>OX940983.1:1782652-2151934 GCA_954871275.1 Leptopterna dolabrata
CAAACCCAAAATCGCTAATTTCACAATCGATTCGATCCCTTCGATTCATTTTGTCATCTCAATACGAGATGCTTCTTCTTCTGATTTGTTTTCTCTGAATCACATTCACTTTCTCTGTCAATTTTCAATTTTTTTGCGTTTGTGCGTTTTGCGTTCAGTCCGGTTCTGATGACAGATTTATATTTGTGGTACCTACTTGCATTTTGTCCTGTTTGCTGTTTGTGGTTTGTGGATTGATCGGCGCCAACACACAGATAACTACCTAGCTTCTAGTCAATAGATTCTCCATTCAAGATTCAAGTAAGTACCGGCCAACGGGCCATTGTTTTGTTGTATTTTAGTTTACTATATTTTTGTAACACATGAATTCAGTGGCTAATTTGCAGTAGAAATTGTCAACGTTTTCTTATGAGGATAGGGTGTTATTACTGCTATCATTAAATAAGGGAATATCAGTAATATCAGTAAATAAGGGAAGTGTGTTGTTGCCCTGGGGTATTTTGTAGAAAAATCTGCTGTGTGTTCTGGTCTGGTGCCCCAACGTTTTCAGACCCCACCCACCGCTACTGCTAGGCAGGAACATTATTTTTAATGTGAAGGAAAACTGTCCTGGTATCATCCCAGAACCACAACTTCAATATTTAGAAATAAGATCTCGCCAAATAAACTTAGAAGTGGGGACGGAAGACGCAGGAGAGCCGAGGGCCAGCCTGGAGATCCCCACCATCCTCCACTAGCTGAAGGATGGAGGGAGACAGCTCCCAAGCATATATATACTCGCCTCCCTCGCCTTTTTAACCATTCTATGCTCTCCTCTAGTCGCTGACTACTCTCTCTCCTCCTTACCTCGTCTCTCTCCTTTACCTAAAAGATCTTGGGTATGGTGGTGATTCGCTCATAACCAAACCAAGCAACGCATCAAAAAGACCCTGGGCATGGTGGTGGTCCGCCCATAACCAAACCAGGCAACGAACCCGAAAAGATTCCGGGCATGGTGGTGATTCCCTCATAACCAAACCGGACAAACACTCCAAAAAGATCCCGGGCATGGTGGTGGTCCGCCCATAACCAAACCGGTCACATCTCCCCTCGACGCCGCTCGTAGTGGATGTGCGTCACATATACATTCACTACAAAAACGAATGTTGGAAAAACTACAAACATAACATACAATCTCGGTAGAAAGTTTAACAGTGTGCTCCAGATGCTGGTGCTCATCATTATCTACAAGATAAGTCACTGTCAAATCAGGTTATTGAATTTCATGTTTTCTTTTTCTTTTCCCAAGTTCCGAATTAGATATCTAGGCAGGAACGTTATTTTTAATGCAAAGGAAAACGAACGTTGGAAAAACTACCAACATAACATGTTGGTAGAAGGTTTAACTACACCTACGGTCTACAGATGGTCGTTACACAGAAGAATAGTGTCAACTCAAAAACTGTTTTTACTTCATGGATATTTATTAAGCAGAACGGTGAATTTAATTCTATTTATCAAATTCACCGAAAAGTTCGTAGATTGAGAAGTGAAGTTCTTAGGCAGATATGAACTTTTATGGTTGGCCCAAGCCATGGTTTGAAAGATACGTGTTGATCAACGGATAATATTGTAGAAGCTAACCAGAAGTGGAAAGGATATTAGTCAAAATCTAGGCGCATGCGCAGTCGTTAGAAAGAGGCGTCTCCGCATCAATCCTCCAGACTACCCTGTTGTTAAGAGCCATTTCGAGGGAACTGCTTTAGTCAGGTCGACCTAGTTTTCCCGAACTCCTCAGGACATCGCCCTCCGGTTCAGTCTGCCCTACCACCTTGCACCCAACTCACTTTCCCTTATACCATTGTGTTATATTCATCCAGTAACCAATAAAAATTAATATTGTAATGTTAATGTTGTTGTGTTGTATTGTTAAATATTAATATTGTGTTGTTAATATGTTTATGAGTACTGCCCTTCTCAACCGTAAATCTCAACGCGAGGAACATTACACTGTAGCCAGATGTGACAGGAGTGAGTTGATGGACCCTCAAGAGTCCTCGTCCTAGACTAGCGATATTATCAGCAGTGAAGAAGGGATGGCGATTAGGTTTCAGCCTAACCGCCCCGCTTCACTGGAAGCACAAACAACTTGAGAACTGCCCACTAGTGATGGGCTAAAGCGTTATTTTCTGATAACGGGTTATTCGCTAACAGTTATCGGTCAGTAACCGGTTATTCTGATAACCGGTTACCAGTTTAGTGATGGGGGTGCTTTTCACTCCGGAGTAGAGAAACAAACATGAGTGATTGATTACCTGAGAGCCGGTGTCGAAAAGTTCATCTTTTGAGCATTGTTGAACTACACTGGCTTCAGCTCTGTATTGCCCACGTATAGGCCCTGGCCTACTGTGGGATTTCTACCATACTAAATACCGACACTTACTTCGATTACTAAGTCTCAAATTGTTATAAAACTCACGTTTAAGAAATATTTTTGTAACTAAGATTTTATTTTGATATAGCTATAAGAACTTAACTTGGACGTAAGTAAAATATATGTAACCACTTTAAAAAACCAAACTTTTTATTGAACTTACCATATTTGTATATTTAAAAATTTGTCTATAAAATGTTTTAAGGAATAAAGCAATTTCTCTGACTTCTCTCTCTCACTCTCTCTCTCTCTCTCTCTCTCTCTCTCTCGCTCGCTCAGTCAGACGCGAACGCTCGAACCGTTAACACCTCTGTGGTGTCGCTCTTGCTTGTCTGGATGTTTTCATGTCTTTGAAGTGTTCGTTTTGTTTAAAGGGTTTCGCCTTTAACGCTTATAAACTACAGTGTCAGCGTTGTAAATTGCAATTTCATTGTGCGTGCGTTAAGGTTGCCAAGGAAACGTTTTTGGCAATTAGAGCTTCAAAAGAATCTTGGTTCTGTGTTACGTGTGGCACGGGAGATTGTAAGGAGAAGTGCGATAAGAAACCCCCACCAACATCGGGAAAGATCGTTGTGTCATCGTCTGCGGGTTCGTCAGCGAGTTCGTCAACAATCTCATCGGTAATGACTTCGGATCTGAAAGAAGAATTGAGTCAAATCATAACAGAACAGCTGCGGGCAATGAAGGCGGAGATGTTAGCATCGATGAATAGTGATATGAAGGAACTTAAAGATGAGATTAAGGGTCTGAAGGGCGATATGAACAGGTATTCCGAAGAGATTGAAAGGAATAATAACGAGATTGCCCGCTTATCAACTGCATTCAACCGGCTGGAGACGAAGGTGGACGATTTGGGTGATAAACATGTTACTGTTTTGAAGAGGATTGATGATATGCAAATAAGACTGGATGAGTTGGAACAGAATCAGAGAGATAATATTTTGGAGATCTCTGGCATACCTCGAAGCGAAAAAGAAGATTTGATGGAAATAATGAATAAGTTAGGAGCCGCAGTTGGTTTTCCAATCGAGAATCAAATGATATCGGACTGTTATCGTACGAAGCCCAATCCTAAGGTGAATTTCCCAGGCGTAATTATGGTGGAATTTGTGCGAAAAATCGATCGGAACGTCTTTTACCAGGCCGTCTGGAGAAAGAAGGATTTATCAAACAGATCGATTGGAATGATTGAGGGGGAACATTCGCGAATATATGTTAACTCATCTTTAACATATAATAATCGCAAGTTATTGAATGCAGCGAAGGAGTTTAAGAGGAGAAATGATTATCGTTTTTTATGGACGAAAAACGGAAGAATTTTTTTACGCAAGGCCGAGGGAGATCAACGCGTCATACACGTTCGCTCGCATGCTTCACTCCAGGATTTGGACGTCAGCGAGGCCGGAAGGAGGACAAAATGAACCCAGGCGCATCGCAGCACGAGGGCAACTTAGAAGAGAGTGACATAGTACAACTGCATAGAGGAGTCGGTATGAAGAAACATAATATAATAGAAGAAATTTATTTTTTATTTTTATTTAAAAAAAGTTGTCGAAGGGCTAGCCAAAATTTATTAATTGTTTTGATAAGTTGGGTGTATAGTACACAGAAATTGAAACACATTGAAATGACTTTTAGAGAAGTTATCGAAGTAGAAATAGATGGGAAACGTGTATTGAGAGTGACAAGAAGTATATACCAATCACTCAATTGTTATGACTTCACTTAATGAAATATTACGGGATAGAATGTTTGCTGTCCCTGACAAATTAAAATTAGCACATGTGAATGCACAGTCTCTTGTGGCGCATTATGATGAATTCCTTGAAATTTTTGCGAATAGGGTTGTCGACATAATAGGGGTAAGCGAGACATTTCTCAAACCAGCGCTCTCGTCTAATGCATATGATATGCCAGGTTATAATTTGATCCGTAGAGATAGGGAAAAGAAAGGGGGAGGAGGAGTGGCATTATATATCAGTTCTACACTTAGTTATAAAATTATTGCGCAGTCACAGGCTGAATATTGTAAATTGCCCGAATTCATATTTGTAGAAATTAAGACGAGAGACTCTATGCTTATAGTAGGTGTGGTATTAGACCGCCAAAAATTGGCCAGATCACGAAGGTCTTTGATATAATTGCTGCCTTACAACCGAAGTACTCGAACATCATCTTGATGGGCGATTTCAATTCGGATATGCTGAGCTCAAATGCATATAGTAAAGAAATGAAGGATTTAATGGATGAGCAAAATCTGTGCCTCTTGCCATTAGCTGCAACACATTTTTCCGACAATAATGCAACATTACTAGATCTTATGATTGTAAATAATAGGGAAATCGTTTTTTCATTTGGGCAAGAATCAGCGCCTGGTTTGTCAAATCATGATTTGATTTATTGCACTTTGGCTTTAAGAGGCGAGAAGAAAAGTAAAAGGGTAATATATATTAGGGATTTTAAGAAAGTTAACCAAGAAAAATTAATGGCGGACATTTTAGATTTAGATTGGAAGGAGATAGAGAATATAACTGATATAAATAAGAAGGTGGAAAAATTTAATGAACTTATATTATATTTGTTTGAAAAACATGTACCCTTAAGAAAACGTAAAGTCGATCATGAACCTGCCCCTTGGATAGATCAGGAGCTACGAGAAAGCATGGCTGTGCGAGATTCGTATTATAAAAACGCTGCAAATCCCTGCACAACGGTTTATTATTTTGTATAGAATACCCTTCTGTTACAGATCACAGCTCTATGTATAGATAACCCGTCTATATAATATGATATGTACTATTCTATGCATAATTATTTAGATCGCAGACCCTCCGTAGGTTAGTACCTAACCCCGTACTCGTTACTAGGTACCTACCTAAATCACGAGTTAAATGTTGCTAAAATAATTCTGCCGATGACAAACAGTACCTAACAAAAAGAAACACACATAATGAAGTTCTGAAAAGAAATTGTTGATGAGGAGTGAAAAAAGTTGCAAAAGTACCTACCAACAAACTCCAGCCCCTTCTACGTAGATGGTATAATGAACCGTTGTGTAATAATTTACCGTTGAGTAATGATTTACCGTAGTAATAATTTACCCATCAATAATACTTCAACGTTTGTTCAAGTTTCACTACCTACCAACAAACTCCAAAAGAGCCATCATTTTTCAAATTAAATAATATCACAGAACATCCAACTCGACTTCATACTCCGCCAATATAATCAGGTGATCCCTACCAATGATTGGCCGTATTCACAAATTCCTATTGTGGGCGCGTCTCTGGTTACGAGATTTGGTTTGAATTGTATACAATTTCATTCACACTGGAGTCGAAAATGCCTGTCGGTGCAAACTTCGGGGCCTTACTGTGAACGAACGGCTGGACGTACGATGCTCCGGATGGTCTTAAAAAACTCGCAAGTTCAAGAACTATTTAAAACCGTAAAAATATTTACGTAAAAAAATTGTATAGGCGTTTTGAAAATTTCAACCCCTATTTTGAACCCCTTAGAGATGACTCACAGTAACGTCGAGCTTCGAGGACCAACTAGACGCCGAACGGAACCTATAACCCGAATTTCATCAATTTTTTTTCATGGTAACTAAGAAAAGTGGCCCGTACGGCGTACGGCGTACGGCGTACGGCGTACGGCGGACAGACAGAAATATTTTTATTGCAGTTTTGGATTCTACATACCTTGAAACGTAAACCATCAAATTTTGAGGGGGGGTAAGAATTTTTTTTTTCATGCTCGATTCCAATGGTTCATTATTGAAAATAATAAACCAAAATGGAAAAAAACAAAAAACGAGGAGGATAAAAGAAATTACCAAAGACTGAGAAATACGATTAAACAAAAAATGCGAAACAAGAAAAATAAGTACTTTTTTGATAAATTTCGAGAAAAGAAAGATATTTCGGCGATGTGGAAAATTGTGCGAGCCCAGGGACTAGGAAAAGAAAAGGATAGAACGGAAGCTTTGAATTTTCCGAGCGATGATTTAAATAATTATTTTTGTCAAGAAAAGGTTGGTCTAGTTGGGGAGGATGTACTTGACTTTTATCACATGCTGCGGTGCAATAGGTTAGATAATGAATATTTTGAACCATTCAAATTCAAACCAATAAATGAAGAGGAGGTCAAAGCTGCGTTGTTTAGAATCACCTCTAAAGCTGTAGGTTGCGATCAAGTACCAGCAGAAATGTTGAGAATGATATTTCCACAGGTTGCTTCAATTATGTGTCACATATTTAATTATTCAATAAAGGTTAGTACATACCCGGACATCTGGAAGAGGTCTAATATTGTTCCAATACCGAAAGCAAATAAGCCGATTAGTATACAACAATATAGACCTATAAATACCTTGTGTGTCATGGGGAAGATTTTTGATCGAATAATATATGAAAATCTTAACGAATTTGTAACAACAAATGAGCTTTTGGATCCAAATCAATCGGGATATAGAGAAGGCTTCAGTACTGAGACGGTGGTACTAAAGTTGGCTGATGATATTAGATTGAATATTGATAGGAGGATGGTGACAATTTTGGTACTTTTTGACTTTTCACGTGCATTTGAAAATGTGGACCATGAGTTGTTGTTGGCGTGTTTGTCATCTCTAGGAATAGCAGTTGATGCCATTCAATGGTTTCAATCATATTTAAGTGGGAGGTCACAACGAGTTAGGGAGCCGAATGGTAATTTTTCGATGTGGAGAAGTATTGAAGTGGGGGTGCCACAAGGGTCCACATTGTCTGCAATCTTTTTTTCAATATTTCTGATCTCGATTAATTCTGTACTCGGAAAAAAGGACGAAATCTCGTACATGCTTTATGCCGATGACCTCCAGATTTATACAGCGTCCACTGTGGCGGAGCTTGACAGTAATATAAATAGAATGAATAAGATAATAGAAGAACTGTTGGAATGGTGCCGATCACATTTGATAACTGTTAACATAAAAAAGTGCAAAGCAATTATTATTGGAACACCACGCTTAATAAAATCTGTTTCAGCTAAGAAAGTATTGAAAATAAAAATTGATAACAATGAAATAGAATTTGTGGATCATGTGAAGAACTTAGGAGTGATTTTTGACAAAACCTTAAGTTGGGAGCCACATGTAGTAGAAGTTTGTAATAAAACGTTTAGAGCAATTTATCAATTGAGGAAATTGGGGCGGCATTTCCCACAGTATGTTAAGCAACAGCTCGTTCAAGCGTTGGTGTTTCCGCACTTTGAATATGCTGCAACTTGCTTTACTGACATGTCAGAAAGATTGAATGTGAAATTGCAAAGAGCTCAAAATGCTGCGATACGATACATTTTCGACTCCAGTATTTATGACCACGTGACGCCGCTGTATACAAAATTATCTTGGTATAAGATCAAAGAAAGACGAAGATATAAAGTAGGAATCATGATGTTCAAGATACTTGCGACTGGACGACCTCAATATCTGTTCCAAAAATTTAATAAGATAAAAGACAAGCACATGGGTACAAGAAGTCAGAAAATAACATTTGAAATTCCGAAACACGTTACTGAAACGTACGCGAAATCATTCGTAGTTCAAGGATCTAAGATCTATAATGATAATTATGAAATATATGTGAATTCTTCTACATTAAGTCAATTTATAACGCAGTGGAAAAAAATAATGAAAGCTGCCCAATGATAAAGTTTATATTTATCGAGAAGAGAACTTTAATTTTGTTTGAATATAAGTTTTTTAAAAGAAGGAATGTAATTAGATTTTGATGTTTTTCATTTGCTTTATTTTATTTTATTTTATTTTTTTTTTTTTTAATATTACTTTACTTATAATACATTTTAATATTATAATTATCTTTGTTTGTAATTTTGAAATGATGCAAAACATGAAGAGTGAAATGTCTGACTGTTTGTAAATATGTTGATGAAGGTTTCTTCTGTACTACTGGAAGAGCGGGCTACTGAGCCTGAAGTAGTACAGATATATAAATAAAGTTATTCATTCATTCATTCATTCATTCTCTCTCTCTCTCTCTCTCTCTCTCTGAGAGTGGAGATATTATAGAATTGGAGTATTGCTATATAAAATACTAAAAACAAAGACACCTATGTATTTATATGATAAATTTAAATTTATGAGCGATGTACACAATAAAAATACCAGATCAGCCGGTACCTTAATGAAAGTGCCACCCCATAAAACAGTACCATATGCAGAATCATTTTATATAAAATCTGTAAGAATTTATAACGAACACTTGGAATTATACAACAGTGATATTTCAATAGATTTATTCAAGAAGAATTTTCGAGAAATATTGTTAAGGAAATATTAGATACACGCACATTCTTTTTACATTGCTTTGATAACCACTATATTAATACGAATTACTTTCTTTCACAAACCATTTGAAGACTGACATTATTTTATTTTTCTATTTTTGTCAATGTGCTCTTGCCAAAAAGGCAGAGAGAGCCTTCAGGCTCTATTTTTGTGCAAGTTTATAAATAAACGATTCAATCAATCAATCTCTCTCTCTCTCTCTCTCTCTCTCTCTCTCTCTCTCTCTCTCTCTCTCTCTCTCTCTCTCTCTCTCTCTCTCTCTCATCATGATGCCTACCTACCTATTGCTTCATCATGTGATGGCTTGACACTGATAGGGCTTAAATTCAAATGCTGACCATAAATATTACAGAAATCAATTGTTGATAGAGGAATAAAAATTTTGAAATTTCCTAATCTCAACCCCCCCATGGGATCTCACAAAATTGAGTTTAGTAGGTCGGTAACTATGGTTATGTCCTGTCTAGAGTTTAATGTGACCGGTAGATAAAATCTTGAATTAATTATCGGCAATACGATTTAGAACTTCCTGCATCACAACAAATTGGAACGCGAAACGTTATGGAGCTAGTTTTTAGGCCCTTCAACATTTTTAACGTTATTACTCGATAACTAGAAATGTACTGAGAGCATGAGGAATAACTCTAAATTTTTTGTTGAAGGGCGCTAAACTGAGGGGGGATACCGTCCTAAAATAGGTAGGTAGCCTGTTAGTAGGTATGGAGTGAAGAGCAATGAGTGATCGCTACAGGTACGCTGTCCTGTAGCGTAGGATACCATCTCACGTCAAAGGGAAGCGAAAGGTCCTAAGCTGATGGATAACTGTCAGGAAGTCGATAACCGGTTACGGGGTAAAGCGTTAGCGGCGGCAGGTAGTTACTCAAACCATCCCATACCATCCCCACATCAAAGGGTGCGAGAGCGAGACAGTTACCTGTGTGCGACTAGCCGGTAGGTACCGTCTCTTTAGTACTGCCCAGGAGAAGCGAAGTAGTTATTCCAATAACTACTAGGTTTCTCGTAACCGGTTATCGCAATAACCGGTTCTTGGTCGATAACCGGTTATTCTAAGCGGTTCCGTTATTCAACGCCCATCAGTACTGCCCACTGTCACACTCCTCTCCACATGACATACTTCCGGTTAGCAGAAGTATGAGAGGGAAAAGGGGGGTTGAAAAGGAGCATGAATTCTGTTTCAGAAAAGGACATCTTATCAACTGTGCATGTGGTTAACCTCCAGGTTAATGGTTAGTTACTACTTCAACAATATTTTTTACTGGTGGAGACCTAGAGCTAGGTTCACATGGAGATGCAATTCCGAACGGCAATCAGTTATGGCAAATCTAACTGGCAAAAATCAACCAGGAATGTCGAATTCCAATATGGCTGAACAATCCAACAGGAGAGATGTGTGTAGTAACCTCTGTGCAGATACGGCAATGGATCCGACAGCGGAAAATGTCTGGAGATTTTGATAGTATTCATGATATTGCGTTGCAATAATCCATTTTAGCCGATAGCTTTGCAGAACCGCTTGCCGTACCGGATTGCCGTCCGTAATTGCATCTCCATGTGAACCTAGCTTAGGTGTGTACAGGCGCGTAGCGTCAGGGGTACCGGGGGTACCGGCGCTACCCTACACGAAAAATGAAAAAATTACATTCCGTAGGTAGGTAGCAATTTGTATTGTCCACTCACAACTCCATCCTCCATGACTCTCCCTCCATGAACTATCCTCCAACCTCCATGTCTGCCAGTCATGGACGAAAAACAGCCAAGTATCGATTAGTCGATTAGAATCATATGGTTTTTGGCAGGTTTCGAATATTTGAAATCTCAAGGTCGCTGGGGTACCGCTACCAGTCCTGCGGAGGCCCAGAATCCGATGTGTGTGTGTCTCTACATCGTCTGTGTGAGTGTGTTTGCGTGTGTGAGTGAGTGTCTTACACATCTTCAGGAGACTGTGTTAGTAAGTTGGGGTAGCGCAAATATCCAGCGTATCCAATCTTGGTGAGGAGGGATACTGGCGTATGGATCGATTGTAGCTATCAATTAAAAACTCGAGAAAAAAACTTTGACAACTTCTAGTGTCACTGTCATCCATTTTGCTTTTCGGAAGCTATTCTTACGACGGCCTGTTTTCTCATAATTTTATTACTTGTAGTTTTCACAATAATTGTTCCTAATTTCAGGTTTAGTTGTTTGAATTCGAATCTTTCCTAGTGTCCTTCTAGTCTCCTCCTAAAATGGATAGTTATTGCGTTAATTGTTCCGTGGTTCGGCGTTCGTTTAGTTCGTTTAGTTTTAGCGAAAAGAACGACACATCAGAGCCGGCCGGTCAACCTCAGCGTTGCCTGATTTCAAGAGAGTTGTGAAGGAACGTAACCGTGAGTACACTCGGCATTTCACTGTTGAAACATACAATAGGTACCAATGGTTATCAGGCTGTAGTTCGAAAAACCTTTTATTTTGTTTGCAAGGGAATGTTATGAATTATTTCTAATGAATTTGGAAGATCAATAATATCATAAAATTCCTTTGACAAACAGCTTGCTAAGAACTGCTTCACATTTACATTTTTAGAGTGTGTGAGGAAGTGTGAATGTAGGTGGGGGGGGGTGGAATTCATTGCGGTACCCCCGTCACCAGAGGCACGCTACGCTCCTGGGTGTGTACAAGTACTGGTGACAAAAAATGTTGTCAGATGTTTTTGTCCACTGAACTGATGGGACAGGATGTTTGTAAAGGAATCCTCCTGGAAACCTTAGGGCTTATCCTTCTGGAAAGCTCTCGATGGAGTATGGTGCATACTGCGAGGGTGGATCAAATAGAAACGGGACTTTTTTTTTATTCCTTAGAAAATAAAAAGCAGGTATGTGTCACTTTTCTACATAGTCTCCTGCTTTCGTGACTCATTTTTCCCAGCGAGTAGGAAGTTTTTTAATCCCAGCATCAAAAAACGATGAAGGTTGCATCTGAAGCCAATTGCGCACGAACCCCTCGACCCCCTCATCATCCTCAAATTGTTGTCCGCCTAGCTCTTCTTTAAGCAGCCCAAACAAGTGAAAATCACAGGGCCATAGGTCAGGGCTGTAGGGAGGATGATCAAGTGGAGTCCAATGCGTTTCTTCCAATTTTTGAACAGTTAGAGCTGCATTGTCGTGGAGGAGGATGACGTCACGAATTGGTTGATTCCGTCTTTTATTGCGATATGAAGCCCTCACCTGAGTCAGCAGCTCACAATGGTAGGCAGCATTGATTGTTCTTCACTCATGCAGAAAATCGATGAGCAAAACGCCTCGATAGTCGAAAAAAACAGTTGCAAGGACCTTGCCAGCAGACAGTCGAGTTTTCGCTTTCACTGGGGCTGTCTCCCCCTTCCTCCGCCACTCCATACTGGCTTGCTTCGATTCGGGTGTGTAATGATGGACCCACGGGTAGTAGAAAGGAAAGTCCTTTCTACTACCCGTGGTCAAAACCATACAGGAAGTATATGGAGGAAAACTTTAATGTCATAAAGACTGAATCTTACTGTGGTGATCGCCTGCTCCCCTGATACAACCTTATCTCATAACCGGCCGAGTCTAATCGACCTCCCAGAGCGGGGACCCAAGACCCCCCTCTGGGTCCTGTACCAGGGGTATAAAAGAAGTTGTAATTTCCATAATAACCCACTCAAGTCACAAACCGACCTACCTAGCGTCTCGTGTACTTTATTCATCCTCAGCTCCCGCTGGATCACTACACTGGTGACTACAGATGTTCACACACCTTCGCCCCGGCCCTGCGATCCGACCCCGGCTTCGCAACAGTGCTTTTCAGGTCCACACGGGTGGCCGACGGCGTCTACCCGCGCTCCCGCTGTCCTCGTCTCATCTCACGAGCCCCCTCTTTGCCGGACCAATCAACGAACTTCCGCACCCTCGCCCCACCCCCTCGCTGTCAATACAGGGTGTCACCCTTTCGGGCGCACCACCGGCCAGGGTTCGATTCTACTACTAATTTGCGACTTTTTTTGTCCTATAACATATATTTTTTAATTCACGCTAAATACCACTTTTTTCACTTTTAAGATTTTTTTCGACCTTGTTCGCTAAAACTGTCATAACTCCCTTAATTTATGAAGTAAATTCAAATTTGATTATACCATTGGAAAGAGCGTTAAATTTCCTATCTCCCTGACGCCTTTTTAGACAATTTAAAAAAAAATGAACGGGTGAAAAATAAGCCGAAAGTGAAAAATTGGTAAAATTTCGAAAATGTTCACTTTCTTCAAAGCTTGTCTCTCGAAACGTCCTGAACGGAAATTTTTATGCTGCAAGCCTAAAAGTTGCATCTGAATCCGAGCTTTCCAACGGTGTAGTCAATGTTTTTTTAAAACCACTTCTTCAGTAAGAAAATGACGTTTTTAAGGCAGAAAACGTTAATTTGCGGGTGAAAATCAGCGTTTTCTACCAGAAGTGCTTTCCAACTTAACAAATTCGTTTGACACGGAATTTTACGTATTTTTTGACGCTGAATCGAATGGTGACACTTTCACATCTCCTCGACAAACAAATAGCGCTTTTCAAGCCCTTTCTGGGTTAAACAGGGTACAACAACTGAGTCCTCGAATCATTTGATTTCTTGAGTATGTTTATTGTTAAAGATGTTCAAAATGTCCCCCGTTTTGTATGAGGCATTCACGGGCTCGTCGTCTAACGGTGTCAACCACCGCTCGCAGCTCGTTGGTGTTCCTTCGGATGTCCTCACTGCAGTGGTAGACCTTATCGAGAAGATCCTCTCGTGTATCCGGACGTTCTTGATAAACTACCGATTTTAAGGTTCCCCATAGATAAAAATCGAGTGGCGTCAAGTCGGGGCTTCTGGGTGGCCATGCGACAGGTCCACGGAGTCCGATCCACCTGCACCAATCGCATTGCAATAATTAAGTGCATTCAAAATAGTCAAACGGAATCACGAAGATCTAGGAGGGGTTGAATGAGACTCATGTAATGTCGATCTTTGTTTTCCAGTATTTGTAAGCCGACCTGTTTTCGAAGTGGTTGTTAAGCCATTCGGTAACTATTCGCCCATTGTGGGCCGGGCAGCCATCCATTTGCCACCATAGATGCTTCACGGGCATTGCTGTTGGTGAACCAGTAAACCAACAACATATCTGCATACTCCTGGTTTGAAAAAGATGCCATGGTTTTCAAGCGCAGAGTAAGAAGCAACTGCCTACCTGCACGTCAACGGTTGAACGTTCCAACAATCACAAATGATATTTGTACCCTTGTTATCTACTTGTGTACTTGTTATCTATCGAAAAGAGAAACCTTTCCGGAGATGATCGGGACGATATTTTCGAGACAGCGGGCAAAAATTAGGTAGATATAAACAAATTGGGAGGAGTGCGAGTCATTAATAATCCAGACCTCCCTCAATGAAAATTTTGGTTAAAACGAACAACGAAATTGACCCCTTCGCCCAAAGGAAAGGGCTTGAAAAGCTAGCCTCATGTGACCCAGCATCGCCGCCAACCGCGGCCTTCTACGCAACAACAAACATCCCAACGCCGGGCAAACCAGGGCCTCTGCTACTACCACCACATCTGGGGCCCTCGAGCGAGGAAATGCCGAAGCCCCTGTACTTGGCGACGACAGCCGGCGGGAAACGACAACGCACGGCCCGACCAGCCGTAACGGCCGTGCGAATGACCCTCAGCTCATGGCTCTTTCTCCGCTGCAGGAAAACGGCGGTACAGTTCCTCGTAGACACCGGCTCCGACGTTTCGATTGTACCCAACTCGTTACTTTATCGAACGTCAAAAAAGCCAAGCACCCTGCGAGCGGCCAACGGTACTGAGATCGGCACCTACGGCAATCACACCCACTCGGTACACCTACCGGACCTACCGCCCTACGAATGGACGTTCGTCGGCGGACGTCTCTACACCGATCCTCGATTCAGACTTCCTACGGTATCATGGCCTACTAGCCGACCTCTCCAACGCTCGCCTCATCAACGCGGCCACCAGCACGTTCATCAAGGGCACAATCAACCTCTTCCGCCCGGGTAACTCCATCTGCACCACATCAGCGAACTCGTCCCGCTTCCAGGCTCTACTCGACGGCTATACCCCTGTCGAGCGCCTGTCGAACACCACATCGTGACGAAGGGCCCGCCGTGTCACGCAATGCTCAGACGCCTCAGGCCGGCCCTCTACACCAAGGCGAAAGCTCACTTCGCGGAGCTCCTGGAGGCCGGCATCCTGGAGCATTCAGAGGCCCCTTGGTCCAGCCCCCTACACGTCGTCCCGAAACCGGATGGTGACCTTCGCCCCATCGGAGACTACCGGGCTCTCAACAGTCTCACCGTCCCTGACCGCTACACAGTACCGCACCTCCACAATTTTACAACGGCTCTTTTCGGGACCGCTGTTTATAGTACGTTTGATCTCGCTCGTGCCTTCTTCCACTGCAAAATCAGCGAAAAGGAGTCCCGAAAACCACCATCCTGACTCCTTTCGGCGCCTACCAGTTCAAACGTATGAACTTCGGCTTATGAAACGCGGCTCAAACTTGGCAGCGGTACATGGACCACGTTCTTCGAGACCTACCCTCCGTCTTCTGCTATTTAGACGATCTTCTAGTAGCCTCCCGAGACATCGACGAGCACTTTACGCACGTCCAAACGCTGCTCAACACTCTGGCGAAATACGGCCTCCAGATCAACACAGCAAAGTGTCAACTCGCCCGTACGTCCATCATATTCCTAGGCCACGTCTAGCCCCTCATCCCAAAGTTCCCTCAACCCGCTACCGTTCACGATCTTCGCACATTCCTCGGCCTAATCAACTTCTACCATCGCGCGATACCTCGTGCTGCTGGCATCCTTCGACCACTCGTTGACATAATACCGCCGGATGCCCGCAAGCGAGACAAACGCCTGCTCCACTGGTCTCACGACTCCGAGGCCGCCTTCGAAACGGCGAAACACATCCTCGAGTAGGCTGTTACACTGGCGCACCCCGGCCCGACTCAACCCCTCGTCCTTCACACCCACTCGTCGGATTTTGCCGTTGGCGCTGCGCTCCACTCCCTTGACGGTAACCAGCTCAGACTACTAGGGTTCTTTTCACGTTCACTCAACCAGGCGCAGAGGAATTATAGGACCTTCGACCGAGAACTCTTAGCGATCTACCTCAGCGTGGTCCACTTTCGGCAGCAAATCAAGGGGCGAACACTGACAGTCTACACGGACCACAAACCCCTCACGACGGCCCTGACTACACAATCTAACACCGCGCCCCCGACTCGTCTCCGACAATTACGATTCATATCAGAGTTCACCACAGATATCCGCTACGCTGAGGGGGCCTCTAACGTCGTCGCCGAATATCTTTCGCGTTTACCTCCCACCAACAACACAGCCGGCCACGACGCGCACGCAGTCACGAACTACCGCCCTCCCTTCTCGCTTCAAGAGCTCTCCGACGCCCAATCCGCCGACGAACATGTCCGGGACATGGACCTCCAGCCTCAAACCATCAACGGCTACGAAATCCTCTGCGATCTTTCCGACTCAGCACCACGACCCTACATACATACGGCTCAATGGCTCCCTGTCTTCCGACACATACACGGCCTATCTCACCCTGGTATAAAGGCTACAACCGCCCTCATACGGGCCCGCTACTACTGGCCCAACCTGACCTCCTCGGTCCGCCTCTTCACACGCGCCTGTCCGAGCTGCAACCGCTCGAAGGTTACCCGACACATCCGTGCCCCCCTGGGTACCTTCCCGGTGTCAACTCCGCTCTCACACCTCCACATCGACATTTTCGGACCGCTTCTTCCTTCCAAAACCTACAAATTCGTCCTCTCGATGATCGATCGGGCGACGGGATGGTTCGAATGCGTGCCCCTATCGACAGTAACGACGGAGAGCGTAATTAACGCCCTTCACAACACCTGGATCATACGGTTCGGGTCTCCGGCGCACCTCACAACCGACCAGGGGACACAGTTCGCGTCTGCCGCCTTCCCCTCTTTCTGCGATGCGATGGGGACAGAACTACATCACACGACCACCTATCACCCTCAAGCCAACGGCCTCGTGGAACGCTTACACCGCGTCCTGAAGGACACCATCGTTTCCACCTCCTCGTCACAGACCTGGGCCGCAGACATCAATGGCCTCCTCCTCGGCCTCCGCAACAGGCATGGCCCTGATGGGTACTCCCCCTCTCAACGGCTCTTCTTGGCGACACCTAGGCTGCCGGGGGACCTGTTTACACAGCCGCCACCTGCCGCCGTACCCCTCCTGACGCACGACTCGTACCCCCACTTCTCCAAGGCGTATCTGCCAACCACGCTCCATCGAGCCACGCATGTCTACGTGCGGGTAGAAACGCCTAGGGGTAAGCTTGACCCTCCCTACGTTGGCCCCTTCAGAATACTCACAAACGACGGGAAACACTTTGTTTCCAGCAGGACGATTCCACTACGCCATCTGTCTCCATCGATAGGTGCAAACCGGCCCCCTCCCCCTAACCAGCTATTGGACACGACTCACCACCTATCATTGGCCTACCCATCCCCCACGCAACCTCGGCGACTATAAAACGCGTCCGGCCACCTGACATCAGCACTCAGCCTCCTCATGTCGCCGAAACCGCAACCTCACGCTCAACTCCTTCGGGAACTCGTTCTCACGCCCTCGCTGGCGGGCCCGACGAAATGGCGGAAGACCAGGCCCCTCCTCCCCGGTCAACACGTGCCCCACAAGGTGCGGGAGGCGATGGCCGCCTCCAGAGCTAGTGCCGTCGCTCTCCACTCGCGGACCCGGAAGGACTCGGCCACCGGCACACCCCTGTTGCCCCCTCCCCCCCGGGGATCCTACCACTCAGCGCCGGCACCAAGGCGGACTCCGCGGGCACCCCGTCCTCACCTTTACAGCTGCGCAGCCACACACAGTGATGCTCCAGCTCCCGCCTTTCGCTGGGGCGTGCCGCGACTGCTGCATACAAGGCAACCACCGGCCGCCGCTCCAGTGCACTGGTGTGCAAGCCTCGCCCGACACCACTTCCACCGGGACGCAGGCACGCCACCTCGGCAAGATCCTCCTGGCCACTATGGAGAGGGGCACTCAAACGGAGGAACCCACTGCCCACCGCGCAGCTGCCTCAGGCAGCGAAGGACCCATGGGGACATCACTTCTGGCCACGTCGCAGGCACGGCCGATGTCACCCAACCTGGCACCACCTGCCGCGCCACACAGGACACCTCGAGGGCCGGCCTCTCACAGCCGCTCCCCACGGCGGTCGCCAAGACGCCGCCCGCGACGCTCTTGCCTCGGCCGCAGCCACGCACGGTTGCGCCTCCCTCGCCACGGACGCTACTAGCCCATGGTTGCTGGCCCGGCTGACGACCACCACCACCCGACCCTTGCCTTCCCACGGACTCCACGGCACACTCCGACGCACGCTCCACAGCTCACTCGCAGCCTCTCACACCCATAAACCTTCGCATCCTCGGCAAGACTCGCCGTCGCTCACATAACCTAGTATAATTGCAGTACTTTACTTCAATTCTGGGGGGGAGCGGTGTGGTGATCGGCTGCTCCCCTGATACAACCTTATCTCATAACCGGCAGAGTCTAATCGACCTCCCAGAGCGGGGACCCCTGACCCCCCTCTGGGTCCTGTACCAGGGGTATAAAATAAGTTGTAATTTCCATAATAACCCACTCAAGTCACAAACCGACCTACCTAGCGTCTCGTGTACTTTATTCATCCTCACCTCCCGCTGGATCACTACACTTACCATTTTAGAACTAGTTTTGAAAGTTCCTTTTTCGACATTTTGTGTTTTTTAAAATTATAAATACAGTTTTTTTGATGTTTTTCAATTTATTTCTTTTTTTTATGAACCTTTATATGGTGAATTTAGGTTGATGCAAAATTCACCATGAGAGGTGGAGTTAGTTGGATGTTGGATAGGAGTGAATTTAAGAATTTATTTAATGTGTGTGGTTTGGATGTGGTTGCGGTTAAGGGCGGACCTCCACCGAGCGTGTGAAATAAAGAATTGGTATAGAATGAGTTGAGGTGAGTGAATTTAGGTGAGTGAATTTAGATGCATGATGTGAGTGAATTTTGGCGAGTGTGTGTGTGTGTGTGTGCGGTTAAGGGCGGACCTCCACCGAGCGTGTAGTGTATATCATCGGGATTGGTTAAGGGCGAGACCACCACCTAATCCTGATGAAGTGTGTGTGTGAATGAATTTAATAGTGAATTTGTGTAGAGAGTGTGTGCGGTCAAGGGCGGACCTCCACCGAGCGTGCAGTGTATTTCATCAGGATTGGTTAAGGGCGAGACCTCCACCTAATTCTGATGAAATGTGTGAGTGAGATTTTACTGTGGAATGATTGGTGTTAGAATTTAAGAGGTGAATTTGAAGAGAGGAGGTTGAGGATAGAGAGAGAGTAGCCAGCAGCTAGAGGAAGTGTAGAATGGGGAAAATGGCGCAGGATCCGGGGTTATATAGACCCTGAAGCCACCACCCTGGTGGTGGGGCTCCAGGTTGTGTACCGGATCCTGCGTCTGTTGCCCCACTCTTACCGTTTATTGCCGGTAACTTAATTCTAAGGGTTGTTTTTAGTGAGAACTTAAAGTATGCGGAGTTGTAGTTCCGGGAGGGACTCACAACACTTTATAACTTTTTTAAGAAGAAGCAAGCTGCTTCTATTCAGCTTCTTAGCAGTCAAAGTAGAAAAGTATATGGAAAATAGGTGACTGCTTCTATTGGTACTGACTTCCGGGGCAATAGAAGTAAGGCACACAAAAATTTTTTTTGACCCCCACGGCCAAAAAAAAATTTTTTGACTGAAGGTTGAAAGACCACTTCTCCGCTAAACTTTTAAGCTACGTATTAAACATATTGTTGGGATCATCAACCGGTGATTTAGTTTGGCAACGCTTTTGTTGTCCTGAAATTCTGGTAACCAATAAAGTTTGCAGTCTAATTTTGGTACTTGAACATTGTGCATCATTTCTCCTACTCACTACTGTCGCATACGTTCCGTGGTTTGTGTGCTGTGTGCATAACATTGGTGGCAGCGGTGGGATAGCGATGACTACGCGATCTGGGTTGCCATTTCATGCAGAAGGAGCGGATGAGGGTGGTGATGACACCCCGCTACCGCATCGCGACTCAAGTACTCTGCCGGCCGGGGTGGTGGGTGCGGGCGCACTGGAAGGGGGCGAGGGAGGAGCTGGAGCTCCAGCTGGTAGTGATTTTTCACATATGGCCGAGCTCAGGGCCTTAATTGGTAATGAAATTGGGGAACAGGTGAATGAACTCATGAGCGAACTCCGTGAGGATTTGAAACGCGAACTACTATCCACCTTGGAACAGATTCTGCCACATCACCGGGACCACACAAGTGCCCATAGTCACGGTATGACGCCTGTACATCCAATGACCGAAAAAGTACCAACGTCAACCGGGTCTCATGAGTGGAAACCGCGGCCTTTTGATTGAAGTGTGAACTGGCGGGCATACATCCGCCAATTTGATGCGATCTCCCAAACGAATGGCTGGTCCAGTCACCAGAAGGCTTTAGGCTTAGCTGCGGCTCTCTCTGGCCCAGCCCTGACGACGCTGATTGAGATGCCTCCAGCATATGCTTATGCAGACCTCGTTGCGGCCTTGGAAGCCCGGTATGGCATATATAACCAAGCCGAACTCTGCCTTGCCTTGCTTCAGACCCGAGCCCAGCTACCATCAGAAGATGTTACGACGTATCATCAGGCAGTTAAAGAACTAGCCCGCAAGGCTGGGCTGGATGCTACAAGAGACTGGGAGGTTGCCAGCTACTTCTTCAAGGGCTTGCGGGACCGTGACCTTCGGGAAAAGGTTACCAGTGTATGGCCTGTCAGCCCCAAGACAAGCCTCACCGATGCGTTGATACTGACATTGCGTATGGAAGTGGCCAGGAAAGCAACTGCAATTAGGTGTGCTCCGGTGGATTCCACCCTGGAGACCCCACATGAGCAGGAAGGTCAGCTTTACCAAGCCGTCCAACCACCACTGGGACGGAGATTGTGCTACCGCTGTGATTCCCCAGACCATATTTTCCGTAATTGCCCAAAACGTCGAAAGGGCAACCAGGGTCAGCAGACAGCGGGAAACGACAACCGGTTGGCCTGAAGGGTGCCCACCCAACCGGTACTGCAGGTGCATCCACACGCTATCTGACAAAAAAACAAACATCAGAAAACATCACTCCAAAACCAAAACACAAACACCACATCACCAAAACATCCTCTGGACTCCTTGTCTTCTGTTATTGACGAAACTAGCACATATAAGGATGTTGTTTACCGCGTATCATCCTTCATGTCCCTTGCCTTATCGGGAAGGGTTAATGGAGAACCTTGTAAACTGGTGTTGGATACAGGGGCTTCACGAACCATTGTGAACAGTGACATTATGCGACGTCTTGGTGCTCAGTTGGGCTCGTCTGGTTCCATATGTCTGCGTGCAGTTTCTGGAGAGAGAGTTCCTCTATTGGGGGAGGCGGACCTACAGTTTGACATAGGGGATGGACGCTTAAGGAGTCATACATGCCTTGTGGCCAATATCCAGGACCAATGCATACTGGGATTAGACTTCTTGGCGGCCCATAACTGCATTATTGATCCAGCAAACTCAGTCATCCAAGCCGGTGGGAAACGTTTGTCTGTGTTAGGGGCAGAAGAAGAAGGGTGCTGTTTAGTACAGCGACAAGAAGCATGCGGCGGATTCCAAATGTTGGGGGATGAGGGGGAGGCTGCTCTATGCTGCATGCTAGCGTCAAAATGCGCTGAAGGATTGCTAGACCACGTGAAGACGTTGGGGTTGGGAGAGACATTGGCATCAGAACAGCTAGATGAAATAAGACAACTCATCATCGAGTTTGCCGATATTTTTGCCAAGGACGCTTCGGACATGGGACGGATTGAAGGCTGTTCGCATACCATAGACGTTGGTACCAAACATGCAATTCGACAAGCTCCACGACGAATCCTTCCTATACATCTTGGTGAAGTTGACAGGTTAGTGGCAGACATGGAAAAAAACGGAATCATCGAGCCATCCAAGAGCCCTTGGGCTAGCCCAATAGTATTGGTAAAAAAGAAAGACGGCAACACTCGGTTTTGCATTGATTACCGGCGGCTGAATGACGTCACCAGGAAGGATTCGCACCCGTTGCCAAAGATTGATGAGTTGATCTGTGGGCTATCAGGGAGTTGCTGGTTCTCGACGTTAGACCTCCAGAGTGGGTACTGGCAGATCCCTATGGCGGAGGAGGATAAGGAAAAAACGGCATTTTGTACTCCCTGGGGACTCTGGCAATTCCGAGTGATGCCGTTTGGACTGTCCAACGCTCCAGCCACGTTCCAGAGGGCGATGGGGAAGGTACTGCATGACTCCATACGCCAAGGAAGAGTGAAAGTGTATCTGGACGATGTTCTGGTGGACACAGCTACCTTCTCTGAGCATATGGCGTGGCTGAGGCGAGTATTTGAGACGTTCCGAGTCGCAGGAATTAAGTTGAATGCCAAAAAGTGCCGCCTTTTTGGGCAAAAAGCATCGTACCTGGGGTATGTCATCTCTGAGGACGGGATTGCTACAGACCCTGCCAAGGTGGAAAAAGTGGTAACATGGTCAGTTCCTGAAATACAAAAGCAGCTGAGGTCCTTTCTGGGGTTCTGTTCCTATTACCGAACCTTTGTGCCTGACTTTGCCAAACGTGCTAGGGTACTGTACGCCCTTCAGGATCAACCAAAATTTGTCTGGGATGAGGTGGCTCAAGCAGCATTTGGAGATGTCAAGTTGGCGCTTGCTCAGCCCCCAGTCCTGGGACATCTCCAGCCTGAATCCCCTTTCATCCTGGACACTGATGCCAGTGACCAAGCAATTGGTAGCGTCCTGGCCCAGTTACAGGATGGGCGTGAGATAGTCCTGGGGTACTATAGCCGCTGCCTCAAGAAGGAAGAGCGGAGGTATTGTGCAACGCGCAAGGAGCTCTTGAGCCTCATTGAAGGCCTAAAGCATTTCAAGTCCTTTGGCCTTGGGTGTGGTGCGCAATTCGTGGTACGGACAGACCATGCATCTCTCCGATGGCTCCAGAATTTCAAGGAATTGGATGGCCAATTAGCTCGATGGTTGGAAGGTATTGCAGGTTTCAATTTCCAGGTAGAACATCGAGCCGGGAAGAAGCATCTCAATGCTGATGGTCTGTCTGCGGGGGACGACTGTAAATACTGCAAGAGGCAGGAGGAGAAGTTTCCTGGGAAAAGCAATCACCAATATCACAAGAGTGGATCCTCCACATACCGAGTGGGTTGGAAAGCAGAAGGAGGATGCCATGCTTGGGGAAGTGTACCGCTGGGTTTGTGCTAACAAACGACCCGAATGGCAGAAGGTAGCAGGGTGTGGGGAGGAAACGAAAGCCCTCTGGGCCATGTTTGATGCCCTGAGGATGAAGGATGACCTGTTGGTTCGCCACTGGGAGGACGATGGCGGCCGTCACTATGCTGATCAAGTTCTGGTACCCAAGTGTTTGCAGGCTGACGTTGTTGGGCAAGCTCATAAGCTGGGGCATTTTGGGAGGAAGCGAACTCTGAAGCTCGTACGCCAAGGTTTCTATTGGCCAGGCATGTCGCAGGATGTCAAACTTTTCTGTGCATCCTGTGACACTTGTGCAAGGCGAGGAAAGGGTACAGCCGTGAAGAAAGCCCCACTGCAGCTCTATCAGACTGGTGTCCCCTTTGAGAGGCTATTTATTGATGCCCTAGGACCATTACACAGAACAAGACGGGGAAATCAATACATCATAGTTGTAGTGGATGCATTCACCAAGTGGCCAGAGGCCTTTGCTGTTGAGGACCTGCGAGCTGAGACAGTAGCAAGGGGTCTTGTGGCAAACGTGATTTCCCGTTTTGGGATACCGAGGGAGCTGCACTCAGATCAAGGGAGAACCTTTGAATCAGAGGTTTTCCAGGAAATGTGCAAGCTGCTCAATATCCACAAGACTCGGACCACCCCAGTGCACCCACAGAGTAACGGGCAAGTAGAAAGGCTCAACCGCACAATCATCGACATGATTGCCAAGGTGATCGATACGCAGCAGGATGATTGGGACGATTGGTTGCCCTGGGTCTTGCTAGCTTACCGGGCCTCAGAGCATGCTGCTACTGGGTTCTCTCCTGCCAGTCTGGTTTTTGGTCGTGAGATCACTCTGCCCCTACAACTTCAAACAGGACTAACGCCAGACTCTCTCAGTACAACTGAATATGCACACAGCCTTCGTCAACAGTTGGGTAAAGTACACGAGGCAGCACGTGAGCACCTGAAGGGCGCGCTCCAGGGTACCAAAAGACGGTATGATGTGCAGGCAAAGCTACCTAGGTACCAAGCAGGTGACAAGGTCTCGCCAGAAGGTTGGAGTTTCGACCAAATTGCAGTCGCCGTGGGTAGGACCGTGCACAGTCATCAAGAGGTTGTCCGACGTCATATTTCGAATAGATACGCCAAATCACCGGAGGAAGGTTGTGCATGCCGATAAACTGGCACCCTATCGGACCCCGATACAGCCGTCTTCGCTGATGGAAGGGGAGTGATGTTGGGATCATCAACCGGTGATTTAGTTTGGCAACGCTTTTGTTGTCCTGAAATTCTGGTAACCAATAAAGTTTGCAGTCTAATTTTGGTACTTGAACATTGTGCATCATTTCTCCTACTCACTACTGTCGCATATACGTTCCGTGGTTTGTGTGCTGTGTGCATAACAATATGTTTAACTATAGCAGAAGGGTGCTTAGCATTGCTCCGAAGTTCAAAACTGCTTCTATTCACCCCGTTTTAAAATTATTTCACATGAAAGAAACAATAAATGAACAGCCAACATTTCTGTAGGTGTCCAATAGAATAATAAACCCATGTGACAAGGACTTTGCAGCGTTTTTCTGTCTGAGAACTTATAATCATATGTATTTATGGCAATGGTTCATTCCCAAATGTGTTTCGAACCCAAAGCTGTGTTCCGCAGTAAAATCTTCCTCCGTAGATCTGATCCACTTGGAGCTGCCTCGGCAGGAATTGAGGGAGAAGTTGTTCGAGGAGGAATGAAGTTTAGTATCGGCGACATTACAAGTGTTGATGGTTCGGTCATTCCCTCCTTGGTTTCTTCGCTGGCGTCGTGTGAAGACCTTTTCCAAGTTTCCCCACGGGGTCGTAAACGGGAAGCCCCATCCCGGAGCGAGCAAACCATCCGCCGTTCCTAAACCATTCTACCGGTTTTCTGGCCCCTTGTCTCTAAAAACTTCGGGCCCATAAAGAGAGAGCTATAAACATGTTATTCACCGCGGCTTAAGTCTGTGGGACAAGGATTTTTATCTGAGCTCTTGTGAGTTGGACGACGTAAATAGGATGTTCTTGATGATTCTCTCCGATAGATCTTGCTGAGTCTAATGATTCTTAACGTCGAATCTCGAGACAGATCTGTCTTTAAGCGTCTTACTGCCAGCGATATAAAACTACAATTATTGGATTCATATAAAAGTTGGGAGACAACACTTGAAATAACGGGTTCATTATAGTTTTATATATATATATATATATATATTACTAAGAAGAAACCCGGCTACAGAAATTATACTTATGGAAGTGTTCGTGTAATAAGTTCTGTTCGTTCATTAGGTGTATGTAATTGTTTCAGACACTCAGACCCAACTGTCGAAATAAATATTTGAATTTAAATGCTGCAAATCCCTGCACAACGGTTTATTATTTTGTACAGAATACCCTTCTGTTACGGATCACAGCTCTCTGTATAGATAACCCGTCTATATAATATAGTATGTACTATTCCATACATATTATGTAGATCGCAGAACCTCCGTACGTTAGTAGGTACCTAACTCCGTACTCGTTACTAGGTACCTACCTGTACAGTACCTGTACCTGTACCTACAGTACCTAAATAAAATGGCGAAAAGAAACGCAAATAATGACGTTCTGAAGTGAAACTGTTGATGTGGAGTGAAAAAAGTTGCAAACGTAGGTACCTACAAACAAACTCCAGCCCCTTCTACGTAGATGGTATAATGAACCGTTGTGTAATAATTTATCCATCAATAATACTTCAACATTTGTTCAAGTTTCACTACCTACCAGCAAACTCCAGTATAGTCCATCAGTTATCGAATGAAATAATATGACAAAACAACCAACTCTTCTTCATACTCTGTGAATATAATCCGGTGATCCCTAGCACTGATTTTATCTCGGGCCAATTCCCGATTGTTAGCGCGTCCCTGGTGATGACATTTGGGCTAAATGTATATTCATTAATCCTGCTGCTGAAATACTCGTTACTAGGTACCTAAATAAATCACGAGCTAAATGTCGCTAAAATAATTCTGTCGATGACAAACAGTAACTAAAATGGCAAAAAGGAACGCGAATAATGAAGTTCTGAAGGAAAATTGTTGATGTGGAGTGAAATAGATACCCCTTCTGCGTAGATCACTCTTTTCTGTGGTCAATACCTACCCTCGCGGTCATAATGAACCGTTGTGTAATAACTTGCCCATCAATAATACTTCAACGGTTGTTCAAGTTGCAGAAGTACCGATCAACAAAATCCAGCCCCTTCTTGGTAGATGAACCGTTGTGTAATAATTTACCGTTGTGTAATAATTTGCCGTAGTGTAATAATTTGCTGTTGCGTAATAATTTACCATTGTGTAATAATTTACCCATCAATAATACTTCAACGTTTGTTCAAGTTTCACAAATACCTACCAACAAAATCCGATAGCCCATCACTTGTCAAATGAAATAATATCGCAGAACAACCAACTCGACTTCATACAGCCATCCTTGATTATAATCAGGTGCTCCCTAGTTATGATATCCGGGCCGGAGTTATACCGTTTGAGTCACGATCGTGTTGACGAAGCTTTTTGGTGCACACGAACGGCTGCACATACAATGCTCCGGGTGGTTTCAAAAAATTGTTTAGCTCAAGACAAATTTAATAACGTAAAAAAAACCATACCCTTCCATCGCAAGTTTGCGAGCTGCGTCGTTCTGAAAATTGCAACCCCTATAGAGATGACTGACACTAACGCCGAGCTTCGAGGACCAACTAGACCCCGAACGGAACCTATAATACGAATTTCATCAATTTTGTTTCATGGTAACTAAGAAAAGTGGCCCGTACAGCGGACAGACAGAAATTTTGGTTTATTATTTTCAATAATGAACGATTGGAATCGAGCATGAAAAAAAAAATGTAACCCCCCCCCCCCTTAAAATTTTATGGTTTACGTTTCAAGGTACATAAGTAGAATCCAAAACTGCAATAAAAAAAGTCTGTCTGTCCGCCGTACGCCGCACGGGCCACTTTTCTTAGTTACCATGAAACAAAATTGATGAAATTCGGGTTATAGGTTCCGTTCGGGGTCTAGTTGGTCCTCGAAGCTCGGCGTTACTGTCAGTCATCTCTAAGGGGTTCAAAATAGGGGTTGACATTTTCAGAACGCCGTAGCTCGAAAACTTACAATTGAAGGGTATGGTTTTTTTTACGTTATTAAATTTGTCTTGAGCTAAACAATTTTTTGAGACCACCCGGAGCATTGTACGTCCAGCCGTTCGTGTACACCAAAAAGCTTCGTCAACACGATTGTGAATCAAACGGTATAAATCCGGCCCAGATATCATCACTAGGGAGCACCTGATTATAATCAAGGATGGCTGTATGAAGTCAAGTTGGTTGTTCTGCGATATTATTTCATTTGATATGTGATGGAATATTGGATTTTGTTGGTAGGTACTTGTGAAACTTGAACAAACGTTGAAGTATTATATTGATAGGTAAATTATTACACAATGGTAAATTATTACACAACGGTAAATTATTACACTACGGCAAATTATTACACAACGGTAGATTATCACACAATGGCTCATCTACCCAGAAGGGGCTGGATTTTGTTGATCGGTACTTCTGCAACTTCAACAACCGTTGAAGTATTATTGATGGGCAAGTTATTACACAACGGTTCATTATAGGTACAGGAAAACATTGATCTACGCAGAAGGAGCATCTATTTCACTCCACATCAACCATTTTCCTTTGAACTTCATTATTTGCGTTTCTTTTTGCCGTTTTAGTTACTGTTTGTCATCGGCTGTATTATTTTAGCAACATTTAACTCGTGATTTAGGTGGGTACCTAGTAACGAGTACGGGGTTAGGTACTAACCTACGGAGGGTCTGCGATCCACATAATATGTACAGAGTAGTAAATATTATATTATATAGACGGGTTATCTATACAGAGAGCTGTGATCAGTAACAGAAGGGTATTCTGTACAAAATAGTAAACCGTTGTGCAGGGATTTGCAGCGTTTTTCATGCTTGATTCCAGTGGTTCATTATTGAAAATAATAAACCAAAATTTCTGTCTGTCCGCCGTACGCCGTCATCTGGTATGTATACGTATACGTACCTACTTACTACTATTGTTTGCCAGCGAAAATGACATACAATTATGGTCATTGTCGAGACAACATTGACGATAACTTTATAATTATGTCCTTTTTGCTTAGGATGAAAGCAGTGGCTTTCGAAATATACGAATGACGAGACGGAAAGCTCTTTGGCCGAATCCGATCCTTTGGCCGAGGCACCTGGGGCCTATTCTCTAAGCCGAAGGGACATCTCTTTTCAGTTCGACTCTCTTTTTGCAGAAGCGATTTTCATAGTATTCATGGCAGGGTTATTCAGTAACTTCTCAAAGAGAGTTGGCGACCATCTTGGCATTTTCGATATCTTTCAGAGAGATACCTACCTAATTAGGTGTGTTTTCACGAAAGAGAGAGTCCCTTCTCATTTTGTTTGTTTGATATAGTGACTGTGTATCATCCTTCGTTCATCAGCTACCAGATCGGTCATTTTGATGTATGTTTTTTCACATCTTAAAGGAAAGTCGATAGTTCATTAAAAATATATAGATAATATCGATTCAAGAGTAAAAACGTCTAAGTAGGTATGGGTTGAGAACTATTCAGTAAAACAGACGAACCTGGGAGACACTGGAAGAGACTGTCAGTAAAACAGACGAACCTGGGAGACACTGGAAGAGACTGTCAGTAAAACAGACGAACCTGGGAGACACTGGAAGAGACTGTCAGTAAAACAGACGAACCTGGGAGACACTGGAAGAGACTGTCTCCCGAGGCAGGCTATGTCTTCCAGGAGATTTTCAAAATAGATCATCTATTTTCACTATCTCTTAGGCCCCCTGGTCAGCGGACCTAATGATTCCTACAGTTCCCCTTGAGTTTAGTAAACAACTATCTTGGTTTCTAGGACATCAGATGTATGGAAACCGGTATTGTTTATCGGTAGTGCGTTACACTCGTTGGGGTCCTCGGAAATTTTAGATTGTCCCCCCACCCCAAAAACATATCCATGTTAAAACTGATTTGAGATGATATTCTGTAGTTTCACTAGATTTCGTTCGTTGTTTGACCAATATTGAAAATTATCTAAAATGCGATTATCTATAATGATCAATAATTTATGTACAATGACAATTTCTAACATTTATATTAATAATTTTGCCTTTCTTGGCTCCCGTAAGCTAATTCAAATACGCCGATTCATTAAGGTAACACAGGTTCATGAGCCTTTTTTGCCCCTCTACGCACCGGGCCCAGTCGGGGAACCACAGAGCGGCCCATTCTTGGTCGTTTCAGTTGGGCTGCACTCGAACTGCCACAACGTTTAGACCAAATATGAAATGCACGAACTGCCACAACCATTAGAGGGGATTAGGGAGGGTCAATTCGCAAGATAAGAACACCACGAACTGCCACAAGGGTTCAGTCAGACAAGACGGTGGGTGTACAAGAAGTTTAGTTCCCATTCCGCCGCTCGCATTGTCAAGCGATCTGGATGCTCGCTAGCGCTCGCATCTCAAAAAAGATAAACAATCCCAGAAACTATCGCGTGAATGATCAGGTTGTTTGGGACTTCTGAATAGATTAGTGGAATGTATTGTCAAGCGATCTGGATGCTCGCTGGCGCTCGCATCTCAAAAAAGATAAACAATCCCAGAAACTATCCCGTGAATGAGCAGGTTGTTTGGGACTTCTGAATAGATTAGTGGAATGTAATGTTAGGTATGTAACAAGAATGTTTAATGCCTTCGAAAATACCAGAAAAGAAGACAAGTAGAGCAGGAATATCATCGAGGGATAACCGCAGTATAATTCCCGTTTTTCCCTGACTTGTACCGGCTACCTGACCAAACTTGTGGCAGTTCGTGGGTTTCTTATCTTGCGAGTTGACCCTTTCTAATCCCCTCTAATGACTGTAGTGGCAGTTCGTGCGTTTCAGATGGACCCAAAATTTGTGGCAGTTCGTGTGTCCCCTTCAGTTGCACGGTATCCAGCTATGTTATCTATGACCTGGCTAGGAGCATCGGGCAGGGGCCACTGCCCCGCCTCCCAAAAACAAGAGTAAAAAAGACCAACCATTGTTCAGTTGGGATCTGAATTTCCCTCCTTACACTGTACCTACCTAGCATTTTTCACAAGTTCAACAGCCACACGCCAGAGTTCTCTGGCTATGGATATTCAATATTTTAGTAGAGCATCCATGGTGGTTCCTTAATGGTTAGCTCCATAGACCAAGCATGTTATCGGAATAAAGCGACAGCAAACGATGTCCTGCAATCGAAATCGAAACCTAGGCTCATGAAACTGGCAGGTCCTGGGACCTAGTGTCGCCATGACGACCGAGAAAAGTGGCCCATGCATGCTCAGGCATGTTGTTAGTCACGCCCTTTTTGGGCCCCGGCCTCATAAACTGATTTCAACCCCAAAATCGTTCATTTCATAATCGATTCGATCCCTTCGATTCAATTTGTCATCTCGATACGAGATGCTTCTTCTTCTGATTAACTTTTGTTGTCTCTGAATCACATGACCGACATTGGCTTATGTCCAACATCTACAGATGATAACTAAACTGAGAACTTACTCCACTGAATCACATTCGCTTTCTCTGTCTGTAAGTTTTCAATTTTTTTTAGTCAAATTTTGCTCTTTTTATGTTCCGTCCAGTTCCGATGACAGATTTCTATTTGTGGTACCTACGAGCATTTTGTCCTGTTTGCTGTTTGAGGATTGATCGGCGCCAACACACAGAAAACTACCTAGCTTCTAGTCAATAGCTTCTCCATTCAAGTAGGTACCTACTGGCCGACGGGTCATTGTTGTGCTGTATTTGAGTTTACTATATTTTTGTAACACGTGAATTTGGTGGTTAATTTGCAGTAGAAATTGTCATTAGAGAGGTTATGCAACACACTCACGACGAAACAAAAGCATTGCTGCGCATGCGCACTTAAGACACCGAAAAGTTTGACGAACCGTGACAACGAAAAATTCCGGGATCTCACGGTGTCTGCTTTCGTAGTGTTGAGATGACGAAACGTAATTTAACCTTACATCTGTATAACGCTACCTACCTTCTTCTGTTTTTCTTGGAAAATAAAAATGTCAAGCGTCGTATTCACAGCTGCTTCTTGGCGTCTTTCGGTGTTAATGCAGACTTGACGCCATGTGTGGAGATAGATTTGTATTAACCACGGAGTAAAATGGATGAAAGAGAGGTTAAAATAACGTTAGCGTGACTTCACCAGCCGGTAGAAGCCAAAGCTGAACGAAAACTGAACGGAAAAAGGTTAGCATCTGACTTTGGTTGCCCTATCCGCCATTTCCGTTTCGGTTTCGTTTCGGTGCGAGGGTGTTGCAAAAACTCTCTATTGTCGTCGTATGACGATAGAGTGTTGATTAAAAGAGACAAGCTTTGCTGAATATAACTCAATTAGTAAATAAGGGAAGGGTGTTGTTGCCTTGGGGTATTTTGTAGACAAATCTGTTGGTTTTGTGTTCTGGTCTGGTGCCCCACCGTTTTCAGACCCAACGCGCTCCTACTGGCATCGGGTTTATGGCCAAAATAGGGTTTTATTTTAGGTTTTAGTAAACATAAGCTTGTGATGAATCGTTTTCCATGTTTTATGAAACTTTATTTCCCGGGCTGGCAGTACTCAATTTAGGACTTTCCTGGGGGGAGTGCGAGGGTAAGTATTGACCACAGAAAACAGTGATCTACGCAGAAGGGTCCATCTGTACAGATAAATAATAAACCGTTGGGTAATAATTTGCAGCATTTTTCATTCTGTTTTCCTTGTAACTACCCAAATGTAGGTGCATGTGTTCATTCATTCCTTCAACTCCTGTTTTATCTGGTAATTTTGAACCAGAAGTCCTGTTTCTTCGCCAAAATAACATTTCCTTACCCCATTTCTTCTCATCACCAGCCTCACGCCGCCTACGCTGATTGCTCAAAGAGGAACTCGTGGCAAAAGATGCGACTTCGTCTTGATTGATGTCAAAACAGCTTCAGCTTTGGAGGATCCACGTTCTTTTGATCCTCTCCAATTTTCCAGATTATTCCAGGGGGAGCCCGAGGAGAGAGTTCGCTGCTTCTATCAAGTCGAAATAATCTGCGAGCCATCTTAGTGAGTGTGGGAACTCACTAACAGATTTAATTCTTAAATCTGTTCCGATTGAAGGTAAAGCGATTAAGAGTTATTTCCAAAACCTTCTATATCCATTTTAGTAAATTTTACTGGAGAACTGATTTTTTAATCATGACTATCGTGATTCCCTCTCAGAAACCTCTCCTGTAAATATCATACGATTTTACCAAATAAACGCGGAGCACGCCGAACTGGGGTTTTCCCCAGCCGCCATCGGCCTCAGCCGACTATAACAGCCGATTGTCGGGGGACGGTAGGAAAAGTCCCTATAAATACTCGCCCTTTTGGCCCAGATCAGCATTCAACGACTCGACCCCCAACTTGCGACTTCTCTCTCGTCATCTCTCCCATATCCTAAAAGATCTCCTGCTGTTGGTGAAAACCGCGGGGAGCACATCCGTTAAAGATCTCCTGCTGTTGGTGAAAACCGCGGGAGCATGTCCTTAAAAGATCTCCTACTGTTGGTTAAAAACTGTGGGGAGCACAGCCGTTAAAGATCTCCTGCTGTTGGTGAAAACCGCGGGGAGCATGTCCTTAAATGATCTCCTGCTGTTGGTGAAAACCGTGAGGAGCACATCCGTTAAAGATCTCCTGCTGTTGGTGAAAACCGTGGGGAGCATGTCCTTAAATGATTTCCTGCTGTTAGTGAAAACCGTGAGGAGCACATCCGTTAAAGATCTCCTGCTGTTGGTGAAAACCGCAGGGAGCACAGCCGTTAAAGATCTCCTGCTGTTGGTGAAAACCGCGGGGAGCATGTCCTTAAAAGATCTGCTGCGGTTGGTGAAATCCGCGGGGAGCACACCCTCAAAAGATCTCCTGCTGTTGGTGAAAACCGTGGGGAGCACAAGCCGTACTCAGCACTTTTCTTAGTTACCATGAGCCAAAATTGACGAAATTTGGTTTATAGGTTCCGTTCGGGGTCTAGTTGGTTCTCGAAGCTCGGCGTTACTGTCAGTCATCTCTAAGGGGTTAAAAACAGGGGTTGAAATGTTTAGAACGCCTATACCGTTTTTTTTACGTGAATCTTTTTGCGGTTTTAAATAGTTCTAGAACTTACGAGATTTTTAAGACCACCCGGAGCATTGTACGTCCACCGCCACAGCCGTTCGTTCACATTAAGGCCCAGAAGTTTGCACAGACAGGCTTCTTCAACAGAAGGGTGAATCAAATTGTATACATTCAGCCCAGATTTCATCACAAGGGAGCACCTGATTATAATCAAGGATGGCTGTGTGAAGTCGAGTTGGTTGTTCTGTGATATTATTTCATTTGAAAACGCTGCAAAGTCCTTGTCACATGGGTTTATTATTCTATTGGACATACCTACAGAAATGTTGGCTATTCATTTATTGTTACTTTCATGTAAAATAATTGAAATAGCTATTTCTGGTGGTTTCCACCAATTTTGGCCCCTAAAACACAAATTAGGTACGCTCCTTTTGGTTTAGTATTCTGTGAATAATACACCTATGTATTCGCTCAGCAAAAAATTTTTATAACACCCCCTCAAAATTTTTTCTTTTCCGTTTCAAGGTGCGTAGATTCCAAAAATGCAATGTCCGTCCGCCGTCCGCCGTACGCCGTATCACGTGTACAGGCTTCATTTTCGATCTAAAAACATCGTTCTTCCGCACACATGCTCCATTTGGGCCCTAGTTGTGTCCCGAAACTTTTCAGCCCGATCGGAATATACCCAGGGATGTTATGAGTGAAAATGTGTGTAAAAATAGGTACTTTTTGCGTTTTAGCAACATGTTAGTAAAATGAGCTTTTGAGGTATCTTTTTCCATGTTTTTGGGGACGAGAAGACCGAATATGATGTCGATTTTGACCAAAGACGCGGAAATTGAGGTTTTACCAAAGTTTCAGCTCCCAAAATTGGTTTTTTATGAGTCAAAAACCTTGAAAACTGTCTGAAATCACCATCAATGTGTAGAATAACATTGGAAAAAGTGTAAACAGGTGAATCAAGACCATTAAATGCCACTACCAATGATCAAAGATGATCTAAAAAAAAAGAAAAAAAAGCTTACCTATTTCATGTTTTGGGGGCCAAAATTGGTGGAAATCATCAGAAATAGCTATTTCAATCATTTCACATGAAAGAAACAATAAATTTAACAGCCAACAAGAATCTCTAGAACTCCAATAGAATAATAAACCCATGTGACAAGGACTTTGCAGCGTTTTTGGTTTATTATTCTGTGAATAATACACCTATGTAATCGCTCAGCAAAAAATTTTTATAACACCCCCTCAAAATTTTTTCTTTTCCGTTTCAAGGTGCGTAGATTCCAAAAATGCAATGTCCGTCCGCCGTTCGCCGTCCGTCGTACGCCGTACGCCGTATCACGTGTACCGGCCTCATTTTCGGTCTAAAAAATTCGTTCTTTCGCACACATGCGCCATTTGGGCCCTAGTTGTCTCCCGAAATTTTTCAGCCCGACCGGAATATACCTAGAGGTGTTATGAGCAGAGTTTTGACTTCTTAAGGTGTTATGAGCAGAGTTATGAGCTGTTTTAAACATTTGTTTCAAACATTTGTTTTAAATAGTGTTTTAAACACATTTTTGGAAAAAGGGGTGTTTTAAAACATTGTTTAATACTGTTTTAAACATGCCCTTCGTGGGTTGTTTCAAACTGGACCTGTAGGAGGAAAATGACATTGACCTCATGAGAAATGAGCAACAAAAAACATAATAGGTACAACAGATTTCCATCGCCATTCGCCAGTAGTCAGAATGACAAGTTAGATACCTACCAGCTACCACCAGCCTGGAGATTCTCGGAAGTAGAAATGAACTTGGGTTTGTTCCTTCGTTCCAACTTTTGGAGTTCCGGAGAAATTTACCGATGGGTCATTTTGGTTTATTATTTTCAATAATGAACCATTGGAATCGAGCATGAAAAAAAAAATTCTTACCCCCCCTCAAAATTTGATGGTTTACGTTTCAAGGTATGTAGAATCCAAAACTGCAATAAAAATATTTCTGTCTGTCCGCCGTACGCCGTACGCCGTACGGGCCACTTTTCTTAGTTACCATGAAAAAAAATTGATGAAATTCGGGTTATAGGTTCCGTTCGGCGTCTAGTTGGTCCTCGAAGCTCGACGTTACTGTGAGTCATCTCTAAGGGGTTCAAAATAGGGGTTGAAATTTTCAAAACGCCTATACCATTTTTTTACGTAAACATTTTTACGGTTTTAAATAATTCTTGAACTTGCGAGTTTTTTAAGACCATCCGGAGCATCGTACGTCCAGCCGTTCGTTCACAGTAAGGCCCCGAAGTTTTCACCGACACGCATTTTCGACTCCAGTGTGAATGAAATTGTATACAATTCAAACCAAATCTCGTAACCAGAGACGCGCCCACAATAGGAATTTGTGAATACGGCCAATCATTGGTAGGGATCACCTGATTATATTGGCGGAGTATGAAGTCGAGTTGGTTGTTCTGTGATATTATTTAATTTGAAAAATGATGGCTGTTTTGGAGTATGTTGGTAGGTAGTGAAACTTGAACAAACGTTGAAGTATTATTGATGGGTAAATTATTACTACGGTAAATCATTACTCAACGGTAAATTATTACACAACGGTTCATTATACCATCTACGTAGAAGGGGCTGGAGTTTGTTGGTAGGTACTTTTGCAACTTTTTTCACTCCTCATCAACAATTTCTTTTCAGAACTTCATTATGTGTGTTTCTTTTTGTTAGGTACTGTTTGTCATCGGCAGAATTATTTTAGCAACATTTAACTCGTGATTTAGGTAGGTACCTAGTAACGAGTACGGGGTTAGGTACTAACCTACGGAGGGTCTGCGATCTACATAATTATGCATAGAATAGTACATAATTATATTATATAGACGGGTTATCTATACATAGAGCTGTGATCTGTAACAGAAGGGTATTCTATACAAAATAATAAACCGTTGTGCAGGGATTTGCAGCGTTTTTCATTTGAATGGTGAATTCGCTATAAATTCACCTCCCCGTTCTGCGAAAGTCAATGCATTACGTACTCCCCTGAATATTTTTGGCACTTGGGAATACAATTTCTGAAGAAACCATTTCACTGGCCACTTTTCACCGCCACCGCGTCGTCAGCAGGCATCGAAGGGCTGTTCTCCTCATTCCGAGTGGTTCATTCAAAACTGCGGAATAGACTGGGGGTAGACAAAGCCGGGAAGCTTGTGGCCGTGCTGAAACACCTGAATTCTAGAGCATAATTTGTGTACCTATACGTATTTTTTGCTTTACTTCAGTTGTAAATTGTGATCGGGGTTTCTCAAAAATAATTTTCATTTTCAGCAAATTATGTCGTAGGTAGGTATGAGTTTATAACTACATTAAACTGTAATAAAAATATTCAGCCATGGTTTAAAAAGAAAAAATTTGGATGGTTTCTTTCTCACCCCTGTTACCTAAAGCACTATGTTTTGTGCCAATCTTTCGTATCCACACAAGCTGCCATAGTGCTTGACTAATTGATGAGCGATCTTTAAAAACTTGTTTAAAACAATGTTTAAAACAGTTTTAAACAGCCTAAAAAAACCTTTGTCTCACAGAGGAAAAAAACGTTTTAAACTGTTTAAACCAAAAAAAACTTTTTTGTATTTAAATGAAAAAGACTGTTTTTTTTCCAACCCTGGTTATGAGTGAAAAAGTGTATAAAAATAGGTACTTTTTGTGTTTTAGTAACATGTTAGTAAAATGAGCTTTTGAGGTATCGTTTTCCATGTTTTTGTGGACGAGAAGACCGAATATGAAGTCGATTTTGACCAAGGAGTGGAAAATTGAGGTTGTACCAGATGTTCAGCTCCCAAATTTGATTTTTTATGAGTCAAAAACCTGCGAAATCATCTGAAATCACCATCAATTGGTAGAATAGCACTAGGAAAAGTTTCAACACGTGGATCAAGACGATTAAATGGCACTACCAATGATCAAAGATAATTTGAAAAAAAAAGGAGCGTATGTACCTAATTCAAGTTTTAGGGGCCAAAATTGGTGGAAACCACCAGAAATAGCTATTTAAATTATTTTACAAGAAAGTAACAATAAATGAACAGCCAGTATTTCTGTAGGTATGTCCAACACGATGTGTTGGTTGTGACATGGACTTTGCAGCGTTTTTTTGAAGTTTCCAATTTTTTTTCCCCTCCAAAATAACAATTTGAAAAATCGGTTGATGCTTTGTTTGTCCAAACAATATAATATAGGTACCGTAAAATTATAAATTATTTTGAAAAAAAAATAAATATTAAGTATTTTCTGCAGAGTTTTCCTGAAATATAAGCTAATGAATCATGTTTTCTCACAAATGTTGGACCGGCAAAAAAAGCTCCCCGGAGCGCCACTCCCGGAGTATTTTTACGTTATAGTTGACATATTAAAGAAGGTATGCTGTGAATTTGGTCGCCGTTTACGGCCGTGTGTGCTCACCGTTCACATTCCAACTTGTCGTACTGAGTGTGTTAGTGGGATCGTTCAGTACAAGGTTCCGTGGGATCTGTTCTAAAAACCGCGGTATTTGTTGGTTTATCGTATAGGTACCTACATCGTGAGTTCATTTCAGTTTTCTTGTGAACTACTGACAGGTGCATTATGTACCTACCTCCTTTACAGTGCTACAAAAATAATGTCATCAGATCCTTTTATTACCAATTTGCGTCCTCCTTTAAAAAAACAAATGATGATGCGTTGAGTTTGATTTCATTATAGTTGTTAGCTTTCTCAATTGATTTTCAACAAATCTGCACTTACCTAATAATTAAGCAATTAAACTGCTCATAATTCAGTTATAAACTTTTTTTATGATCATAATACAATTTTTGGAAAAAAAACGGACGGTAGACCTACGGTTCTACAGTTAGATCATTTAATAAAGATTAACGTTTGTTGCGCCAAAATTTCCTAAGGTGCCTACTTACCAAATTACAGCTTCATAGAGTGAATAGCATAGAAATTAGCTTTACGTGCCACTCAGCTGATCCAGGGCCTGGGGAGTGTCAAGTTAAAGTCCTAAGGTGCCCACATACCAAATTACAGCTTCGTAGAGTGAATAGCATAGAAATTAGCTGTAGGAGCAACTCAGCTGATCCGGGGCCTGGGCAGCGTCAAGTTAAAGTCCTAAGGAGGCTACTTACCAAATTACAGCTTCATAGAGTGAATATCATAGAAATTAGCTTTAGGAGCAACTCAGCTGATCCGGGGCCTGGGCAGTGTCAAGTTAAAGTCCTAAGGCCCACTTTCACCAAAAATTTGAAACGAGTTTAACCCGGAATAGGTTGCAAATTAACGGAGTTTACCGCTCACTCTCTTTCACCAGAGCTCTGTGCGAGCTTAAACTTCCACCGAGGGGGCTCAAGTTTAAACGCCCGAAATCCGGCAAGTTAAAGTCGCTAATCCCCGTTATCCATGAGATCCCAATATGGCCGCCTAGCTCACGGCTGATTTTCGGTTCCGTTGTTATAGAGCTGTGAAATGAATTAACGCGAGTTGGCATTGTATTGGTATTTACTCTATACTATGTGTTCCACAATGAATGTTCCACAATTATAGGTACCTTACCTCGTGACTGGAGTTGTCGTAAATCAGAAATCACTTGGGCAATTTACAGTTTATTATTACAGCGGAACAATGGAAGTTGGAATCGACATCTTCTTCTTCTTCTTCTTTTTCCCAGTTACGTGTCTTGGCCGCAGCCATGCCAGACATAGGTTGGGGAATCGACATCACCTGAGTGGTGGTTGTTGTTGTTTTGACGAGTTTATAGTCCCGGCTCGTCATATTGTCCAACTTTTGCTTGGACATTTTAAACTAAACTCCGTCAGGCAAACTCCGTTATTTCAAACTGGGTTTAACCGACATTTGGGTTGGTGAAAGACGCCAGCTGCCTTTCCAGGTTTAAACCTCGAGGTTAATTTTAACGGAGTTTGGCTAAACTCCGTTGAATAATTTTCTGGTTAAAGTGGGCCTAAGGAGACTACATACCAAATTACAGCTTCATAGCGTGAATAGCATAGAAATTAGCTTTAGGAGCCACTCAGCTGATCCCGGCCCTACGCTGCTTAAAGTGTAATTCCTAAGGACGCTACCTACCAAATTACAGCTTCATACAGTGAATAGCATAGAAATTAGCTTCAGGAGCCTATTCTAAGATTCCTATAATTTTCAGCGGACCACCATATCCAGGTGACCACCATAGTAACATAACAACAACATGACGCTCGTGACGTGACGGAAAACGACCTGTTCGTCCTGTTAGGTAATCATTATTAAATGATATTAAAATGTAATTTCTGCTATTTTCACCCTTCTTACCTTTTTTGCGCAACCGTTGAGCTTTACAGCGCGGAAAAAATGCCTTGGTAATACTTGTTGCGAATAAATATTAGGTACTCTGTTTTTTTTTTTGTTATTTTATTACCATTTTGGTTTATTATTTTCAATAATGAACCATTGGAATCGAGCATGAAAAAAAAATTCTTACCCCCCCTCAAAATTTGATGGTTTACGTTTCAAGGTATGTAGAATCCAAAACTGCAATAAAAATATTTCTGTCTGTCCGCCGTACGCCGTACGGGCCACTTTTCTTAGTTACCATGAAAGAAAATTGATGAAATTCGGGTTATAGGTTCCGTTCGCTGTCTAGTTGGTCCTCGAAGCTCGACGTTACTGTCAGTCATCTCTAAGGGGTTCAAAATAGGGGTTGAAATTTTCAAAACGCCTATACCATTTTTTTACGTGAATATTTTTACGGTTTTAAATAGTTCTTGAACTTGCGAGTTTTTTAAGACCATCCGGAGCGTCGTACGTCCAGCCGTTCGTTCACAGTAAGGCCGATTCACACTTGCCGGGCAGGGCAAGGCAGTGCAAGGACTGGGCAAGGCTCGGTTTTGATCGGTCCAATGTAAAAGTAATCCACCCGTCCACACTCATCGGGCAGGGTCCGTTCAAAGACCGATCCTTGCACGAACCTTGCCCGGCCGATCGATATCGGACCGATCAAAACCTTTGCCTGCCGCTTCCCCCACCCTGTCGCAGGTCAGCTACCTGCCTCTGGTCTTGTCATCAGTTCTGAGTTGGTGTGTGATTGTGTCTTATGTGATTTTTTCATGGAAGACGAACAATTGATTGAAAAAGTGCTTCACTCGTCGGTCAAAATCAACCAACTATTCGGTCTTCTCGCCGTAAAATACATAGAAGCGATACCCCACAGGCTCATGTTCACTAAATCCTCAAAAATCCCTCGAAAACTCCTATTGTCACACTAATTTTTCTCCCATTTTACCCCTGGGAGTATGCCGATCGGGCTGCTGTGTTTCGGAGTAAAACTAGGACCCAAATGTGTTCCCAAATGGGAACCCGAACTGAGTGCGGAAAAACGACTATTTTAGACCAAAATTTACCGTAAATTTAAGGCTGAAAGTTCCTTAGAACCACAATTTTCCACACTGGTCAAAATCTACTTCATATTCGGACTTCTCGTCCCAAAAACATGGAAAACAATACCTCAAAAGCTCATGTTACCAACATGTTACTAACACACAAAAAGTACCTATTTTTATACCCATTTGCAATCATAACACCCCTGGGTATATTTAGATCGGGCTGCAAAGTTTCGGGGGACAATTAGGGCCCAAATGGAGCGTGTGTGCGAATGAACGAATTTTTTAGACCGAAAATGAAGCCGGTGCACATGATACGGCGACGGCGTACGGCGGACGGACATGGCATTTTTGGAATCTACGCACCTTGAAACGGAAAAGAAAAAATTTTGAGGGTGTGCTATAAAAATTGTTTGCTGAGCGAATACATAGGTAGGTGTATTATTGACAGAATAATAAACCAAAACTCTGCAAAGTCGTTGTCACTTGGGTTTATTATTCTATCGGACATAGCTACAGCAATTTTGGCTGTTCACTTATTGTTCATTTCATGCGCAATAATTGAAACAATTATTTTAGGTGGTTTCCACCAATTTTGGCCCCCCAAAACACGAGCTTGGCTCCTGTTTTTCCCCCACACAATCTATCAACATTCATAGTGCCATTTAATTGCCATGATTCACCTGCAACGCAACTTCAAGTAGCAACGCAATTTTTATCAACGCACCTGTTGACAGCATTGTGACGACTGCCCTGCCCGCCAAATGATCGTGAGATGTGAATACTCGGGATCGGTCAAGGCACGAGCAAGGCATTGCATGGTCCTTGCCCTGCCTTGCCCTGCCCGGCAAGTGTGAATCGGCCTGGCCCCGAAGTTTGCACCGATAGGCATTTTCGACTCCAGTGTGAATGAAATTGTATACAATTCAAACCAAATCTCGTAACCAGAGACGCGCCCACAATAGGAAATTTGGCGGAGATGAAATCATTGCTAGGGGCCACCTGATTATATTGGCGGAGTATGAAGTCGAGTTGGTTGTTCTGTGATATTATTTCATTTGAAAAATGATGGCTCTTTTGGAGTTTGTTGGTAGGTAGTGAAACTTGAACAAACGTTGAAGTATTATTGATGGGTAAATTATTACTACGGTAAATCATTACTCAACGGTAAATTATTACACAACGGTTCATTATACCATCTACGTAGAAGGGGCTGGAGTTTGTTGGTAGGTACTTTTGCAACTTTTTTCACTCCTCATCAACAATTTCTTTTCAGAACTTCATTATGTGTGTTTCTTTTTGTTAGGTACTGTTTGTCATCGGCAGAATTATTTTAGCAACATTTAACTCGTGATTTAGGTAGGTACCTAGTAACGAGTACGGGGTTAGGTACTAACCTAAGGAGGGTCTGCGATCTACATAATATGTATATAATAGTACATATCATATTATATAGACGGGTTATCTATACATAGAGCTGTGATCTGTAACAGAAGGGTATTCTATACAAAATAATAAACCGTTGTGCAGGGATTTGCAGCGTTTTTTATATGATTTGGCTCGGAACCAAGTGATCCATGCGGCAATACATGAGGATCGATACAAGGGAAAATACAATGGTTTATTAATGAATAATGAACCAAAAATATGTTACTGCACAGTATTTTGAGAACGAATTTGCCTGTAACTAATTTCAGTCAACCCTAATCACCAAATGGACCAAGTATTTCGATTCACCTCGAAAAAAAACAGAATCAAATCAAACCACAAAGATTCAAACAAGGGGTTTCTCCCCACTGTGTGCCGCGCATTTCGGCCTCACTAACCTAGGGGCATGGATTCCACTGGTGAAGTCAACTGAACTGTTATTTATTTATTTATTTATTCATAATATTTACGGGTAAGCCCAATTACAAAGTAGAAGAGAAAAATTGGTGCCGATGTAATATGCGCCCTACCGGCTCACTTCTTGTCTAGTATGCGCCTCACCCATTACATTAATACGTACATGGACTCACCGATTATTATTTGCGTCCAACCATGACCGTTCGATTCCCTGTGTGTGTGCCCCACTTCTTGGGTCAACGTAATTCTGTTGGTGGTTCACTGTTGAGTGCTGGTAACCGAGGCTATTCAAATTCCGGTACGCTGCCCATTCAACGGAATGTATGACGGAGCCTTGCTGACATTCGCGTTCAATAATTGGCACAAGCGTTCTCCTGTCTCGGCGATCAACGTGAAAGTAGCGCACATCATTCCCCTGTTTTGAGTCCGAAAACCCATGGCCCGTCCACACGTTGGCCGTGATTTCGGTTGTTTTCGACATCCTCGTCGGTGGATTATCGCCCTGAAGGAGTCGCCCTCTGTTATATTTTCTACGGCCCGCGAACCTAGCCTCATCAATTTGAATAGGGTCATCAACAGCACCTACCATTTTACCACGGGCTGAAATGATGCTAGTACACACCTCACGACACATATTGAACCAGTCACACTGTTTGGTTAGCTCGTCCTGTTGCGGCAGTTGTAGAAGCATAAGGAAGGTCTAACACAAAGCACAGCACTAGCTCAAGAATTTCACACAATTTCTATCTCGAATTGACCCTCTGGTTCAAATCGGTATAGTGGAAAAACCTATTTCCTTGCCGAATGGAGCGCGTTTTTTTGTACACCTAAATATTGGACGATACTGTCCTGCCCGATCGCGTTTCCGGCCTTCCTTCATCGCACTTCCGCAAAGGTGACAAGGCTGTACCGTTTCCTCTTCGCTCTTCATCAATTAATTCATTACTACGTAAAAAAGTTACCGCCGTTCCTTCATCTTTGCCGACTTGTTCATAAAAATGTCGAAATAACATGCTCGCGAGGTGCCAATATGGTTTCCGAACGAATACTGAGTTACTGACCCCATGATGTTGTTAGTCAGGGAACGTGAAGTGTTATCAGCCTGCCCTTTGACACCAAGAATGATTCAGATCATGAGGCCCATGCAAGGTAAGGCACGGTGAGGGGCTAAGTGAGGCTCTCGGAGCGGTAGGGCGCACATTAGATCGGCACCGAAAAATTATAATTGACAGTTGTCATTGTTTTTGTTGTTGCTAGGTAGGTAAGTTTCTGTTATATGTACAAGGAAGAAAGATAAATGAGTGGATAACCTAACTTTTGAATCCAGAACCCTGGCTGGTGGATTTTAGGTGTGTTCCTTTTATATTAGTTGTGCTCCTTACATAGGGGAGGGCTGAAGCAGGTAAAAAATGGGAAGGGAGATGCTCAAACAATAAGCTTTCTTGGAAAACACTCAGTAAACCAAATGTGGAAGTCCTTTGACACCAAGTCCTTCACAAACAAAGGGGTAAACATTGGCCTCAGTCACCAACCTAGTGAATATGGCTTCTGATTATATCAGGCTATCACTAGTTGGACAGCTCAGCAGGAAGGTACCTGCCTCTCGCCCCGCTTCTACCTATCTCAGGTCTGAGAAACCCCAGGGCCCAGTGCCCTTTCAGTGGAGGGGAAGAACTGAGGGGAGGTGAGGAAATCTACCTGCAGGGACTCACAGGCTATGGACTTCCTGTTCAAATCCTGAAAATTATTCTTCCTCATCCTCAACTTCCTACCTGTCCATCTACAAAATATAGGTACAGCTCAGCCCATGTAGCTGGTCCCACTGAAAGCCCTCTACTAGCCATTCATAAAACATTGACCATCCCCAGTGTCATTTGGACTGTTCCCACTTGAGGCTCCTACCTCAGTTGCAGGAGGTAGCAGATGTTTTCAGTAAATACCTGTTTTCAGTAAATAGGTACCAATTCAACACCCTCTGGCCCATCCATGGAGGTTTGGGACTAGGTACATCTGCCCAGCTGTAACTACTGCAATTAACTCTTCCTTTGTCAGTGGAGCTGCAGTCACTTCCACAGTCCCCCTATATCTCTCAGATACCTCATTTTTACATGTGAATGGGTTTTATACAAATATTATTTTATGCTATATGATACTATGAAAGTGTAGTAAAAAACGCTGCAAAGTACTTGTCACATGAAAGGAGGTGGGTGCAAGAAGGGCGTATGGTTCTATACGCCCTTTTTGTGGAGATCTCAAGAAGGGATCCGCCATGTTGTCTTCTATCTGTGTAGCAAGTTTGGTTGGAAAATCCCGTGTACTTTTGTTGGTAGCCTGGTTTTATCAAAAGGCTGTTATACGCCCTTCTTCTAGAGAACATCATTTGTCTGTGATAATTAGGGCTCGGATCGATATGCCCTATAAAATTAGTATATCCCCCCACCTAACCTACCCTAACCCCGCCTGCCGATACTATTTTTCTGTCAGCCCCTCTAACGAGAGAAAGTTCGAAATTCCCAGGTCAGGTTCAACAATGGCCAGGGATTTTAAAGGGATTAGGTACCTACCTCACAGTTCAGTCCCCCCAATGACCACTAGTCAGGCGCGTAGCGTCAGGGGTACCGGCGCTACCCTACACGAAAAATGAAAAAAATTACATTCCGTAGGTAGGTAGCAATTTGAATTGTCCACTCATAACTCCATCCTCCATGACTCTCCCTCCATGAACTATCATCCAACTATCATCTCCATGTCTGCCAGTCATGGACGAAAAACAGCCAAGTATCGATTAGTCGATTAGAATCATATGGTTTTCGGCAGGTTTCGAATATTTGAAATCTCAAGGTCGCTGGGGTACCGCTACCAGTCTGCAGAGGCCCAGAATCCGATGTGTGTGTGTCTCTACATCGTCTGTGTGAGTGTGTTTGCGTGTGTGAGTGAGTGTCTTACACATCTTCAGGAGACTGTGTTAGTAAGTTGGGCTAGCGCAAATATCCAGCGTATCCAATCTTGGTGAGGAGGGATACTGGCGTATGGATCGATTGTAGCTATCAATTAAAAACTCGAGAAAAAAACTTTGACAACTTCTAGTGTCACTGTCATCCATTTTGCTTTTCGGAAGCTATTCTTACGACGGCCTGTTTTCTCATAATTTTATTACTTGTAGTTTTCACAATAATTGTTCCTAATTTCAGGTTTAGTTGTTTGAATTCGAATCTTTCCTAGTGTCCTAATCTCCTCCTAAAATGGATAGTTGTTGCGTTAATTGTTCCGTGGTTCGGCGTTCGTTTAGTTCTCGTAGTTTTAGCGAAAAGAACGACATCATCAGAGCCGGCCGTTCAATCTCAGCGTTGCCTGAATTCAAGAGAGTTGTGAAGGAACGTAACCGTGAGTACACTCGGCATTTCACTGTTGAAACATACAATAGGTACCAATGGTTATCAGGCTGTAGTTCGAAAAACCTTTTATTTTGTTTGCAAGGGAATGTTATGAATTACCTATTTCTAATGAATTTGGAAGATCAATAATATCATAAAAGTCCTTTGACAAACAGCTTGCTAAGAACTGCTTCACATTTACATTTTTAGAGTGTGTGAGGAAGTGTGAATGTTGGTGGGGGGGGGGGGGGGATTCATTGCGGTACCCCCGTCACCAGAGGCACGCTACGCTCCTGCCACTAGTCCTGAAACTCCTCTATTGACTGACACGTGAGGGCATTGACCATGGGGTTCCCCGATCTTGCCTGACATTCCTTACTTGAAAAGTATGAAGTAAACGAATTCTGAGAGAATATTTCAGAAAATACGCAAACTTCTTCCTCTGAAAAATGGAAAAAATAGCCGTTTTTGCCAAAACACCCCAAATATGCTCTTAAAAAAGAAAGTGCCGAAATATGCATTTATATGCTCTATAAATTTAAATTTGCAACACCAAATTCGCTTCAAAAAGGTGAATTTGGGATATTTGTAGCTTGGGCATATCGCCAAAAAAATATGCAAATATGCCCTGATCCGAGCCCTAGTGATAATGTTTTCCTAGTTTCGCCGGTTCTGTTTAGTTTGAAGAATATCTAGTGTTTTGTGAAGTGATTCAAGAGGAAAAAAGTCAAATGAATGATTTGAAAAACGTCGTGAAGAAGTGTAGACCAGGTATGTGCTATATTTATTTATTAGTTAGTCTAAATTCAGTGAACTGACCTGTTGCTTCCACTCTCAGTAGGTACCTACCTACTCGTCTTAGACTGCTGTATTCTAGCTGTTATTCTATTCTCTAGTTGTTCTAGCCTGTTGAATACATTCAACATAATAAAAAAGGATTGTTTCTTCCTTTTTAGGAGCTAAGTAACTAAAAAGTTATACTTACATGTTACAGATTTGCTTCATTATTAGCTAGATAAGCCAAAACAATATTCATGTAGTTACCTTCAAAAAACCAAACGTAACTAAGTGCCTTACTACCTAGTCTATTAGGTATTTCTAAAAGGATCTCACGTTTTTCAAATATACACCTATACGCATTTTTAAGTCAAATACCTTGTGACATTTTGAAATTATTTTAGTTACCTACTTTTATTTTGAAGATTTTTCTAGTCATAACCTTGATGTTGTTGAAGAAATATAATTATGGCAATGTTATATTTCAATTTGAAACGTTTAAATAAAAATTTTTTAATGGAATTCGAAGAATTTTATTGTTTTTCTCCAAACAAATTCCTCTTGATTTCCATAAGCCCTTCTTGCGGAGAACGGGTTGACAGGACTTTTGAAAATCCCTCCAAGAAGCGCGGAGTTGGGGTGAAAAGGTTTGGAGAGGTTAGAATATTTCAACAGCTTACAGCGTGTTTGGACAACATTTGGGGCTCATTTTCTCAAAACACAGATTTGACGTATACGCCCTTCTTGCAGAAGTATAACGTATAAGTATAACGTATGTGAAGTAGAATAATAATTATTCTACTGGCCATTAATTTTTCTGTTCATTTATTGTTTCTTTCATGAGCAATAATTGAAATAGTAATTTTAGATGGTTTCCGTTTTTGTTTTACAGATTATCTTTGGTTATTGACAGTGCTATTCAATTGTCTTGATTCACCTGTTGATACTACTTCTAGTGTTATTATACAAATTTATGGTGATTTCAGACAATTTCCCAGGTTTCTGACTCATAGACAATGAGTGTAGGGAGCTTAACCTTCGTTACAACCTCAATTCTTCACTCTTTGGTCAAAATCAACTTCATATTCGGTATTCTCGCTCTAAAAAACGTGGAAAACAAAACATCACAAGCTCGTGTTAACTAAAACCTCAAAATACCCTCGAAAACCGCTATTTTCACACCCATTTTTCTCCCATAACACCCCTGGGTGTATTCCGATCGGGCTGCCGAGTTTTGGAGCACAACTAGGACCCAAATGATTGTTTTCCCAAATGGGGACCCAAACTTTGTGCGGAAAATCGACTTTAGACCAAAATTTAAGGTAAATTTAAGGCTGAAACTTCGTTAGAACCTCAATTTTCCACTCTTTGGTCAAAATCGACTTCAGATGCTGTCTTCTCGTCCTAAAAAACATGAGAAACAATACCTCAAAAGCTCATGTTACTAAAGCACAAAAAGTACCTATTTTTATACACATTTTCACTCGTAACACCCCTGGGTATATTCCGATCGGGCTGAAAAGTTTCGGGACACAACTAGGGCCCAAATGGAGCACGTGTGCGAAAGAACAAATTTTTTAGACCGAAAATGAGGCCGGTACACTGATACGGCGGACGGACATTGCATTTTGGTTTATTATTCTGTGAATAATACACCTGTGTATTCGCACAGCAAAAATGTTTATGACACCCCCTCAAAATTTTTTCTTTTACGTTTCAAGGTGCGTAGATTCCAAAAATGCAATGTCCGTCCGCCGTACGCCGTATCACGTGTACAGGCTTCATTTTCGGTCTAAAAAAATCGTCCTTTCGCACACATGCTCCATTTGGGCCCTAGTTGTCTCCCGAAACTTTTCAGCCCGATCGGAATATACCCAGGGGAGTTATGAGTGAAAATGTGTATAAAAATAGGTACTTTTTGTGTTATAGTAACATAGTAGTAAAATGAGCTTTTGAAGTACCGTTTTCCATGTTTTTGGGGACGAGAAGACCGAATATGAAGTCGATTTTGACCATGGAGTGGAAAATCGAGGTTGTACCAGATGTTCAGCTCCCAAAATTGATTTTTTATGAGTCAAAAACCTGCGAAATCGTCTGAAATCACTATAAATTTGTATAATAACACTAGGAAAAGTGGATCTAGACACGTGGATCAAGACGATTAAATGGTACAATCAATGATCAAAGGTAATTTGAAAAAAAAGGAGCGTAGTACCTAATTCAAGTTTTGGGGGCCAAAATTTGTGGAAACCACCAGAAATAGCTTTTTCAATTATTTTACATGACAGAAACAATAAATAAACAGCCAGCATTTCTGTAGACCAATAAAATAATAAAATAATAAACCCACGTGACAAGGACTTTGCAGCGTTTTTGTGTTTTAGCAACATGTTGGTAACATGAGCTTTTGAGGTATCGTTTTCCATGTTTTTTGGGACGAGAAGACCGAATATGAAGTCGATTTTGACAAAAGAGTGGATAATTGAGGTTGTACCAGATGTTCAGCTCCCAAAATTGATTTTTTATTAGTGAAAAACCTGGGAAATCGTCTGAAATCACCATCAGTTTGTATAATAACACTGGAAAAAGTGTCAAGACGTGGTTCAGGACGATTAAATGGCACTACCAGTGATCAAAGATAATTTGAAAAAAAAGGAGCGTACCTAATAAGTTTTAGGGGCCAAAATTGGTGGAAACCACCAGAAATAGCTATTTCAATTATTTTACATGAACGTAACAATAAATGAACAGCCAGCATTTCTGCAGGTATTTCCATTAGAATAATAAACCCATGTGACAAGGACTTTGCAGTGTAATTGTGTTGAAGTGTAATAAATCGACGAGGAGGAACAGCAGGAGATCCGGAGGATCCGTCTCCGAAGCCAAAGGGAAGACGAGGCCGGCTGATTTCGACATCGATCGGATCCCGTTTTTGAGTCATCACCCTCCACGAACAAAACTTGCGCAGAACAAAAACACCTTCCGGAAAAGGAACGAAACGAAACTTTAAAACAAAAAACATAAACCGTCCCAACCCTTCGGCGGGCCCACGTCACGTAAACGCACGTCCCACCAGGAGGCTGCGTCGTCTCATAACAAAACCGCTAATCGCCCTCGCGTAGTATTGGGTAAGGGCACGTGATTTTTCACGAGGCGAAAGAAACGTTTTCTGAACGGGTAGTAGGCCGTTGAATGGCCGCCTCCGGTGAGCGGTAGGGGGCGAATTAACCGAAGCCGAAGGGGGGCGGCAGGCTCTGGTGGGGCTGGCAAAACCAACGCCGGCTCGGGGGTGAAACTCGTCCCTCGCACCACATCAATTTCACGTATGTCGCGTCGTATATCTGCTTTCAAAACCGTCTCGGCCGCGACTTGATCCGCGTATGGTTTCCTTTCCTCCGCTCACCAACAACCGAGCCGTCCGAATTTCTCCGGTAAACAGTCCGCATTCCCCCCTCCCCCCCCGCATGTCAACAACGTTGTTTCTTCATTTCAATCGCGAGTTTTCTAAACTTTTCTCATGTCCGAGTGAAAAGTGTCCCTCGAAATAAGTGCAGCGGAAGTGATCAAAGTGCGCGGGTGGGGGGAAAATAAAGTGACTCACGACCGTATAACAGGTGTCAACCTCAACACAGCTGTTCATTTGCTCCACCCAACTCTTTCGTCAGCATCCATAACAACCACTTTGTAATTATTTGTAATTAATTTCTGCGTTACAGCAACCTGAAAAACCTTATTTATCCAAATTTTATCATTTACCTACTGCGTAGAATTTTCGAAGAATTTAAACCGATTTTGTCTGTTATATCTGTACAAGATCTGAATCTCATACCCTTACAAACCAAATTGGTTAAATTTTTCAAAATCATAAAACGCTGAATTATTTTAATATTTGGAAAATCAGGAATATCAAATTCAAGTTTGTGACTGCAAGTATACGTAAAATTTAAGCTTTGCTGTGGCGCCTACACAAGGAGTTGGGGGAGCAAATTCTTAAACTTCTCAGCTATCACCGTCTCACAGTGGTCGAAAACGCGAATTTAGGAGAGCGAAATTTAAAAAGCAGCAAAGTCCTTGTCACATGGGTTTATTGTTCTATTGGACCCACCTACACAAATTCTGGGCCCAATTTAACCCCCCCACCACCACAAAAAACTAACTAGACTACGATTTTTGAAAAATTATCTTTGATCGATCGTTGATGGTGCCATTTAATTGTCTTGATTCACCTGTTGATACTAGGTACTTCTAGAGATATTATACAAGTTTATGGAGATTTCAGACGATTTTCCAGGTTTTTGACTCATAAAAAACGAATTTTGGGAGCTGACCCTTCGTTACAACCTCAGTTCTTCACTCTTCGGTCAAAATCAACCTAATATTCGGTCTTCCCGCCCTAAAAAACATGTAAAACGATACCTCACAAGCTCATGTTCACTAAAACCTCAAAAATCTCTCGAAAACCCCTATTTTAAACCCATTTGTCTCCCATAATACCCCTGGGGGTGTTCCGATCGGGCTGCCGTGTTTCGGAGCACAACAAGGACCTAAATGCGTTCCCAAATGGGGACCAAACCGTGTGCGGAAGAACGGCAATTTTAGACCAAAATTTAACGTAAATTTAAGGCTGAAACTTCGTTAGAACCTCAATTTCCACTCTTTCGTCAAAGTCGACTTCATATTCGGTCTTCTCGCCCAAAAAAACATGGAAAACGATACCTCATAAGCTCATGTTCACTAAAACACCAAAAAACCCCATTTTTACCTCCATTTTTCACCCATAACACCCCTGGGTATATTCCGATCGGGCTGCAAACATTTGAGACACAACCAGGGCCCAAATGGAGCATGTGTGCGAAAGAACGAATTTTTTAGACCGAAAATGAAGTAGGTATGGATAATACGGCGTACAGCGGACTGACATATCATTTTTGGAATCTACGCACCTTGAACCGTAAAAGAACAAATTTGTGTGTGTGTGGTGGGGGGGTTGCAAAAATGTTTTGCTGACCAAATACATAGGTGTATTATTCACAGAATAATAAACCAAAAACGGTAGAATGATGACTGAATTTGGAGTCTAGGCGTATTTTCGAGTGTAGAACAAGAATCTCGAGTCCGCTTATAAAAATGCTGCAAATTATCACACAAAGATTTTTATTATTTACCTGTATAGATGCCCCTTCTGCGTCGATCACTGTTTTCTGTGGTCAATACCCTCGTGCTCCTCCCAGGAAAGCCCTAAATCGAGTACTGGAGCCGGCTCCGGAATTAAAGTTTCCTACAAATACCCGGGATTCAATAATTCAATCATTAATTATTTTGTAGTTATTCATGAAGCATAAGGCAAATAATAAACCGTTGTGTAGTTATTTACCTGTATAGGTGCCCCTTCTACGTATATCGTGTAATGAACTGTTGTGTAAGTAATAATTTACCGTTGTGTAATAATTTGCCCATCAATAATACTTCAACGGTTGTTCAAGTTGCAAAAGTACCTATCAACAAAAGAGCCATCATTGTTCAAATGAAATAATATCACAGAACAACCAACTCGACTTCACACTCCGTAAATATAATTAGGTACTCCCTAGCAATGATTATATCTGGCCAATTCCCGATTGTTGCCGCGTCCCTAGCAATGATATCTGGGTTGAGTGCATACAGTTTCATTCACCATCCTGTTGAAAATGCCTGTCGATGCAAACTTGTGGGCCTTACTGAGAACGAACGGCTGGTCGTGCAATGCTCCGGGAGGTTTTAAAAAACTCCCAAGTTCTAGAAATATTTAACATTTTTTAAAAATTCGAGATAACGGCGTCCTGGAGATTTCAATCCCGACAGACATTATTAACGCCGAGCTTCGCGGACCAACTAGACACCAAGCGGGAGCTATAACCCAAATTTCATTAATTCTAGTTCATTGTAAGTAAGAAAAGTGAGAAGTACGGCGTACGGCGGACAGACAGACATTTTTTTATTGCATTTTCGGATTCTACATACCTTGAAACGGAAACCATCAAATTTTGAGGGGTGGTTAAACATTTTTTTCATGCTCGATCCAAAGTCCATTATTGAAAATAATAAACCAATTTCCCAGCATCACATGGGTTCCAAGACAGTTTTCGATAATTTAAATTTTTACCCATTTCGCTCACCTAAATTCGCATTTTCGACCCTCGTGCGCAGCGCAGATTGGTATTTCCAAGTTCTCACAGAAAGTCGTCAGGAGCAGCGATCTCCACGCACAGTTCTGATGTTGGACTGCGTCGTCAAATCGTCCGTAGGGCGGTACAAAGACGGCCTGTGGCCGTTGAATGAACTGAAAGGGCCGAAGGGCGACGACATGCTCATTTCGACGGCCCCTTCGCACCACCTCCGCCTCGGCGGCGTTTCGCAGTGTTACAGCAGCGCCGGCAGCAGTGACGTCACCGACGAGTCGTCGCCGGACGTGTCGGGCGTGAAATTGTTCGTCGGTCAGATCCCGAGACATTTGAGCGAGGAACATCTCCGGCCGATGTTCGAGGAGTTCGGGGACGTCCACGAGTTCACCATTCTCAAGGACAAGTTCACCGGGATGCACAAAGGTCAGTGGCGCATGCTCATCTCGCCTGATTATTTTATCTCCTAAAAAAACACTCCCTGTAAAAAAAGATGCCAAGCTACAAAAGGTGTGATATCCAGGTTGTGCCAAGCACTGTGCCTAATAATCTTCCGTCCACATCCGACAGTTCATTTTCGACGTTAATTTTGAGGTATAGACTAGACTTAGCTAACAGGGTGAGGAGTGAGTTAATCTTTAGGAAGTGTGCTGCTTGGCCGGTCTAGTTACTGATCTATTCAGTTCCTACACGAAGGATTCGAAGCCATCAAAATTAATGATTCAAATTCTACGTGCCTACTAATCTTCCGTCCACATCCGACAGTTCATTTTCGACGTTAATTTTGAGGTGACGAGTGAGTTAATCTTTAGGAAGTGTGCTGCTTGTCTGTCTACGACATATCAGGCACATAGCATGTGAATCATTAATTTTGATGGCTTCGAATCCATCGTGTAGGAACTGAATAGATCAGTAACTAGACCGGCCAAGCAGCACACTTCCTAAAGATTAACTCACTCCTCACCCTGTTAGCTAAGTCTAGTCTATACCTCAAAATTAACGTCGAAAATGAACTGTCGGATGTGGACGGAAGATTATTAGGCACAGTGCTTGGCACAACCTGGATATCACACCTTTTGTAGCTTGGCATCTTTTTTTACAGGGAGTGTTTTTTTAGGAGATATCACAAATTTTGAAAGGTCGCAAGTAAGTTTCGAAGCTGAAATCAATGTGGCTCAATGTGGCGCAACAATATCCGAAGCCTGAATCAATGTGGTGCAACGACGATATTCTCACACAAGCAATGCTAAAAATGCTTGACACTTCATTGGAAAGGGTAGACCTCCCGTTATTCGCCATGTCACTTCGGCGTTACAGTTTTTAATTTTCGTTTTGATGGAAACACCCAAAATCACTTCAGGCATTAACATGATTTGGATCGGTACTAAATTTCATAAAGATCGGTCTAGGGAAGAGGGTATATAAGTGGCGTGACAAAGAATGGGTGGAACAAACAAGCCCCTATCCCCCGGAACCCCCCCTTTGCTTCCGCGAAAACGGTTAAAACTCCCAAAAGGCACTTCACCACGCCAAACCTGATCTACATACCAAATTTCATAAACATCGGTCGAGGTAAAAGGGTTGAAGTGGCGTGACAAAGAATGGGTGGAAAAAAAAAAACCACAGTCATGCAGCATGGCTATAAGAGCGAATTTTCGAAGTTTTCGGCATCTTCCTCCTCCGCCTAAAATTTTCTGAAAATTAATTTTCGGCCAATGTTTTCCCAACTTGATACCATGCAAAACTAAAACAGGAGTAGTTTTACGCAAAGTAATATTTGGGGTGGAAGGAGGGGGAGGGGGAAATCAAAAATGTTTTGAATACCAGAAGAGTAGGTATTGGGTAGGTACGTAACAAATTTTTTGTTCCATTTTTTGCCGAGTAACACCTCGGTTTGTAGATTTTCCAACGCTGAACACGATGGTGAAGTCAGAATTGCGATATCCCATTCCGTTATCAGATTAGAGCAGACGAACCAGGAAGAACATCTCAAGAAATAACCACGTTCCTTCATCTTCAAAGTGCTCCAGTTTGAGAATGGAATGAGATATCGCAATTCTGATTTCACCATCGTGTTCAGCGTACAAAAACCTTTAAAATGAGGTGTCACTTGTCAGACTTTTTCATTTTGGGAATTTATGGGTAATTTCCCCCCCCCTAAAACTCCCCAAAACTCCCCCTTAGGGTGACCCGATTCTGCCCATCTTCGAACTTAGCCTGTAGATTGCCAAGACAGATTTTTCGTGCAAATTTGAACTTTTTATCTCAATTCTTTCGAGAGTTATCGTCTGGAATGACACATACATATATAAATATATATATAAATATATAAATATATAAATATATAAATATATAAATATATATATAAATATATATATATATACATATAATTTTTGGTGTCTTTCGGCAGGGAATTCAGGATGGTCTGAAACGGATTTTGGTATACAAATCTTTCGGAAATTCGAGTTTTAAAAATTTTGGACCGAGAACAATAGCTTCCTTTTCTTCGAAAATTCGCTAAAATGGGAAGAAAGTCACCAAACACGTATTTTGAGCCCTATTTTTCGCAGGTTTTCGAAACACCTACCGCTTCGAATTTGGTGTCAGGCGACTCAGGGTGTTTGCCCCACAAAATATATACGCCCGAATAAAATATAGAAATAACGGGGAAGGCCCGGGAGGGGGCCAAAGTTGGCCCGATTCTTCGCTCAGTTATATTAGGCTCTGGGGCAGCCGGGCGCGGGTTCATGCTTGGCATCGCTCGGCTACCGCCTCGCTTGATTTCTGACCTGAGAAAGTGTCAGGAACAGATAAAGTGAAAAATAAACGTCTGCCAATTCGAGCAGGCAGTACAGCTTCCTCACTTGAACCACATGAACGTATAGAATAGTTGGGTGGGTTCGTTTTGATACGGGACCATCTGCGGTCCAACGCGTGTGTACCCTCAAAATGTCAACTCTCTACGGCTATTTTTCGCTTAGGTAGAAGCGTTACAAGGAAACGGTCAACATTTCATGTTCGCGCATGCGCAGATGAATGAGCGTCATATGCGATTATCAATGTGTTATTAATGATCGACCATCCAAATCTGAACTCATTTAAACGATATTTAAGCTAATTACGGGCGTTTCAAGTATTTCACGTTTGCGCATGTGCAGCCGAGACGATTTCCATGATTTTTGAATGGGACCATCAGCGATCCAACCCGCGTGTTCCCTCAAAATTTCCGCTCTCCACGACTATTGTTCGCGTTGTTAGAAGCGTTACAAGGAAATTGTCAACATTTCGTGTTCGCGCATGCGCATTCGGAAGTTACGATTCCAATGAAATTCATGGGGAACTATCAAAGTATTATGCCTGATCGACACTCCAAATCTGAACTCATTTCAACGTTATTAAAGGTAGTTATGGGCGTTTCAAGTATTTCACGTTTGCGCATGCGCAGACAAAACGATTTCCATGGTTTTGAAACGGGACCATCTGCGATCGAATTCGCGTGTATCGTCAAAATTTCAGCTCTCTACGACTATTTTTCGCGTTGTTGGAAGCGTTACAAGCAAATGATCAACATTTCATGTTCGCGCATGCGCAGACGGAAGTTACAATACGATTCCAATGAAATTCATTTGGAACGATCAACGTATTATTCCTGATCGACCCTTCAAGTTTGAACTCATTTCAACTATATTTAGGGTAGTTACGGGTGTTCCAAATAGTTAAAATTTGCGCATGCGCAGACAAAACGGTTTGCATGATTTTGTAACGGAAAATCTGCGGTCCAACCCGCGTGTACCCAGGGTACGACTATTTTTACCGTAGTTAGAAGCGTTACAAGGAATGGTCAACATTCCATGTTCGCGCATGCGCAGACGAAAGTTACGATTCCAATGAAATTCATGTGGATCTACACTCCAAATCTGAACTCATTTCAACGTTATTAAAGGTAGTTATATGGGAGTTTCAAGTATTTCACGTTTGCGCATGCGCAGACAAAACGATTTCCATGGTTTTGAAACGGGACCATCTGCGATCGAATTCGCGGTATCCTCAAAATTTCAGCTCTCTACATCTATTTTTCGCGTTGTTGGAAGCGTTACAAGCAAACTATCAACATTTCATGTTCACGCATGCGCAGACGGAAGTTACAATACGATTCCAATGAAATTCATTTGGAACGATCAAAGTATTATTCCTGATCCATCCTCCAACTTTGGCAGGACATTTTTTATCTACATTTTCTTATTTCTTTATTTCACGGTACAAGCCTAATTACATTCTATAAAATCAATCGGTAAGTCATTCTAATCAGGGGAAAAAATGAATATAAAAATGATAAGGGTCTCATAGTAAAGTACAATGAATGTTACAAAGTAATTTATGTACATTTTGATGATTTTGATAATCACTGAGAATTTATTGAGAATGAGCTACGGTCCCAAGAAGACTACGATATCAAAATACGAAGTGCTACAGAACAGGGCCATTAGAGGCACTTATTCTCTAAAGGGTCTCGCCAATCTGACGCTAAACATGTATAAGGCATCTCAGTTACATTTATATGGCAGTTTCTTATAAAGTGGCAACTTAACACCATTCTCCACTCGGGCCCTTCTCTATCGCGATATTCCATCTCGCATGGAGATTTATTCCCACACCCTCACTGCGTTTTGCGAGCGTCACACACACGTGAGAGCCAACCTTATACTTACCGTACCTAAAGAAATACTGACAACAATATCCCCTGAGTTACATTGTCTTGTTTATATTTCATGTTATTAGGGCGAAGAGCGTTGGAAGGGCGTTCTGGGGGGGAATGAGGGTGGAAAAACAGGGTAAAACGCCATTTCACCCCCGAGCTGTTCCATTTCCCTCGGCCCGCCTGCAGTGATAATTCAAAAATACTGTGATGAGTTGAGCCCTAGCGGGACATTAATATGGCGTCCTAAAAGTGTCATACTCGAGCGAGTATGAAGAACTCCTCCCCAGATTCGTTTGTTGTCACAGCGTTGTTGAATAACTTTTCGTGGAGCTCTAAAACAAATATTCTGACCGTCGAAATCACTGATGCTGTGGAAACAACACTGAGCCAGCCTTTTTTTTCAAGTTCAAAAAGGTATATTATTTTAAAACTGTCAGAACTGGGTCAAACCATGTTCATAAACAACCCACATCGCTAAGCTCCAAGGAAACGTCGTTTAAAATTGAATCGATGACTTCTGAAACAACCAATATGGCATTTACTCGTACAGCATGTTTACACCTACACGAGGACTAAAACAAAAAATTCCATGTTGTCTGAATTTCAGGGCTGTTTCTAACATTATGGGTCTATTCAAGGCAAGAGGTTGTACTGTATTACAACAGAGGGTGTAGGTCTACAGAGCGAACCAAGATAATGCGTAAAAAGTGCACGAATTTATAGTAAGTACATTCAATTTAGAGTGTGTGACAGAGTGTGGCAGTGGGGGTGGACCCTCGAGAGTCCCCCTCCTAGACCAGCGAGATTATCACCGGTTAAGAAGGGATATCGATTAGGCTTCCCCAAGCGACCCTGTCTCCACCGGAAGAAAAAATGTATCGAGAACAGCTACACTGTTACAAGTGACAGAATGTAAACAGAATGCGAAACCATCAAACATCATGGCGTTGCGGGTTAGTATTCCCCAAATGAATATTTGCATATGGGGACCTCCAATTGCCGAAAATGCTTCATGGGCAAGATATTGGCTTCAGCTTCAATCTCCATAGTTGCAATTCATCAGTTTTTATTTTCATTCCAAGTTCCTCGTTTTTGAAAGCAAAATATTAGAGAGTTTTTGCAGCTTTCTCACGCCGAAATGAAACGGAAAACGACACCGAAACAGAAATGGCGGATAGGGGGACCGAAGTCAGATGCTAACCTTTTTCAGTTCCGTTTTCGTTCCGCTTTGGCATCTGCCGGCTGGTGAAGTCACGCTAACGTTATGTTAACTTCACTTTCATCCATTTTATTCCGTGATGAATGCAAATCTATATCCACACATTAGTGATGGGCTAAAGCGTTATTTTCTGATAACGCGTTATTCGCTAACAGTTATCGGTCAGTAACCGGTTCCAATAACCCGTTATTCTGATAACCGATAACCAGTTTAGGGATGGGGTAGAGAGACAAACATGAATGTTCGTTCACATGAGAGCGATGACGAAAAGTTTGTTGTATGATACCTCCTACCTATTGCTTTGTTTTGTGAATCTGTGACTTACACTGCTGCTCCATACAAATACTTACATGCTTACAAATGCTGACCATAAATGCAACAGAAATAAATTGTTGATAGAGGAATAAAAATATTAGAATTTCCTAATCTCAAAAAAAAAATCCGTCTGTCCTCCCTGGGATCCCACAAAATTGAGTTTAGTAGGGCAGTAACTATGGGTCCTATCAATCTACAGTTTAATGTGATAGGTACCTAGATAAATCTTGAATTAATTATCGGCAATATGTTTTTGATCTTCCTACATCATTACAAACTGGAATGCGAATCATTAAGAGACTAGTTTTCAGACTCTTCAACATTTTTAACGTTATTACTCGATAACTTGAACTGAGGGAATGAGGAATAACCCTTAATTTTTTGAAGAGCACTAAGCTGAGGGATACCATCCTAAAATAGGTAGGTAACATGTTACATATGGAGTAAAGGGTAAAGAGTGATCACTATAGGTATCTACGCTGTGTTCTATAGCGTACAATAACATCTCACGTCAAAGGGAAGGGAAAGGTCCTAGCCCCTAAGAACCCAGTGTTGCTTTAAAGCAACATCAACTTTGATGATTTTTTGAAAAAGAGCGGGTAGAGTTAGGACATTGGGAAGGTAATCCTGAAACGTATTGGGATCCCTGCTACCCAGTGTTGCCTTATTTGTTGTGCTCAGAAGAAGTGAACATTCGTGACGAAGTGAACTTTGACCATGCCTGTGAGAAAGAAGGTCTGCTCTGAGAGGGTAAGTTTGGGTGACGCTTTCCGTAATTATTTTTCTTCCTAGCTATCAGCTTCCAATTTTTCTAGTGTAGTTGTGTTCTATATTACCTAAGGAGGATTTGAAATGGGTGCTTTTCTTGTTAGTATAGTTGTCATGATCGTATTTAGTAATGTTGCTTCAAAGCAACAGTGGGCCCTGTGCGCTCAAACTTGCCTACCGACGAAACTGTTTCTATATCTATAGAATAATATTGTTCCTTGCTAACTTGCAGGAGTTTGTTATAATTTTGTTTTCTCTGTATTGAAGCAGAGTACATAATTTACGCTATTCAGTAAGTAGGTATCCTGGATGCTGTGGGTCAGGTTTGATGACAACTAATAACATTGACTAGCTCGGTGTAGGTGAATCACCTTTGTAGGAAGGATCCTAACTAATTAGGCTGAATTTTCCCGTGATTTCTAGCATTTCTAATTGGTAGGTCGCCACAAATATTATACCGGATCCGCATTTTATGAAGGCAAAGCCCACCAAATGGGGCTTCAAGCTCTTTGTTAGAAGTGGTGTGTCCGGAATCGTATACGACTTTCTAATCTACAGTGGGAGCGACATGTTGGAACACATCAGCTTCACTAAAGAAGAAGAAAGACTGACATTTTCAAATAAGATCGTGGTGGCTTTGCTGAAATCCTTGCAAACCCCAGCCCTGACATCAGTCTACTTTGATAATTGGTTTTCTAGCCCAGAATTGATTGCCCTTCTCAGGGAAGAACAAGGGATATTCAGTATCGGCACTTTACGCGCTGATCGGTCTTCTAGTGCAAAGGAAAAACTTATGGACGACAAGGCTCTGGCCAATAAAGGAACAGGATCTTTTGACGAAGTCACTGACAACTCCAAGAACGTGACCGTTGTGAAGTGGCATGACAACCGCGCAGTTTTATTGGCATCATCATACGTGGGAAGTGAACCCCTCTCGAGAGTGAAAAGATGGTCCCAGCAAGAACGAAAATATATCAACGTTGCATGCCCAAATATCGTTGTTGAGTACAACAATTTCATGGGAGGAGTTGATAAAGGGGGAATGTTGGTCTCCTTCCACAAGACTCCCCTGAAATCTTTTAGATGGTACTTGAATATCTTCAGCCACTTATTGGACGTAACGATGATAATTCCTGGCTCCTCTACAAGCGAGACAACCCTGGAGTGAGCATGACTCTCAAGAAGTTCAGGCGAGAAGTTGCTGAATGCCTTATAAAAACAAAAAGAAGCGGAGCTGGAAGGAAGCCCAAATGCAAAACTCAGCAACAGAAAAAACAAACTCCAAAAAGAGGAGGCTCAGGCGTCTCACTATCTTCTTGTCCAAAAAAACAAAAAACCTCACGACCTTGTGACGCCGTCAAGACGGATGGATATGGACATTTGCCTGATTGGACCACCAAGGGCAGGTGCAGGGGCTGTTCCGCGACGACTCAGGTGCATTGTGTAAAATGCGAGGTGAGACTGTGCTTCGTCAGTGGCAGAAACTGCTTCAAAGATTTTCATGATTCGATTTTTGATTGATCACTTCGATCAGGCAGTGAACTCCGAATCTCTGTTCGACCATTTTTTTCCTACTCGGCAGCAAGTTACCCAGGTAGCAGTTTAGATTTTACCTACCAACATTTTATTCAATAAGTGATGTGCCTTTTTCGATTTTGTACAGTTATTACGCTAACTTATATCGTTGTGATATGTTTTCTGAAATTTGTTAGGAATAGTATAGTCATTCAAAAAAAGTCTGATGAGGAAAAAACTGTACATAAACGTTTAGTCGGAAAGAAACTTATTTCCTTTTTTTTTAGTATTTATTTTTGTAAGATCGTCCAGTGATCTGTGATTTTCTTGAAACTTATAAGGCTGTTGAAAAATAACTATAAGTCCCTAGTCCTTACTGAAACTTGTTCTAGTTTTTCGTATCTCAAGACTGGACAAAATTACAATATTTTGAAAATGATTCTTTGTTTTGTTCTTTCGCCTCAAGTACCTTAGTGGAGCCATAAAGGCCCCATGTTGCTCTGAAGCAACACGTGTATTGCGGGTTTGGAACAAGTCTGCCCCATGTTGCTTTTGAGCAACAGGCTCCGTAATTTTAAAGAAAATTGTGATTTTCTTTTTTCTCTTCATTTCCTGCTCATTTAGACCAATTGATGGAAGGAATCAAAAAGAAAAATAAGCCAGGGTCAAAAATTCGATGTTTGGGTTCTTAGGGATGGGGTAGAGAGACAAACATGAATGTTCGTTCACATGAGAGCGATGACGAAAAGTTTGTTGTATGATACCTCCTACCTATTGCTTTGTTTTGTGAATCTGTCACTTACACTGCTGCTCCATACAAATACTTACATGCTTACAAATGCTGACCATAAATGCAACAGAAATAAATTGTTGATAGAGGAATAAAAATATTAGAATTTCCTAATCTCAAAAAAAAAAAAAAATCCGTCTGTCCTCCCTGGGATCCCACAAAATTGAGTTTAGTAGGTCAGTAACTATGGGTCCTATCAATCTACAGTTTAATGTGATAGGTACCTAGATAAATCTTGAATTAATTATCGGCAATATGTTTTTGAACTTCCTACATCATTACAAACTGGAATGCGAATCATTATGGGACTAGTTTTCAGACTCTTCAACATTTTTAACGTTATTACTCGATAACTTGAACTGAGGGAATGAGGAATAACCCTTAATTTTTTGAAGAGCACTAAGCTGAGGGATAACATCCTAAAATAGGTAGGTAACCTGTTACATATGGAGTAAAGGGTAAAGAGTGATCACTATAGGTATCTACGCTGTGTTCTATAGCGTACAATAACATCTCACGTCAAAGGGAAGGGAAAGGTCCTAAGCTGATTAGTGATGGGCGTTTAATAACGGAACCACCGCTTAGAATAACAGGTTATCGACCAAGAACCGGATTGGGATAGCCGGTTACGAGAAAACCTACGTTATTGGAATAACTACTTCCCTTCTCCTGGCAAGGGAGGTGGGTACCTTCACTATCCAATACCTATTGTGTGACACAGGTAACAGGCTCGCTTTTACACCCTTTGATGTTGGGATGGTACTGAGTAACTACCTGTACCTCGCAACCAGTTACCAACTTCCTGACAGTTATCCATCAGCTTAGGACCTTTCGCTTCCCTTTGACGTGAGATGGTATTGTACGCTATAGGACACAGCATACCCCTTTACTCCGTAAGTAACGGTTTAACTACCTATTTTAGGATGGTGTCCCTCAGCTTAGTGCTCTTCAAAAAATTGAGGGTTATTTCTCATTACCTCAGCTCAAATTATCGAGTAATAATGTTAAAAATGTTGAAGGGTCTAAAAACTAATCCCATAATAGTTTCGCATTCCAGTTTGTTGTGATGTAGGAAGTTCAAAAACATATTGCCGGTAATTAATTCAAGATTTTACCTACCTATCACGTTAAACTGTAGATAGGTCCACCCATAGTTACTGACCTACAAAACTCAATTTTGTGGGATCCCAGGGAGGACAGAAGGATTTTTTTGAGATTAGGAAATTCGAATATTTTTATTCCTCTATCAACAATTTATTTCTATTAGATTTATAGTCAGCATTCGTATGTAAGCCCCATCAGGGTAAGTGGCAGATTCACAAAATGAAGCAATAGGTGGTATCATACGACGAACTTTTCGGCATCGCTCTCATGTGAACATTCATGTTTGTCCCTCTACCCCATCCCTAAACTGGTAACCGGTTATCAGAATAACCGGTTATTGGAACCGGTTACTGACCGATAACTGTTAGCGAATAACGCGTTATCAGAAAATAACGCTTTAGCCCATCAATAAAGCTGATGGATAACTGTCCGGAAGTTGGTAACCGGTTGCGAGGTAAAGCCCCACACCAAGGCATGTGAGAGCGAGCCAGTTACCTGTGTGCGGCCATTCCCACAATTATTGGTATTGGGTAGAGAAGGCAACCTCCCTTGCCAGGAGAAGGGAAGTAGTTATTCCAATAAGGAAGGTTTTCTTGTTACCGGTTATCGCAATAACCGGTTCTTGTTCGATAACCGGTTATTCTAAGCGGTTCCGTTATTCAACGCCCATCACTACCACACATGGCGTCAAGTCTAGATAAACATAGAAAGACGCGAGGAAGCAGCTGTGAATACGACCCTCGTCATTATTTATTTTACAAGGACGACAGAAGAAGGTTCCTTCTCTTTCGCCAAAGCCGGTAATGTAAGACATAAGGTTAGATTATGTTTCGTCATCTCAACACGACGAAAGCTGACACTAGAGAGTTTTTGCAGCACCCTCACACCGAAGCGAACGAAACGAAAGCAGTGCTGCGCATGCGCATGCGCACTTAAGACACCGAAAAGTTTGACGAATGGGGACTACGATAAATACCGGGATCTCACGTTGCCAGCTTTTGTGGTGTTGAGATGACGAAACGCAATTTAATCTTACATCTGTATAACTCTACCTGCTTTCTGTTGTCCTTGTGAAATAAATGTCGAGCGTCGTATTCACAGCTGCTTCCTCGCGGCTTTCTATGTTTATTCAGACTTGACGCCATGTGTGGACATAGATTTTTATTCACCACGGAGTAAAATGGACGAAAGAGAGGTTAAAATAACCTTAGCGTGACTTCACCATCCGGTAGATGCCAAAGCAGAACGAAAACTGAACGGAAAAAGGTTAGCATTTGACTTCGGTCGCCCTATCCGCCGTTTCCGTTTCGGTGTCGTTTTCTGTTTCGTTTCGGCGTGAGAGTGCTGCAAAAACTCTCGGTTCGTCACGGTTGCAATAATTTGCAGCGTTTTTCATTGCATTTTCGGATTCTAAATAGAGAGTTGTCGCCACCAAAAATTGACGATCGGGAGAGAGAATGTAAACGCAAGTGTAACGTTCGAGACGTAAGTTTTAGCGTTTTCAAGACTTGCGTTGTCCAACACCACGTAACTATTAGAAACTACGTACTACGTAACTCTAGAAGTAAACTTCTTCACGGATAACCAAATTCCATCTCCATGGCTACGCTATCGCGTCACCCCGAATTTTGTAGAAAGACAGGAGGAGCCGGCCTCGGGAAGGTTTTGCGCCGTTTGCGTTCTCTTTAGGTATATTTGGAAGCTTGAACTTCACGTGTTTCGTGCACCTATTCATCTTGAGCACTGTCATCTGAAAGCCATGAGCACGGTAAGTGAGTGCCTTGTAATTAGCAAGTATTGCGGGTATGAATTAAACAAAGGACCCAAGGCCTCACCGTGCCGTGCGTATGGTTTTACAGTAAAAGGGGGCACGATTGCTCTTCTAGAAATTGTTCAAAACTCATACAAAACCATCAAAATGGTATAATTACTATTACTGAATAATTATGTTACGAGCTAGTTTGAGAATAAAGAGGTTAACTTGAAGACAAATTATTACGTTAACGTCACTTCAAAGTATGTCCGGAGTTACGTGAAGACGTAACTTTCTCATAGAACTTTCGTTGTATAGTTAGCTTCCAAATTTGTCACCCTAGAACAGAGTTACGTCTTAGAGTTGCGCTTTTCGGAAAATGGTTGCGACAACTCTCTAATACCTTGAATAGGAAACCATCAAATTTTGAGTAGTTGACATTTTTTTTTCATGCTCGATTCCAAAGGTTCATTATTAAAAATAATAAACCAAAAGCTTATCTGACATTCATGCACTAAAAATGTTGGACCCCTTAATAGCTCGCTCCTTCAAAAAATTGGCTAAAACCCTCTTATTCCATTTGGTCCAGGCAAGCGCAAGTCCATTAGATTGTTCATTATTGAACTGAAATGGTGATCCTATGATTAATGGACAAGTAGTAATTAATTGGAATTCACCCAGCCGGCATTGTAAACTGAAGATCTTTCCTCTAATAATTATTCCGAAGATACTTCCACGAAGATTTGCGGGCTCGATAAAATAAAACCCCAGAAGGCAGTAAATCCAAACGAAGCCACAAGGGACTTCGATTCCAAATTGTTGATTAATTCTTCGTCCTGGGGGTTTTTCCCAGTGGCAGTCTCTAAGCAACAGTTTCCTCCCTACACCCGAAGGGAGCGAGTAATAAAATTGTAAAAGAAGGAGGAGGAAGGGGAGAAAAGAGAAGAGGGCGCCAAGAACAACTGTAACCGAGTTAAGGTTCAGCCTTGTGTGGTCTTTTAACTTACCACCATTTGCGCAAGGGGCCCTCGGGGGATTTGCTCGGGGAGCGAGCGAGAGCACTCCTCACTTCACACTAGACTTTTCTTACTCTGCCTCTTCAGCGAACCGCGAAAAACCTTAACTATGCTCCCCAGCCCATCCCGAGCTTCTTGAACACGACCTTTCAACGGTGCTGGTTATTATCTGTCTTCGTAATGTGTTTCCGCGAGCCGAGGAGGAAGCGAGTTACCTACTTCGCGGCTGCCAACTTGAAGCAGAAGTACTCGCAGATGAGTTCTGGAGGAATTGTTAGTGGTAAGACGTCGTTCGGGTGTGTAATGAAGGCAAAACTTTATACGACGGTGTTTTGTCGCCTGGCAGACCTGCACGTTTCTAATTAGCGGTTAATTAATTAGCCGTAGAAGTTGAGCCATAAATTGTACTGCCGTCAAAAGGAAGGACGCCTCATCTCAAAAATTTCCGAAAATGGGATTTTCACGTATCCCCCCCCCCCCCTAATTTCGACATGCTCTTTCCAAGTGAAGTCAAAAATTGAAAATTCAAATCGGAAAACGTCGAAATTTTCACCCGAAAAACTGGAAAATTGAGGTGTTAAAAGGAAAAACATCTCATTCAAGTCAAAAGTCAAACGACTCAAGTTACGGCATCATAAACGCCTTAAGTAATTTATTCTAATCCTAGATTCTGAGGAGAAACACCTCAAGTCAAGATGAGGCTTTTCACTTTGGAATCATTGGCTTCATTACTGTGTCAAGTCATTTATAGTCGTATAAGCGAGTTGTTATTCCTTTGACTATTATACCAGCTGAGCCCACATGAGGTGTTTTTCGCGTGGTATTCCACTTGATAAGAAGACAGAAATAATCAAACAACATTGTCGTCTCATGCGAGAAAGCAGGAAACGTTTTTGGGGATCGATTCCAGTCGACGAAGAAGCAAAAGATTTAGTACATGAAGGAAACAATTGAATTTGAAACTACCGGGAGCATTGTATGGCCAGCCGTTCGTCTGCACCGAATAGCTTTGTCAACATGATCGTGAATCAAACGGTATAAATCCCGCCCAGATATCATCACTAGGGAGCACCTGATTATAATCAAGGATGGCTGTATGAAGTCGAGTTTGTTGTTCTGCGATATTATTTCATTTGAAATACGCTGCAAATCCCTGCACAACTGTTTATTATTTTGCACAGAATACCATTCTGTTACAGACCACAGCTCTTCTTATATTAAAAAACCTCTATATTATATAATAATATGTACTATTCTATACATATTATGTAGATCGCAGAAACTCCGTAGGTTAGTACCTAACCCCGTACTCGCCACTAAATGTTGCTAAAATAATTCTTTAGATGACAAACAGTACCTAAAATGGCAAAAAGAAACGCAAATACCTAATGAAGTTCTGAAGTGAAATTGTTGATGTGGAGTGAAAAAAGTTGCAAACGTACCTACAAACAAACTCCATTCCCTTCTACGTAGATGGTATAATGAACCGTTGTGTAATAATTTACCGTTGTGTAATAATTTGCCATTGTGTAATAATTTACCCATCAATAATACTTCAAAGTTTGTTCAAGTTTCACAAGTACCTACCAACAAACTCCAAAAGAGCCATCATCTTCCAAATGAAATAATATCACAGAACAACCAACTCGACTTCATACTCTGTAAATATAATCCGGTGATCCCTAGCAATGATTTTATCTCCGGCCAATTCCCGATTGTTAGCGCGTCTCTGGTGATGACATTTGGGCTAAATGTATACAATTCATTCACCCTGCTGTTGAAATACTCGTTACTATGTACCTACGCAAATCACGAGTTAAATGTTGCTAAAATAATTCTGTCGATGACAAACAGTGACTAAAATGGCAAAAAGAAACGCAAATAATGAAGTTCTGAAGGAAAATGGTTGATGTGGAGTGAAATAGATGCCCCTTCGGCGTAGATCACTGTTTTCTGTGGTCAATAACTACCCTCGTGGTCAAGTATAATGAACCGTTGTGTAATAACTTGCTTTCAACGGTTGTTCAAGTTGCAAAAGTACTTATCAACAAAATCCAGCCCCTTCTTGGTAGATGAACCGGTGTTTAATAATTTACCGTTGTGTAATAATTTACCGTTATGTAATAATTTACCGTTGTGTAATAATTTACCATTGTGTAATAATTTTGTATTTACCATTGTGTAATAATTTACCATTGTGTAATAATTTTGTATTTACCATTGTGTAATAATTTTGTTCAAGTTTCACAAGTACCTACCAACAAAATCCAGTAGTCCATCACTTATCAAATGTAATAATATCACAGAACAACCAACTCGACTTCATACAGCCATCCTTGATTATAATCAGGTGCTCCCTAGTGATGATATCTGGGCCGGAGTTATACCGTTTGATTCACGATCGTGTTGACGAAGCTTTTTGGTGCAAACGAACGGCAAGCCGTGCAATGCTCCCGGTGGTCTCAAAAAATTGTTTAGCTCAAGACAAATTTATTAACGTAAAAAAAACCATACCCTTCTATCGAAAGTTTTCGAGCTACAGCGTTCTGAAAATTTCCTACTTTTAACCCCTTAGAGATGACTGACAGTAACGCCGAGCTTCGAGGACCAACTATACCCCGAACGGAACCTATAACCCGAATTTCATCAATTTTTTTTTCATGGTAACTAAGAAAGTGCGAAGTAGTCGTGCGGCGGACAGACAGAATTTTTTATTGTTTTTTTCTTCGGATTCTACATACCTTGAAACGTAAACCATCAAATTTTGAGGGGTTAGAATTTTTTTTTTCATGCTCGATTCCAATGGTTCATTATTGAAAATAATAAACCAAAATGATGGATCTACTGGATTTTTTGGGAGGTACTTCTGAAACTTGAACAAACGTTGAAGTATTATTGATTGGTAAATTATTACGCAACGGTAAATTATTACACAATGGTAAATTATACTATTTACGTATAAGGGGCTAGATTTTGTTGATAGGTAGTGGAACTTGAACAACCGTTGAAGTATTATTGATGGACAAATCATTAAACAACGGTTCATTATACTATCTACGTAGAAGGGGCACCTATACAGGTAAATTATTACACAGCGGTTTATTATTTGCCTCACGCTTCATGAATACTACAAATAATTAATGATTGAATTATTGAATCCCGCGCACTTGTAGGCGACTTTAATTCCGGAGCCGGCTCCAGTACTCGATTTAGGGCTTTCCTGGGGGGAGCTCGAGGGTAGGTATTGACACACAGAAAACAGTGATCAACGCATAAGGGGCATATACAGGTACATATACAATAAACCGTAGCGTAATAATTTGCAGCGTTTTTTTTTTCTTTTAGCGAATTTTCGAAGAAAAGGAAGCTATTGTTCTCGGTCCAAAATTTTTAAAACTCGAATTTCCGAAAGATTTTTATACCAAAATCCGTTTCAGACCATCCTGAATTCCCTGCCGAAAGACACCAAAAATTATATGTATATATATATATATTTATATATTTATATATTTATATATTTATATATTTATATATTTATATATATATTTATATATTTATATATGTATGTGTCATTCCAGACGATAACTCTCGAAAGAATTGAGATAAAAAGTTCAAATTTGCACGAAAAATCTGTCTTGGCAATCGACAGGCTAAGTTCGAAGATGAGCAGAATCGGGTCACCCTAAGGGGGAGTTTTGGGGAGTTTTAGGGGGGGGAAATTACCCATAAATTCCCAAAATGAAAAAGTCTGACAAGTGACACCTCATTTTAAAGGTTTTTGTACGCTGAACACGATGGTGAAATCAGAATTGCGATATCTCATTCCATTCTCAAACTGGAGCACTTTGAAGATGAAGGAACGTGGTTATTTCTTGAGATGTTCTTCCTGGTTCGTCTGCTCTAATCTGATAACGGAATGGGATATCGCAATTCTGACTTCACCATCGTGTTCAGCGTTGGAAAATCTACAAACCGAGGTGTTACTCGGCAAAAAATGGAACAAAAAATTTGTTATGTACCCAATACCTACTCTTCTGGTATTCAAAACATTTTTGATTTCCCCCTCCCCCTCCTTCCACCCCAAATTTTACTTTGCGTAAAACTACTCCTGTTTTAATTTTGTATGGTATCAAGTTGGGAAAACATTGGCCGAAAATTAATTTTCAGAAAATTTTAGGCGGAGGAGGAAGATGCCGAAAACTTCGAAAATTCGCTCTTATAGCCATGCTGCATGACTGTTTTTTTGTAAAGTAGCCATCTCTAGCAACGGCGTCTTGGCAAAATTATTCGGTACGTAGGTGAATTCCTCCAGACCAATGAATTCCTCCTTATTTGACATACTGGCCACCCGTAGGGACGTGCGGGTTAATTTGTTTATGTTGTTACGTGTTTAGGTTGTTAGCACGCTGTTTATTATAAACAACGTTCAGAATATTATTTTGCGGTTGAGTTCTGTAAAATGAAGGTTTCCCCCAATGGGAAATTTCATCGGTTTTATTTTATTTTATTAAGTAAAAGATCTCGGCGAGTGCTTTCCGAAAAGGTGCTATATGAGGGGTATCCGATGATCCAAAGTGGGCGATAAACCAGGGGAAAGAAAGCAAAATGGCGTCATAGGTACCTTGTGGTGGTACGCGCGGGTGTCCGTGTCACCATCAAGGTTTGAGGAAAATTTAGGGGCACCACTGTGATTCAAAGCGATCACAGGAGCTGGTTGATATTTTCTCCTACTGTAGGGACGGGAGGAACCTAATACTAATATCCCCCAAGCATGAACCACAGCAGTTGTTCCTTAGGAGTCTTTTGCTAGCGCCTCGCGAGCATGAACAACAGCAGGCGCTAGATAGGAAGATGGATCTACTACTAATATCCCGCGAGAATGAACCACAGCAGATGTTAGTTGCTCCCAAGGAGTCTTTTAGCCAGCAGCCTGGGGAATGGACCACAGCCAGTGTCGGCGGAAGGGTTGGACGGAAAGGAGTTGCAAGTCGTGAGTCGGATCGTCGAATGAAGAGCTGGGCCCGAAGGGCTAGTTTTATAGGGACTTTTCCACCTGTCCCCCGTCCACAATCGGCCGTTACGCCCGTTGAGGAGCGATGGCGGTTTGGGAAAAACCCCTTGAAGGTGGCGGCCTTGCCTTGGTGTGTTGCGGGGATTTGGGAGAAACCACGACATACCTATTATCTACGTCATTTCGCTTCACCATCCACTTAAGGCATCATTTCGTTTTCTTTCTATCCGTTTGCTGCCCAAGCTATTCGGAGTTTTGAGATGAAAATTAACAGTGGAGGGTTTTCAAGGGTGATAAATCCGATTCTGACAATAAAATAAAAAATTGCTACCCACAAAAATTTCCCATTAAGTAATTTAATTTCGCTTGGTTTCTTTGCCCAAAGGGCGAGTAAGTTTGCTAGTATAATATATTATGTGGGATAAGAGAATATTTGCGGATTAGCAAATGTGCTAACGTGTAGTTATGCAGGGATGCACCAGGAGAACACTGATAAACAGAAAATCAAATTCCCCAGCAATTCGATTTATAACAGGAGGACTGTCGATTCCAGTAGTGCGACACTGCAGAGCATCCGCAAAGCTCGTATCATGCGATTTTTTTCCCCGTCGTCTGAGTGAGTATTTTCTTTCTTTCTTTATTTATTTTTGTGCCTTTTTTTGAGCCCGGCAAACGCTACGGAGCACCGGCCAATCAAGCGAACATCCAAACCTCCCGCAAGCGCCTGCTTTTTTTTTCAGCCGAATCCACAGAAGTTGTTTTATTTCGCGTTTGGGCTGAAGCTCCAGTGGTTTAGTAAACACCGTTAATTGAGCAATCACTGCTCGCATCCGCGAAACGGCGACATTTGATTGGAAAAGCCACCCATCGGTGGCCCAGCCTGCGCCAGACATGTAGCTGCCTGACGAGTTTTTCGCAGGTCACTTGGTTCAAGATTAAACTATGCCTACCTACCTGAACTATACGTATACGCAGGCAGTGTTCTAACCTACAACACAAACTGTCAGAGACCCATTACACGAGACTTTTATTTGCCTCAAAGTTTTGGTTTATTATTCTGTGAATAATACACCTATGTATTCGTTCAGCAAAAAAAAAAAAAAAACGCTGCAAAGTCACATGGGTTTATTATTCTATTGGACATACCTACGGAAATGCTGGCTGTTTGTTTCTATCATGCGTAATAATCGAAATAGCTATTTCTGATGGTTTCCATTAATTTTGGCCCCTAAAACACCAATTAGGTACCTACGCTCCTTTTTTTTTAACTATCTTTGATCAATGATAGTGCCATTTACTCGACTTGATCCACGGGTTGACACTTTTTCCAGTGTTATTATACAAACTGATGGTGATTTCAGACGATTTCCCAGGTTTTTCACTCGTAAAAATCAATTTTGGGAGCTGAACATTTTTTGGTAGAACTCAATTTTCCACTCATTGGTCAGAATCGACTTCATATTCGGTCTTCCCGTCCCCAAAAACATGGAAAACGATACCTCAGAAGCTCATTTTACCAACATGTTGCTAAAACGCAAAAAGTACCTATTTTTACACACATTTTCACTCATAACACCCCTGGGTATATTCCGGTCGGGCTGAAAAGTTTCGGGACACAACTAGGGCCCAAATGGAGCATGTGTGCGAAAGAACGAATTTTTTAGACCGAAAATGAGGCCGGTACACGTGATACGGCGTACGGCGGACGGCGGACGGACATTGCATTTTGGTTTATTATTCTGTGAATAATACACCTATAGCAAAAAATTTTCATAACACCCACTCAAACCTTTTTCTTTTCCGTTTCAAGGTAATTAGATTCCAAAAATGCAATGTCCGTCAGCCGTACGCCGTCCGCCGTAAGCCGTATCACGTGTACAGGCTTCATTTTCGGTCTAAAAAATTCGTTCTTTCGCACACATGCTCCATTTGGGCCCTAGTTGTGTCCCGAAACTTTTCATTCGATTCCGATCGGAATATACCCAGGGGTGTTATGAGTGAAAATGTGTGTAAAAATAGGTACTTTTTGCGTTTTAGCAACATGTTGGTAAAATGAGCTTTTGAGGTATCGTTTTCCATGTTTTTGGGGACGAGAAGACCGAATATGAAGTCGAATTTGACCAAAGAGTGGAAAATTGAGTTGTACCAAATGTTCAGCTCCCAAAATTGATCTTTTATCACATGTAAATAAATATTTATTATGGCACAATGGTCAAAAATAATTTGAAAAAAAAGAAATAACGCTGCAAAGTCCTTGTCACATGGGTTTATTATTCCATTGGACATACCTACAGAAAGGTTGGCTGTTCATTTATTGTTTCTTTCATGCGTAATAATCGAAATAGCTACTTCTGATGGTTTCCATTAATTTTGGCCCCCAAAACACAAATTAGGTACGCTCTTTTTTTTCTTTTTTTTTAAACTATCTTTGATCATTGGTAGTGCCATCATTTAATCGTCCTGAACCACGTCTTGACACTTTTTCCAGTGTTATTATACAAACTGATGGTGATTTCAGACGATTTCCCCAGGTTTTTCACTCATAAAAAATCAATTCAGGGAGCTGAACATTTGGTAGAACTCAATTTTCCACTCTTTGGTCAAAATCGACTTCATATTCGGTCTTCTCGTCCCCAAAAACATAGAAAACGATATCTCAGAAGCTCATGTTACCAATATGTTGCTAAAACGTAAAAAGTACCTATTTTTACACACATTTTCACTCATAACACCCCTGGGTATATTCCGATCGGGCTGAAAAGTTTCGGGACACAACTAGGGCCCAAATGGAGCATGTGTGCGAAAGAACGATTTTTTTAGACCGAAAATGAAGCCTGTACACGTGATACGGCGGACGGCGGACGGCGGACGGCGTACGGCGGACGGACATTGCATTTTTGGAATCTACGCACCTTGAAACGAAAAAGAAAAAAGTTTGAGGGGGTGTTATAAAAATTTTTTGCTGACCGAATACATAGGTGTATTATTCACAGAATAATAAACCAAAAGGAGCGTACCTAATTCGTGTTTTGGGGGCCAAAATTGGTGGAAACCATCAGAAATGGCTATTAGGATTATTTCACGTGAACGAAACAGTAAATGAACAGCCAACATTTCTGTAGGTATGTCCAATAGAATAATAAACCCATGTGACAAGGACTTTGCAGCGTTTTGGTTTATTATTCTGTGAATAATACACCTATGTATTCGCTCAGCAAAAAATCTTTATAACACCCCCTCGAAATTTTTTCTTTTCCGTTTCAAGGTGCGTAGATTCCAAAAATGCAATGTCCGTCCGCCGTCCGCCGTACGCCGTCCGCCGTATCACGTGTACAGGCTTCATTTTCGGTCTAAAAAAATCGTTCTTTCGCACACAAGCTCCATTTGGGCCCTAGTTGTGCCCCGAAACTTTTCAGCCCGATCGGAATATACACAGGGGTGTTATGAGTGAAAATGTGTGTAAAAATAGGTACTTTTTGCATTTTAGCAACATGTTTGTAACATGAGCTTTTAAGGTATCGTTTTTCATGTTTTTGGGGACGAGAAGACCGAATATGAAGTCGATTTTGACCGAAGAGTGGAAAATTGAGGTTGTATCAGATGTTCAACTCCCAAAATTGATTTTTTATGAGCCAAAAACCTGGGAAACCGTCTGAAATTGCATTTTTGGAATCTATGCACCTTGAAACGTAAAAGAAAAAAGTTTGAGGGGGTGTTATAAAAATTTTTTGCTGAGCGAATACATAGGTGTATTATTCACAGAATAATAAACCAAAAGGAGCGTACCTAATTCGTGTTTTGGAGGCCAAAATTGGTGGAAAGCACCAGAAATAGCTATTTCAATGATTTGACATGAAAGAAACAATAAATAAACAGTCAACATCTCTGTAGGTATGTCCAGTAGAATAATAAACCCATGTGACAAGGACTTTGCAGCGTTTTGGTTTATTATTCTGTGAATAAATACACCTATGTATTCGGTCAGGAAAAAATTTTTATAACACCCCCTCATAATTTTTAGTTTTCCGTTTCAAGGTGCCTAGATTCAAAAAATGCAATGTCCGTCCGCCGTCCGCCGTACACCGTACGCCGTACGTCGTCCGCCGTCCGCCGTATCACGTGTAAAGGCTTCATTTTCGGTCTAAAAAAGTCGTTCTTTCGCACACATGCTCCATTTGGGCCCCAGTTGTGTCCCGAAACTTTTCAGCCTGATCGGAATATATCCAGGGGTGTTATGAGTGAAAATGTGTGTAAAAATAGGTATTTTTTGCGTTTTAGCAACATGTTGGTAACATGAGCTTTTGATGTATCGGTATCCATGTTTTTTGACGAGAAGACCGAATATGAAGTCGATTTTGACCAAAGAGTGGAAAATTGAGGTTCTACCAGATGTTCAGCTCCCGAAATTGATTTTTTATGAGTCAAAAACCTGGGAAATCACCTGAAATCACCATCAATTTGTATAATAACACTAGAAAAAGTGTCAACACGTGGATCAAGACGATTAAATGGTACAATCAATGATCAAGGGTAATTTGAAGAAAAAAAAGGAGCGTAGTACCTAATTCAAGTTTTGGGGGCCAACATTTGTGGAAACCACCCGAAATAGCCATTTCAATTAATTTACAAGAAAGAAAAAATAAATAAACCTCAAAAGCTCATGTTACCAAAATGTTGCTAAAACGCAAAAAGTACCTATTTTCACACACATTTTCACTCATAACACCCCTGGGTATATTCCGATCGGGCTGAAAAGTTTCGGGACACAACTAGGGCCCAAATGGAGCATGTGTGCGAAAGAACGATTTTTTTAGATCGAAAATGAGGCCGGTACACGTGATACGGCGGACGGCGGACGGACATTGCATTTTGGTTTATTATTCTGTGAATAATACACCTATAGCAAAAAATTTTCATAACACCCCCTCAAACTTTTTTCTTTTCCGTTTCAAGGTGTGTAGATTCAAAAAATGCAATGTCCGTCCGCCGTCCGCCGTACGCCGTCCGCCGTATCACGTGTACAGGCTTCATTTTCGATCTAAAAAAGTCGTTCTTTCGCACACATGCTCCATTTGGGCCCTAGTTGTGTCCCGAAACTTTTCAGCCCGATCGGAATATACACAGGGGTGTTATGAGTGAAAATGTGTGTGAAAATAGGTACTTTTTGCGTTTTAGCAACATTTTGGTAACATGAGCTTTTGAGGTATCGTTTTCCATGTTTTTGGGGACGAGAAGATCGAATATGAAGTCGATTTTGGCCAAGGAGTGGAAAATTGAGGTTGTACCAGATGTTCAGCTCCCATAATTGATTTTTTATGAGTCAAATACCTGCGAAATCACCATCAATTTGTAGAATAACACTAGAAAAAGTGTCAACACGTGGTTCAGGACGATTAAATGATGGCACTACCAATGATCAAAGATAATTTGAAAAAAAAAAAAAAAAGATCGTACCTACCTAATTTGTGTTTTGGGGGCCAAAATTGGTGGAAACCATCAGAAATAGCTATTTCAATTATTTCACATGAAACAAACAATAAATGTACAGCCAACATTTCTGTAGAATAATAAACCCCATGTGACAAGGACTTTGCAGCGTTTTTTGAATCTACACACCTTGAAACGGAAAAGAAAAAAGTTTGAGGGGGTGTTATAAAAATTTTTTGCTGAGCGATTACATAGGTGTATATTATTCACAGAATAATAAACCAAAAGCGTACCTAATATGTTTTTTACGGCCCAAAATTAATGGAAACCATCAGAAATAGCTATTCCATTATTATTTCACATGAATGAAACAATAAATGAACAGCCAACATTTCTGTAGAAAACCCAATAGAATGATAAACCCATTTCTGTCCAATATAATGATAAACCCATGTGACAAGGACTTTGCAGCGTTTTTTTTTAACTATCTTTGATTAACTATTTGAATAACTATCTTTGGTCATTGATAGTGCCATTTAATCGTCTTGATCCAGGTGTTGATACTACTTCCAGTGTTATTATACAAATTGATGGTGATTTCAGACGATTTCCCAGGTTTTTGACTCATAAAAAAATCAATTTTGGGAGCTGAACATTTGGTAGAACCTCGATTTTCCACTCTTTGGTCAAAATCGACTTCATATTCGGTCTTCTCGTCCCGAAAAACATGGAACCTCAAAAGCTCATGTCACTAACATGTTACTAAAACACAAAAAGTACCTATTTTTACACACGTTTTCACTCATAACATCCCTGGGTATATTCCGATCGGGCTGAAAAGTTTCGGGACACAACTAGGGCCCAAATGGAGAATGTGTGCGAAAGAAGGACTTTTTTAGACCAAAAATGGAGCCGGTACACGTGATACGGCGGACGGACATTGCATTTTTGGAATCTAGGCACCTTGAAACGTAAAAGAACAAATTTCGAAGAGGTGTTATAAAAATTTTTTGCTGAGCGAACACATAGGTGTATTATTTTCAAAATAATAAACCAAAAGTGTCAACATGTGGATCAAGACGATTAAATGGCACTGCCAATGATCAAAGATAGTTAAAAAAAAAAGCGCACCTAGTTTGTGTTTTAGGGGCCAAAATTAATGGAAACCATCAGAAATAGCTATTTCGATTATTACGCATGAAAGAAGCAATAAATGAACAGACAACATTCCTGTAGGTATGTCCAATAGAATAATAAACCCATAAAAAATACGCACTTTTGCGTATAGGCTCAATTGGGGCCCTTGTTGTGTCCCGAAACTTGGCAGCCCGATCGGAATATACCCAGGGGTGTTATGGGTGAAAAATGGGTGTAAAAATAGGGTTTTTTGGTGTTTTAGTAACATGAGCTTGTCAGGTATCGTTTTCCATGTGTTTTAGGACGAGGAGACCGAATATGAAGTCGATTTTGACCGAAGAGTGGAAAATTGAGGTTTTAACGAAGTTTCAGCCTTCAATTTACGTTAAATTTTGGTCTAAAATCGTCGCTCTTCAGCACACAGTTGGGGTCCCCATTTGGGTCCTAGTTGTGCGCCGGAGGTCGGCAGTCCGACCGGAATACACCTAGACCCTCCATTCATTCCGTTTATTTGTGCAATCTAATATTTCTGGGAGGATATCACGACAAGGGGTTTTTGAGGTTTTACTGAATGTGAGCTTGTGAGGGCTAGAAGACCGAATTCGAGTTTCATTTTGACTATATAGTAAAGACTTCAGGTTGTAACGAAGGTTCAGCTCCATAAATTCATTTTTTATAAGTCAAAACCTGGGAAATTGTCTGGCAACACCGTCAATTCGTATAATAACACTAAAAGTAGTATCAGCAGGTGAATCAAGACAGTTAAATGGTACTATCAATCAAGAATGATGATTTGTAAAAAAAAAAAAAAAAATGGAGCCTAACTCGTGTTTTTGGGGGCCAAAATAGGTGGAATCTACCCACCTTGAAACGTAAAAGAAAACATTTTGAGGGGGCGTTATAAAAATTTTTGCTGAGCAAATACATAGGTAGGTGTAGGTACTATTCACAGAATAATAAACCAAAAGGAAGATGTCTCACCAAGAGAAAGGAAGTGAGATTAAAAAAGGCTTGTTTCAGAGTATCGGAACAGCCCTTGTTATCAGGTTTGAAAAAGTCCGGAGGGACCTTCTGGACCAGACTTTCGAAATAACCTTCGCTGCTCCTTGAAGGGTGTGAGTGTGGTTGGGGAGATAATTCTGGCAGGGTGGGGAGTGGTAGAGGACGTATAATCTGCTCTTCTCTTCCTATATACGCGCTCGGAAAATAATTGCGGTTCCCATATTCCTGAAGCCCTTCGTGACCCGGCTTTAGGTGCGTGACCATGCCAATTTGTTCAGCCTCACCCTCCAATTCCCCTCTGCCGCCCCTCCGCTTGTCAGTACTCCCCACACCTCCGTGAGCTCATATCTTGATCTGTAAAGTTTTTTTAAACACATTTCAGTTTTCCATGACCTGCCAAGCTGATAAAGACGGCTCTCGTCTTGACAAGATCGCGGTTGACGTTAGGTACTGAGTTAACTCGGCCTTTGCTGCCATTCTTCAACTTGGTTAACAATCCTTTGTTTCTCGTTTGCTTCACTGCCGAGATCGCGGTTGACGTTAGGTACTGAGTTAACTCGGCCTTTGCTGCCATTCTTCAACTTGGTTAACAATCCTTTGTTTCTCGTTTGCTTCACTGCCGAGATCGCGGTTGACGTTAGGTACTGAGTTAACTCGGCCTTTGCTGCCATTCTTCAACTTGGTTAACAATCCTTTGTTTCTCGTTTGCTTCACTGCCGAGATCGCGGTTGACGTTAGGTACTGAGTTAACTCGGCCTTTGCTGCCATTCTTCAACTTGGTTAACAATCCTTTGTTTCTCGTTTGCTTCACTGCCGAGATCGCGGTTGACGTTAGGTACTGAGTTAACTCGGCCTTTGCTGCCATTCTTCAACTTGGTTAACAATCCTTTGTTTCTCGTTTGCTTCCCGAAGGTAGTTTCTCGGTGATTACAAACTGTAGGTTTTCTTACTTTGAACCCAGTGCTGAAATTTCCATGCCAATGTATTCACTCAGCAAAAAGTTTTTATAACACCCCGTCAAAATATTTTCTTTTACGCTTCAAGGTGTGTAGATTCCAAAACACTGCAAAGTCCTTGTCACATGGGTTTATTATTCTATTGGACACCTCTAAAGAAATGCTGGCTGTTCATTTATCGCTGGACCAGCGCCTCGTCGAGGGCTCAGGAGCTGAAGGACCATACTGTGTATTATTCAAAGAATAATAAACCAAAGGAAGATGTCTCACCAAGAGAAAGGAAGTGAGACTAAACAAGGCTTGTTTTAGAGTATCAGAACAGCCCTTGTTATCCGGTTTCAAAATGTCCTGAGGGACCTTCCGGACCAGACAATCGAAATAACCTTCGCTCCTTGAAGGGTGTGAGTGTGGTTGCGGGGATAGTGGCAGAGGACGTATAATCTGCTCTTCTCTTTCTGTACGCTCCTCTGAATATAATTGCGGCTCCCATATTCCTGAAGCCCTGCATGACCCGGCTTTAACAATCCTTTGTTTCTCGTTTGCTTCCCGAAGGTAGTTTCTCGGTGATTACAAACTGTAGGTTTTCTTACTTACTGAACCCAGTGCTGAAATTTCCATGCCAATGTATTCACTCAGCAAAAAGTTTTTATAACACCCCGTCAAAATATTTTCTTTTACGCTTCAAGGTGTGTAGATTCCAAAACACTGCAAAGTCCTTGTCACATGGGTTTATTGACATTTTCATGTCTTTGCCCTGGCACATAGCACAAAAAACTGTCACGAAATTGCGTAACGAAATTGTGTTACAGTGCCTTTATAATGATTTCCGCTTACAACGACCCCGTTGTTAGGTTTGTTCATTTTCTACACTTTTTAACCCACAAAAATCGTTCACCACTCGTTGGAAAGCTCTCGATTTAACGAACTTTTCATGTTCTCCATAACATATTGACTATACGAATAGCGGAGCTATGGGCATAACTGTTCTCATATTTTGTTTACAAACTAATGATCGTGAGTGTAGAAGATAATTAATCCGGAATCGTCTATTTTATTGAAATTAGGTACCTACCTCTTAATATTAATAATGTCAAAAGCAATAGGTAAAGACATGAAAATGTCCCAATGCGTTGCAGACTCGTATGCAAGCGTTTTTGTAAATGGAGTTACCGGCTTTCGTGTCGGTTTCCGTTTTTTTTCTGATGATTTTTTTCACTACTTTTTTCTTTGCCTGTTGATATTTTTGGAGATTTACAATTTTATGAAAATGTTATATAGAAGATTTATCCATACAGAGAGCTGTGATCTGTAACAGAAGGGTGTTTTATTCTATTGGACATACCTACAAAAATGCTGGCTGTTCATTTATCGCTGGACCAGCGCCTCGTCGAGGGCTCAGGAGCTGAAGGACCATACTGTGTATTATTCGAAGAATAATAGACCAAAAGGAAGATGTCTCACCAAGAGAAAGGAAGTGAGACTAAACAAGGCTTGTTTTAGAGTATCAGAACAGCCCTTGTTATCCGGTTTCAAAATGTCCTGAGGGACCTTCCGGACCAGACAATCGAAATAACCTTCGCTCCTTGAAGGGTGTGAGTGTGGTTGCGGGGATAGTGGCAGAGGACGTATAATCTGCTCTTCTCTTTCTGTACGCTCCTCTGAATATAATTGCGGCTCCCATATTCCTGAAGCCCTGCATGACCCGGCTTTAACAATCCTTTGTTTCTCGTTTGCTTCCCGAAGGTAGTTTCTCGGTGATTACAAACTGTAGGTTTTCTTACTTACTGAACCCAGTGCTGAAATTTCCATGCCAATGTATTCACTCAGCAAAAAGTTTTTATAACACCCCGTCAAAATATTTTCTTTTACGCTTCAAGGTGCGTAGATTCCAAAACACTGCAAAGTCCTTGTCACATGGGTTTATTATTCTATTGGACACCTCTAAAGAAATGCTGGAGCTGGAGGACCATCCCTCCGCAGACAGCACTTTGCCCTTCACCACCTCCACCATTTACAACATTCCTCGCACATCACAGTAGGCACAGAGATCAGTCTGTTATTCCCCACAACAACCCTAAGGGAAACTTTATGAATAAATTGGTTGATTGATTTATTGTTTCTTCCATGTGCAACAATTGAAATAGCTATTTTTAGTGGTTTCCACCAATTTTGGCCCCCTAAAACTCGAGTTAGGCTCCTATTTTTGACAAATTAGCTTTGATCATTGTTATTGCCATTTAATTGTTTTTATTCACCTGTTGATACTACTTGTAGTGTTACCAACAAATGTATGGTGATTTCAGACAATTCCCCAGGTTTTTGACCCATAAAAAATTAATTTTGGGAGCCGAACCTTCGTTGCAACCTCAGTTCTTCACTATTTGGTCAAAATTGACTTCATATTCGGTCTTCTCGCCCTAAAAACATGGAAAACGATACTTACAGATTGGGAGACATTCAGCAACGGCTCTTATTGAACGCTATATCGTCGCAAAAACGTCGAAAATCACTGTAAATTAGTACAAAAATATAGTAAACTAAAATACAACGAAACAATGGTCCCTCGGCCGGTACCTACTTGAATCGAGAAGCTATTGACTAGAAGCTAGGTAGTTATCTGTGTTAGAACGCCGATCAGTCCACAAACAGAAAAACAGTACAAAACGCATTAAGTACCATAAATCCAAATCTTTCACCGGAACCGGACCGAACGCACAAAATTCGACGCAAAACATGGAAATCTACAACTGACAACGGACTCAACAGAGAAAGCGGAAGTGATTCAATACACCAATCGAAAGACATATTTCAATGCAATTTCAATTTCAATTATTTATTGGCAGTTTTACACATAACGGGGTGATAATGTTCAAAGAATTTGGGTGGAAATCAGATTCTGGAGCCCTTGCCCAAAGTGGGTGTGGCGAACTACGGTTTTGCTTGACAGAGCATGCGCGCACGGGCCACTTTTATCAGTTGTCATGGCGACGCTAGGTCCCAGGGCCTGCCAGTTTCAGGAGCCGAGGTTTCGATTTGATTGTGGGACATCGATTACTGTCACTATATTTCGATAACATGCTTGGGCCACGGAGCTACAGGGAGCTAACTGCAGCTAACCGCAGCTAATTTCTGCCGTAAGGACGGAAATTCAAATGCCAACTGAACACATGGTTGGTTTTGGTTTATTATTCAGTGAATAATACACCTATGTATTCGCTCAGCAAACAACTTTTATAACACCCCCTCAAACTTTTTTCTTTTCCGTTTCAAGGTGCGTAGATTCCAAAAATGCAACGTCCGTCCGCCGTACGCCGTATCAAGTGTACCGGCTTCATTTTCGGTCTACAAAATTTGATCTTTCGCACACATGCGCCATTTGGGCCCTAGTTGTGTCCCAAAACGTTTCAGCCCGATCGGAATATATGCAGGGGTGTTATGAGTGAAAATAGTGTGTAAAAATAGGTACTTTTTGCGTTTTAGCAACATGTTGGTAACATGAGCTTCTGAGATATCGTTTTCCATGTTTTTGGGGACGAGGAGACGGAATATGAAGTCGATTTTGACCAAAAAGTGGAAAATTGAATTCTACCAAATGTTCAGCTCCCAAAATTGATTTTTTATGAGTCAAAAACCTGGGAAATCGTCTGAAATCACCATCAGTTTGTATAATAACTCTAGAAAAAGTGTCAACACGTCGACCAGGACGATTAAAAATGGCACTACCAATGTTCAAAGATAATTTGAAAAAAGGAGCGTAGGTACCTAATTCGTGTTTTAGGGGCCAAAATTGGTGAAAACCATCAGAAATGGCTATTTCAATTAATTTCACACGTAAGAAACAAAAATGGATAGCCAACATTTCTGTGCGTATGTCCAATATAATAATAAACCTATGTGACAAGGACTTTGCACAGTTTTTTTTAACGTTTTTAAATTGACCTTGAACTAAAGAATTTTTTGAGACCACCCGGAGCATTATACGTCCAGCCGTTCTTTTGCACTGAAAAGCTTCGTCAACATGATTGTGAATGAAAGGGTATAAAATCCGGCCCAGATAATATCATTGCTAGATTGCCTGATTATGATCACGGACGGCCATATGAAGTAGAGCTGGTTGTTCTGTGATATTATTTCATTTGAAAAATGATGGCTTTTTTGGATTTGTTTGATAGGTACTTTTGCGAATTGAACAAACTTTATGCTTCATGAATAGCAACAAATAATTAATGAATCCTGGGCATTTCTATGAAACTGCAATTCCCAGGCCGGCTCAAGTACTCCATTTAGGGCTTTCGTGGGGGGGAGGACGAGGGTAGGTATTGGCCACAGAAAACAGTGATCTACGCAGAAGGGGAATCTGTACAGGTAAAGTTGTGTAATATTTTGCAGCAGTTTTTGGTTTATTATTCTGTGAATAATACACATATGTATTCGCTCAGCAAAAAAATTTTATAACACCCCCTCAAAATTTTTTCTTTTCCGTTTCAAGGTGCGTAGATTCCAAAAATGCAATGTCCGTCCGCCGTACGTGTACCAGCCTCATTTTCGGTCTAAAATATTCATTCTTTCGCACACATGCTCCATTTGGGCCCTAGCTGTGTCCCGAAACTTTTCAGCCCGATCGGAATATACCCAGGGGTGTTATGAGTGAAAATGTCTATAAAAATGGGTACTTTTTGTGTTTTAGTAACATGTTAGTAAAATGAGCTTTTGAGGTATCGTTTTCCATGTTTTTGTGGACGAGAAGACCGAATATGAAGTCGATTTTGACCAAGGAGTGGAAAATTGAGGTTGTGCCAGATCTTCAGCTCCCAAATTTGATTTTTATGAGTCAAAAACCTGGGAAATCGTCTGAAATCACCATCAATTGGTAGAATAGCACTAGGAAAAGTTTCAACACGTGGATCAAGACGATTAAATGGCACTGCCAATGATCAAAGATAATTTGAAAAAAAGGAGCGCACCTAGTTCAAGTTTTAGGGGCCAAAATTGATGGAAACCACCAGAAATAGCTATTTCAATTATTTTACATGAAAGTAACAATAAAGGAACAGCCAGCATTTCTGTAGGTATGTCCATTAGAATAATAAACCCATGTGACAAGGACTTTGCAGCGTTTTTTACTTCTAGTGTTTTTGGGCGCCAGGGCAGTGGCCCAAGTGGCCTTATGGACGCAACGCCTCAATATAGATAGAAATGGTATTATATAATATATAATACCATTGTATGTTATATTATAGAAGTGGAGTTGTACTAGTAGATTGAAATGGGTTATAGATAGAAATGATGATGGATACCACTCATTAGGTGCGAACCTCGCTAAAACACTAACAAACTTGATGAATAGTTTGGCTAAGATAAAATTGGATTACAGTTATATTGGAGATTTTAACAACAAACTAGCACCTCATATAATATATTAATTTAAACATTTTCACAGCTAATAATTGATGTGTGATGATTTTGGTTCAGCGTTGTTTATTGGTAAAAGTCTTGAAGTAATTGCAGGAGTGGTATATTATAAGGGTACCACGGCATGATGATTACTTGATGAATATTTATTTGATGGTGAGGACTAGATAAAATGCTGCACAGTCCTTGTCACATGGGTTTATTATTCTACTGGACTGTTCTACTGGACTGTGAATCATACGGAAATGTTGCTGTTAACTTATTGTTTCTTTCATGTGCTATAATTTAAATAGCTATTTATGATGGTTTCCACACATTTTGGCCCTCAAAAATACAAATCACTTTTTTTTGTTCTTTTCCCAAATTATCTTTTCTTCAAATGTACCTTCACGATTCCAATGATCCGTTCCCAAAATCCTCCCCACCATGGAGCACTGGGTGGATTAAACCTCCATTCAATTTTGTCAATGGAACTGACAGCTGCTACATTATTCCAATCAATGGTACTCAAAGTATTGGACAGACCACGAAAATTTGTACCATTGTCACTATAGACAATTGTTGGTCTTCCCATCCGTGAAATGAATCTCCGGAAAGCTAACATGAATGCCTCCGTTGAAAGAGAAGTCACAATATCTAAATACACAGCACGGTATACAGCGCAAGTAAAAATGCAAATCCAGACCTTTTCACCATCTTTCAGGAACAGGGGTCCAGCAAAATCTGTAACAGTGACTTCAAACACATGGGCGTCTCCTACACGATTCTCTGGCAACGGCGGTGACTCTACATCCAGAGATTTTGCTACCACTCGCTGACAATTTACACACTTTGATGCAATTTTCTTCACCGCTTGTCGGCCACGAACAATCCAGTAGGTACCTCTCACGAAGAGCGTTAAGCAAACCTTGACCAATGACATGACCATTGCGAATATGAACGTCCATCATAAGTCGCTCAACCAAAACATGGTCTGCAGGCAGAATAAATGGAGCTCGGAAATCCTCAGAATCCTTTCATGCCCATATCTTTGTTCGTAGTCTAATGAGCCCAGCTGCGTCAACCTGAGGTTTCAGTTTCAGCAGTTTCCGATCCTTTATTCCATCAAACGACTCGTCTTGTATGATCTTCAGGACAAGCCTCTCTGCTCTTGAAAGCTCATTGACCAACAGTGGTCCAGAAAACTAGAATCTCCTCGAAAATTTATTGAACAAAAATCTGATGACCCATGCAACAACACGAACAATAGAATAATATCGTGTAAATCTCTGTGACAAGACAGCTGAGCAGAAAACAGTAGGTTCTTGGACAAGGGCAACTACAGCTGACTTTTTCCTCTCCTCCATCACTTCTTCTTCATTGAAAGAATCTGGCATTTGCATGGGCCATTCAGTTGAAGGTAGCTTCAACCAAGGTGGGCCCTCCCACCATGAGGACTCGGCCAACTTCTTTGGTCCACAGCCACGACTCAATAAATCAGCTGGGTTTAAAATACCAGGTATGTGATACCAGCTGTTTCTATCTGATAATTTGCGAATTTCAGACACCCGGTTGCATACAAAAATATTCCAAGGTTCCTGTCGATGGATCCATGCGATCACGGTTGTAGAGTCACTCCAATAGAAAGATCTAGGTACCGAGAGTTCATTCTGGACGCTCCAAGCAAGTCTAGCGCCCAAAGTTGCTGCAAGCAGTTCAAGTCGAGGGATTGTGGTTTTCTTGATGGGAGCTACTCGAGTGCGAGCACTTACTAGGTGAATAAAAACATCCCCCATCCATTCAACACGAAGAAAAACCACAGTTGCATAGGCTGACATACTTGTATCACAGAAGGTATGTAACGTTAGCTCAACATCCTCTGACCAGTAGTGACTAAAACAACGATTCAGCTTGATAACTTTCAAGAAATTAACTTCTTCTATCCACTGTGTGAACTGGCTCCTGATATCCTTGTCCACCTCAGAGTCCCAGTCACCACCGTCTGTCCATGTGCGTTGTACAAGCAGTTTTGGTATCAAGGTTGCTGGAGAAGTCACACCAATAGGGTCGAAAATGCGTTGGGTAGCCGAAAGGATTGTTCTCCGAGTCACAATATCACTGTGGAAAGCTTCAAATGCACCTACATTGATAGCCAATCTATCAGTTTTCCTGTCCCAGATCAAACCCAACACCGATGTGTTAGTGCTTTCTATTAGAGTCGGATCACTGTATTCCCAACCTCTCAAATTGAAACAAGCTTCAGCAAAAATTGATGTGGATTGTAAAATGAAGTCATGGGCTTCTTCCTGATTTGACACACTGCTCACAACATTGTCAACATAAAAGCTTCGACGTAGCTGTGAAAATATATCAGGTGAGCATGACTTGATGGCCACCTTGGAAAGTTCTTCTAGTTTTTGCAAATGGTGTTCAATTACGATCCCTAGAAGAAAGGGGCTGCTTGAAACTCCAAAAACAACACGTTTGTGTCTAAAAATCTTGATGGTCCCATCTTCTTCTTGCCATAAGAACCGCAGAAAATCCCGGTCAACTGGAGCAACAGACAACTGCAAAAACGCCTTCTTTATGTCTGCAATGATGCCAATATCATTCGAACGAAATCTCATTAAAATGGAAGGTATTTGCTCGATCAAATTCATTCCTGTCTCAAGACATTGGTTGAGAGACGGGAAACCTTTCACACGACATGAGGCATCAAAGACGGGTCGTATTCGGGTTGTACTCCCTTCTTTTATCACCGATCGATGTGGGAGGTAGTGCCCAGCTTTCCATTTACTGGATGGCACTTCCTCTATGATTCCTTCCCTAATCCAATCACAAAAAACATAACCATAATCTTTCATTGACCCAGTACTTCTAAGTTTCCGGATTGTAGACTCAAGCCGTTTTGAAGCAATCACAAAATTGATGGGTAATGGCGCGTGCTCGTCAACCCATGGCAATTGAACCTCATAGCGCCCATCATCCAATACACAAACGGTCTTCAAAAAATGTTCTTTTACCGCCAGATCTCTCTGCTCACGAGTCTTCTTCTCTACAGGATCCTCAATACCAAGAATGTCAACTCGCCAAAGGTCGCAAGTTGTCATATCAGTACACAACGCTGCTATGTTGGTCTTGCAGCCCAAACCAGATTCAGCCAACTTGCCCATGAGCGTCCAACCAAGAGCTGTCTCCATGGCAACAAGTCCGCAAGACAGAACCTCTCTCCGTCCTGTCCAAAGTTTTCCAGCAATATCTGCGCCAATCAATATGTCAACTGGACCATCTCCTTCATCTGAGAGCTTGATACCCCTCTGTTTCAATTCAGACATCCAGGGTCCCTGAGGTGGACCAGGTATTGCATGACATATTGTAGCAGTATCTAGAACATCAAAATTGCAGTGGTACGTGTTGACAAGATTGGACAGTTTTATTTTAAAACAGTGGTGCACCTGTGGGGCTGAGGCACTACCACCAAAGAGGGCATGCACCAGGGTCTCTTGGCTAAGCGGCTTGAAACCAGCTAGTTCCACAATGCGACGGGTAGCATAAGACCTTTGTGATCCACAATCAATTAAAGCACGTGCAGAGACCTCTGAATCGCCCCTGACCTTGACTTTCAAGGTTTGAAGTAAGACAGGAGAATATAAGTGGTTTGTAGCAGATAGGTTATTTTCAACTTTGGTAATCTCTGAAAGGGTTGGTCCAACATTAACCTTCCTATCTGCGCATAGAAGAGGATTGTGTTTCAATCCGCAGATAACACATTTGACAAAAGCTCTACACTTGATTTTACTATGGCCTTTTCGGAAACAGAGGAAACAATGCCCATTACTTTGAAGTTTCTCCCTAATTTCTTTGGCACTCAAACCATGAGATTTTAAACAGGAGTCTGACGAGTGGGAGTTAGAACAAAAAATACAACTCACTTTGCCATCAGGGGATTTTACGTTAATCAATGCAGCAGCTGTAAGAGTAGAGCTCGTGGAGTTACTATGGTTTGCCTTGCTTGAATCCTTCTTGTGAGTTTTCTGGTTGGATTTCATGGAAGAGAATGTGTCCTTAGCAAGGGCCAACCTCTCTTCGCTCTCGACTTCCTTGCTAAGGAACTTCAGAAGATCGTCTAGGCGCCCTTTCAAGTTGGCTGATGCTGCTGGGTCCTCTTGATCCATCTTTGATGAACGTTCGCGCTCCCAATGTCTCAGGATTTGATCTGGAAGAGAAGATTCCACCAGCGGCAGTAACATGTTCGAGAAATTATCCTTCACTACACCCAGAGATTCAAGGGCACGTAACTGGGTCTCTAAACGGTCATACGAACAGCGCAACGAGAGCTTAGCATTACCAGTGGCTTGAATTAAAACCAATTTCAACAGTTCACGTACATAGAGCTCAACTAGCAAATCCGTACGGCCAAATCTCTTGGTAAGCGTCTCTATCGCCTTGGGATAATTCTCAGCTGAAGACGGATAACTCTCTAAGAGTTCCCTTGCAGGGGAACCCTCCTTAGTCAACTGCAGTAAATAAAGAAATTCATCTTCTGGATCCAAGTCCTCATCTTCATGAATTGATTTGTACATGGCCCAGAAACCAATCCAACCATGTAGACTCCCATCATATTGTTTAGGTGCAAGTTTAAAAAGCTTCAAACTTCGGGGTTTCTTTTTGCCTACAGTGTCTTGCGAACCGGCTTCACTGAGTGCTGCTTCGACCTTGAAAAGCTTGTCTTTTCTATGACATATGTCGAGCCACTTACTGCGATAAACCTCAGTATCATCAAACTCAGCGTCTAGTTCTTTGTTTGATAAATCCAATCGAAAGATTATTTCGCTTACCTCAGTATGAATCCGGGATAGACGTTCAAACCTGTCAGCAGCAATGACGAACTTCTCCTCAAATTCGTCAGCTGTCGGAAACTTCGACGTTTTACCTCCTTGATCAAATTCGAAAAGTCCAACAACAGCATTGTAAGAAATTGTAAAAAGTCTCTATAGCGAGAGAAATAAAACTTGTTGAAAAGCTCAAACGGGAAAATCGTATAATAATTTTTTGTGAAATTAATTCATATGTGTGGTCGGGAAGGGCAACAGGTGGAATTTTGAATTTGTAAGAAATAATAAAATTATAATGAAACAGTAAATGGAGTGTCCACCACAAACTACCCCCTCTTCAGTAAAGCTGTGCGTCAGCAAAACGAACAGGTAGCCGGACTTGCCTTCCACCTCTGGTTGTCTTGGGTCGGGCTATCCAAGGCTCGGAAGTTGTTCGTGGACGCATGGGAGGTAGTTGATTTTCCTGGGGTTCTTCTTGGGAATCATCTCTATTTGCGGTAGTAGCTGAAGGCTAAAACTCTTCTCGTACTGGAATTTGGAATGGCTGGCTTCGCTCTTCTGCTTCCTGACAAATGAATGCTGGCTTTAACCTGTGGAGTGAGACTGGAGTGTATTTTCCTTTGATCTTTACAGTGAATGTAGTTGCTCCTCGTAGCACCACGGGATAAGGACCTTGATAGGGAGGCTTCAAAGTCGAATTTCTCCTTTCGTCCCGAATGAAAACATGTGAGCATTTCCCTAATTCTGGGTGGTCAAAAATTGCTGGCTGGACATGTCTTGCTGTGGGCTGGGCCCTTATCTTGTTCATTGTTCTTGCAATTGTATTAGGTATTGCTGCGTAGTCCTAGATGGTGATGGTTGGTCCTCAATGAAGTCACTAGGCAGTCTTAAAGTGCAACCATAAACCAACTCTGCAGCACTGCAACCAATGTCCTCTTTTACTGCGGTCCTAATGCCAAGCATTATCAAAGGAAGAAGCTCAACCCAATTTTCCGATCCGTAACATCGAATTGCTGATTTTAGCTGGCGATGGAAGCGTTCCACCAAACCATTGGCTCCAGGGTTATATGGTGCTGTCAATAGATGAGTGATCCCGGACTTTTTAGTTAATTCTGCAAAAAGTGAACATTCGAATTGTCTCCCCCTATCCGACGTTATTGTCTCTGGGGTACCAAAACGTGCTATCCAACCAGAGCAAAATGCTTCGGCCACTGTTTCTGCTCGAATGTCTGCCAGGGGAACCACTTCACTCCAACGGGTGAACCTATCCACCATCGTGAGAACATATTTGTAACCGTTAGAAGGAGTCATTGGACCAACAATGTCTATATGAATATGCGAAAAACGTTCAGCAGGCGGAACGAAGTCGCCCATAGGTCCCTGAATGTGACGATAAATTTTTCCTTTTTGACATCCCATGCATGACCTCACCCATTGTGCGCTGTCCTTCGCCATAGACGGCCATACGAACCTTTGACGAAGTAACCTAAGGGTTGCTGCCCTACCGGGATGCGACAAATTGTGTACACTGTCAAATGCTGGCTTTCTCAAGTTCAATGGAACGAATGGTCGAACAAACCCTGTAGAAACGTCGCAGTACACTGGCTCTGTGACACCAGGCATTTTTACTTGCTTCCAGGAAAGAGTAGTACCTAAAATGGCAGTGGGTAACTGTTCTGTTTTCTGTTCTTGCGCCAACTGGTTGTAGTCTAAAACATCAATCGATTCTAACCGAGAAAGACAATCAGCTACTACATTTTCTGAGCCTGAAACATGCTGTATATCAGTTGTGAATTGACCAATATAGTCTAACTGGCGAGCTTGACGAGGAGTTGCTTTGTCGGCTTTCTGGTTGAACGCATAAATTAAGGGTTTGTGGTCTGTAAATATTGTGAAAACTCTACCCTCAAGCAGATGTTTGAAATGCTTGACTGAAGCAAAAATCGCTAAGAGTTCTCGGTCACTGTATTCCTGTTCGGCAGAACTCAGTTTTCTTGAAAAGAATCCGAGAGGTTGCCATTCTCCTGATACTTTTTGCTGAACACTACCACCTATTGCTTTGTTAGACGCGTCCACCATTAATGACCAAGGTACATCTGTTCTAGGGTAGGCTAACATAACTGCAGATTTCAACTGTTCTTTGCAGCTTTCAAAATCCTGCAAAGCCTCTTGGGATAATCGGATAACAGAATCCTGTTTCCCTGAATGTCCCTTCAGACAATCTGTAAGTGTTACTGTACACCGTGCAGCTTTAGGCAAAAAAGTCTATAAAAATTAATAAGTCCCAAAAAACGCCTCATTCCCATAACAGATTTAGGTGGCTCAATTTTGTTTATTTGTTCAACTTTGCACGGTAGTGGTTTTACGCCTTCTGCATATATCATGTGACCTATGAACTCGATCTCATGTTTACCAAATTCACATTTGGATGGGTTAATTACCACTCCATACTCACGGAATCTGTGGAATAGTGCTCTCAAGTCACTCATATGTTCCTCCTCCGTAGAGCTTGAAACTAGGTAGACGTCTATGTAGGCTCGAACGTTTGGAAGACCTCTGGTGAGTTCATTCATGAATCTCTGGAACGTTTGGGCAGCATTACAGAGCCCGAAACACATTTGTGGGAATTCGAATAACCCAAACGGAGTAATGATGGCGGTCTTCTGTACGTCTTCTGGAGCCATTGGGATCTGAAAATAGGCTTTCAATAAGTCTATCCTTGAAAATATTTTCTTACCATGAAGATCACATGTAAGATCCTGAATATTTGGCAAAGGATATCGGTCTGGCTTTGTGACTTTATTCAGAGCGCGATAATCCCCGCACGGGCGCCAATCCCCTGTCTTCTTTGGGACCATATGTAAGGGACTAGCCCAAGGACTTTTTGATGGTCTACATATTCCATTCTGCAACATATATTCGAATTCTTTTTTGGCTATGGCTAACTTGGTTGGATCTAATCTTCTGAACTTAGCGGCTATTGGTGGTCCTGTTGTCTCAATAAAGTGCATCACATTGTGCTTTGGTGGTTTTGTTTCCAGTGTGACTCTTGTGATGTCCTTGAATTCGCCGAGGAGTGTGTCGTACCTTGAATTCGTACCTATGGTAGTAATCAAAGGAGTATTGCACTGAATGGGAAAACCTTCGGAAACCACTGAAGTCAATGCGTCTCGCAGACAATGCTTTTTCAGATCAACAAGCAAACCGTAATGTTCTAAAAAATCAGCACCTATTATTGGTTTGTGAACATCAGCAATCATGAATGGCCAGGTGAATACACGTCGTTAGCCTAGGTCGACTGGGAGTAATTTAATGCCATGAGTTTTAATCTCCGACCCATTTGCTGCAAAAAGTTTATACGCAGAGTTTACCTTGCGATCAGCGTTTGTAGGTGGTACAACGGACATATCTGCTCCCGTGTCAATCAGAAACTGTAACTTACTTAGTTTGTCCTTAACGAATAGGCGGCTTGTCATGCCAGCTTCGCTTGCCGCCACCTGCGACTGGCTGTTCAGTTTCCCAATTTGTTTTGATTTTTCTCACTTCTGTAACTGCACGGTGATTCGCAACGAAATGCATTTTCCCCGTACTTAAAATGGAAACGACATTTCCAAGTTCCAGCAGCTACTTTTAAAGCTTGGTTGTTATTTTTATTCACCGATCGAGAATTGTTGCGGCTTTTTGAACGTGCTCTACCTCTACTACGATATTGGCTACGTCCTCTCGAAAGAGCTTCGACTTGCATACTCAAAGTTTCTATCTTCTCTAGAAGCGAATTATACAAGGGATCTCCTGAAGCAGTACTATTGTACGGATTTGATGTCGCTGCTTCACAAATGCTTTTATTAGGACACAGTTCAATAATCTTATCAGCTAGAGCAGACAATGCATTCAGACTTTGATTTTCACTTACTGCCAAAACGGTTCTTACATTTGCGGGCATCTGTTGCAGCCACAGTGACTTTAGAAGGTCATCACTCACTTTACTTCCAACAAGTTCCTTCATCTCCCTCAGCAAATGTGTGGGCCTTCTATCTCCTAGTACCGTCTCTTTCAACAGTCGGTGCAATTGCTTGTCCTCTGAATCGACGAATGCTTCGATCAGTCTTGTTTTGAGAGATATGTACTTATTCGTCGTGGGTGGTTTGGCGAGTAGATCAGAAACGTGCGTCAAAACGCTGCTGTCCAAAGAGCTTACGACGAGGTCATATTGATCATCGTCGTCCAGGATCCCCTTCACACGAAACCCTGGTTCCAAACGATGGAACCAGATCGGAACGGCAGTGCTCCAAAACGGGGGAGGTTGGAAATGAGTAATCGTCATTCTGCCATTGATTCTCCGATTCTCTTCGGAAGGTCCTTGTACAGCATCACCGGCACTGGGAGGATTATTGTTCGTGTTCATCACGTCGGGGTCACCAATTTATAGCGAGAGAAATAAAACTTGTTGAAAAGCTCAAACGGGAAAATCGTATAATAATTTTTTGTGAAATTAATTCATATGTGTGGTCGGGAAGGGCAACAGGTGGAATTTTGAATTTGTAAGAAATAATAAAATTATAATGAAACAGTAAATGGAGTGTCCACCACATCTCCTCAATTGCTTCCTGTTCGCGCTCAGCAAAAGATATTCTTTCTGCGTCTCCTCAGTCATGATAAAACAACCTATCTTTCCCCTCAAGGGATGCCACAATGTCTCGGTAAAACTACGTCTTGAGACTAAAACGGGTCAGATAGGGTACCGCGGAACACACATAAAAGACTTAGCACGAATGTAACACTATAAATGCTGTATTTAAACGAAAACTTGTTAATTTGGACACAAGAACGGAAAATGTAAACGAACATCAAATCAGTCGAAAAAAGGAATTAAATTAAAATCGATATAAAACAAACTAGAAGTAACGCTACGCGTAACCCAATCAAAAACGCAAAACGTGTTTATACCTTCTGTGTGGTGCCGAAAGGGGAACTCTGTCGAGCTAATATTAAACTAACACTTCAGACATGACAGTTAGAACCTCAATTTTTCACTCTTTGGTCAAAATCGACTTCATATTCCCCTTCATATGTTATCGTCCCAAAACAATGGAAAACGATACCTCAAAAGCTCATGTTACTAAAACTCAAAACGCTGCAAAGTCCATGTCACATGGGTTTATTATTCTATTGGACATACCTACAGAAATGTTGGATTTATTTATTGTTTCTTTCATATAAAATAATTTAAATAGCTGTTTCTGGTGGTTTCCACCAATTTTGGCCCCAAAAACACGAATTAGGTAGGTACGCTCCAATTTTTTTTTTTCAAATCATCTTTGATCATTGATAGTACCATTTAATCGTCTTGATACACCTGTTGACACTTTTTCCAGTGTTATTCTACAAGTTGATGGTGATTTCAGACAATTTCCCACGTTTTTGACTCATAAAAAATCGATTTTGGGAGCAGAACCACTGGTACAACCTCAATTTTCTACTCTTTGGTCAAAATCGTCTTCATATTCCGTCTTCTCGTCCCCAAAAACATGAAAAACGATACCTCAAAAGCTCATTTTACTGACATGTTACTAAAACACAAAAAGTAGCTATTTTTATCCACATTTTCACTCATAACACCGCTGGGTATATTCCGATCGGGCTGAAAAGTGTCAGGACACAACTAGGGCCCAAATGGAGCATGTGTGCGAAAGAACGAATTTTTTAGACCGAAAATGAAGTCTGTACACGTGTTTGGGCATCCTTATTCCCCGTTGTTTGTTGGCGTGTTGGGCATGATTTTTGGCATAGTCCGCGCATCGTGTAGAGATCACAATCCGTCGATCATGGTTCGTGTTTGTGGCTCCTCATCACGGGTAATCCTCTGAGATCAGAACAATCCCCCACTGTGGCTCACTTCTACGCCGATTTTCCTACGACTCAGCTCAGTCCACCTTGTTCGGTTGGTCAAGCACACCGTATATTACTTCACCAATGTCGTTCTAGTGGCTTTCGAGAGTCAGCAGCATCCTCAGAAGCTCTGCAGGTACCCTTTTTATTCAGCTGAACGGGTCGCAGCATCCCCTCAGACTACGAACTCGCCCTGGTTGCTGGACTGGCGTGCCACACTCCATATCCTCCCCCGAAGCCATCTCTTTCGTGGTACCTACCTACCCAGGACATCACCGGATCGGGTCAGTCTCCTAAGGGATTCGTGAGTGGCTATGCCAAAACGCCATATTGCCGTCAGAAGGTCAGACGTCTCATTTAATTTATATGCCTACCATTTTTGTATCCGCCAAGAAAAGGACATTATTTTAGCCACCATTTGTTTTCACATGGTAAATTCAATTTATTTTATTTGACCACCTATTTTTCCCAAGGAATCTGTGATTTTTTCATTATACACTTCGGTAGTTTTTCTAATTCGTGCTGTTTCTATCATACCTGACTCCTTCCAGTAGTAGCGATCCAAATCAGCGAGGTACCTAAATGATTGTACCCAACAACTCGTGATACGGCGGACGGGCATTACATTTTTGGAATCTACGCACCTTGAAACGGAAAAGAAAAAATTTTGAGGGGGTGTTATAAAAATGTTTTGCTGAGCGAATACATAGGTGTATTATTCACAGAATAATAAACCAAAATGAGCTCTGTAGTATAAAGCATAGGTCTACGCAATGTATCTGTACGAGATATGTTTCAGATTATTTCCTTAATATAGTTCCGTGATTTACTTGGCTTTTGCCTTCAGAGCGGCGTCGGAAATCCTTATGAAGACGAAGGGAGGACATACCTAATATCACATATGTAAATTTCGTGCGCGACTCGTTCGCACAATAAACGTTGTAAAGCGGAGGTTGTCTTGGCGAAATGAACTCCCGGCCTGAATGTCTGTTGTCAACCATTTACAACCGTATATTTATGCCTTTAATAACTGCCCCTCCCCATTCATTCGCCTCAAAATGCGAGGGTTTGTGGAATGGGGAGACGGGGTTGTGGGAGTTCCTTTATCCAGAAGTCATTTGCATATCCACTTATATTGGTGGGTGAAGAAAGGGGGGGGGGGGGGGCTAGGTATGTATTTAGAGGACGGGAACAATCTGTTTAAAAATGCGAATAGCTACGAGGGACGGGCAGTAGCGGTGCGTGGGCTCTGAAAATGGTGGGCCACCAAACCGGAACACAAATTAACAGCTTTTTTTACAAAATACCTGTAAATGTTTTCCAACAGTGGAGTCTTCTTATGAGAAATGGGTGGATTTTAATCAACCGAAGCTCTTAGCAAGTCAGAATGTAAGCACTGTGTTCACAATAGTTCTGACCAGTACCCGGGATTACCAGAAGCTAAAAGTTCTACAGCTTCATACTGACTAATACTCAGCAAAGGCCTATCTCTTCCTAAACTTTTAATCATCACTCTATCCTCGTAGGAAAACGTCGAAAATTTCGACTGTAAGTTAGCCACCGAATTCATATGGTACAAAAATACAGAAGCAAATAAACTAAACAACAACTAAAAACAACGAACTAGACTAAAATACAACGAAGTAATGACCCGCCGGCCAGTACCTACTTGGATGGAGAATCAGACTAGAAGCTAGGTACTTATCTGTGTATGTGGACGTCGATCAATCCACAAGACCACAGACAGGACACAACGCACTTAATTATCGCAAATCCAAATCTGTCCTGGGAACTCTAATGGGGACATACAAAATTCGAAACGTAAGCAGAAAATTGAAAACTCAACATAGGAACAGAACAGCGAAAGTGATGAGAATTTTTAGGGGAGGACAGATAGGACAAGAATCTCGTATCGAGATAACAACATGAATTGAAACAATCCAATCGATTATGAACACAAACGATTTTTTGAGGGAAATTTGGGCCTTGGGCCCAAAAGGGGCGTGGCTAACCAAATTTTTACTCGACTGAGCTTGCGCGGATGGGCCACTTTTCTCTGTTACCATGGCTACACCAGGTCACAGGACCGGTTAGTTTCAGAAACGTAGGTTTCGATTTCGATTGCAAGACATCGATTAGTGTAGCTATATTCCGATAAAATGCTCGAATATCCATAGCCAGAGAACTCTGTCTTCTTCTTCTTCCGAGTTAGGTACTTGTCTTGGCCGCAGCCATGCCAGACATAGTATGGGACAGAGAGAGAGAGAGAACTCTGTCGAGTCGCTATTGAACTTCGTGAAATGTGCTGCGTACAGTATACGGAGGGAAATTCGAATGCCAACTGAACAAATGGTTGGCATTTTTTTGGAGTTTTTTGTGTTTCTGGATGCCGGGGCAGTGGCCCAAGTGGCCTTATGGACGCAACGCCCCTGGGGACCGGTGACGAAGGAGATCTGTTTTTATGGACATTGTTCGGACGTAGGTACATAAACGCCCGAAGTAGTGCGTCTGGTGTCCGCTAGAGCGCTAGCTGTGGCTAGCGGGTTCCATCAGATCATGCTGTTTTTTGGGTCTTAGAACGAACGAATATAATTGTGCTTATTATTAGTAAATTGCAGCAAGCATCACGTCAGCCATAGGCGGTGCAATTTCGGTCTGTCGGTTCAGAGTCATGAAATACGTTCTTTCATGTAGTTCTTTGGTTTTTGAAAACCTGAGCCCCTCTCGAACAGAAGATGGCGTAGAACCTCCGAGAGAGAAAGTTGTTGAAGTTTTAATATTGTTAAAAATTGTTATCCAAGTCGATCGTTCCATATCGTTCTCATATTAAATTCGTTAAAGTGAATTTAGTTTGCGTTTTTCATTCCCGATCAAACAGACACCTTTCAGAAACTGTACCTTTAGATGAGGACTGCCCTGCCCGTTTCGATTTGGATGGGTGGAGGAGAACCCAAAGCCGAAAGAGAAAGACGGCCATAGAGTAGTCATGTACAGGGTGTCCCCAAAAACGTCCCCCCCCCCCCCCCCTCACAAAATCAAAATCGTTATTTATGGAGTTGGAAAACAAATTTTTTTTTTTTTTTAAATCAACATGTTTTTTTGTGAGGATCTCAAAAATGGCAATATTGCGCATTGCGCAACCATGCGCAATGTACACCATCTTCGTTTTGTTTTATCATTTTCAATAACGAACCACTGGAATCGAGCATGAAAACAAAAATTCTAGCCCCCCCTCAAAATTTGATGGTTTCCGTTTCAAGGCATGTAGAATCCGAAAATGCAATCAAAAAATTTCTGTCTGTCCGCCGTACGCCGTACTGGCCACATTTCTTAGTTACCATGAAACAAAATTGATGAAATTCGGGTTGTAGGTTCCGTTCGGGGTCTAGTTGGTCCTCGAAGCTCGACGTTACTGTCAGTTATCTCTAAGGGGTTCAAAATAGGGGTTGAACTTTAAAGAACGCCATAGCTCGAAAACTTTCGATAGAAGGGTACCTATGGTTTTTTTACGTTACCTATTAAATTTGTCTTGAGCTAAACAATTTTTTGAGACCACCCGTTCGTGTGCACCAAAAAGCTTCTTCAACACGATCGTGAATCAAATGGTATAAATCCGGCGCGGATATCATCACTAAGGAGCACCTGATTATAATCACCGATGGATGTATGAAGTCGAGTTGGTGGTTCTGCGATATTATTTCATTTGATAAGTGATGGACTATTGGATTTTGTTGGTGGGTACTTCTGAAACTTGAACAAAAGTTGGTGTTGTTGATGGGCAAATTATTACTCAATGGTAAATTATTACACATCGGCAAATTATTACACAACAGTTCATCTACCAAGAAGGGGCTGGATTTTGTTGATCGGTACTTTTGCAACTTGACCAACCGTTGAAGTATTATTGATGGGCAAGTTAATACACAACGGTTCATTATAATTGACCACGAGGGTAGTTATTGACCATAGAAATCTAAATTGACGATAGTGATCTACGCAGAAGCGGCATCTATTTCACTCCACATCAACAATAATTTTCCTTCACAACTTCATTATTTGCGTTTCTTTTTGCCATTTTAGTTACTGTTTGTCATCGACAGAATTATTTTAGCAACATTTAACTCGTGATTTAGGTAGGTACCTGGTAACGAGTACGGGTTTAGGTACTAACCTACTGAGGGTCTGCTATCTACATAATATGTATAGAATAGCACATATTATATTATATAGACGGGTTATCTATACATAGAGCTGTGATCTGTAACAGAAGGGTATTCTGTACAAAATGATAAATCGTTGTGCAGGGATTTGCAGCGTTTTTTTCAAATGGAAACCTCATTTTTTTATTGCAGATTCGAATTCTACGCCAAAATTCATGAAAATCTGACCCCTCAACCGATTTTTTGATAGCGCGCAACCCGTTCAGCGAGCGCGCAAATATGAGCAAATCCATGGTAGTGCCAAAATGCGGATTTATGAAGTACCCAAGTGTGGCACATGATATTGTAGTATTTTTCTACGCTGAATCACGTGGTGGTGTCCGTTTACTGATTTGACGCATTTTAATCAAATTATCACCGACAAAACTAATTTTTTCTGCCAGAAAACTGCCTTTTTTAAGAAAAAAACCATTCTGTCTACCTGGAAACCTTTTCAGTTCGAGAGAGAGAGATTTTCGCTGAATACATAAGGCTTTCACGGTGAGAGTGGTGAAAAGGTTTCCAGGTAGACAGAATGGTTTTGTTCTTTAAAAAGGCAGTTTTCGGGCAGAAAAAATGAGTTTTATCAGTGATAATTTGATTAAAATGCGTCAAATCAGGAAACGGACACCACCACGTGATTCAGCGTAAAAGAATACTGCAACATCATGTGCTGCACTTGGGTGCTTCGTACATCCGCATTTTGGCACTACCATGGAGTTGCTCATATTTGCGCGCCCCCTGAACGGGTTGCGCGCTATAAAAAGTTTTGTAACTAATTCCGTGAAACCATAGAAAAGGGAAAATTGTAACTTTATGCAAAAACAATAATTCAAGTATCAAAAATACGTTTGGAGGGGAGAAAATATGTAACTTTTGATTTTTACTGTTTGAAACACAGTAAAACAAAACGGCTTTCACGGGTTATTTAGAAAAACCGCTGATGAAACACAAACGGTGGGTACAGCTTCCGTACAAGTACGCAACCACGAGGGACATTTTATGTCTTAGCGCCCCCTCCCGCACCCACGCCAAGTACTTCGTACTTAATTGTTTTGGTCAAGATTTCCAACGAATGGTAAACTCTGTCCTTGGGCGGTCACAAATGACAAAGAATCAAGTTTCAATTTAAAAACAAGTACTTCGTACTTAATTGTCGCAGAACTATCACCTAGTCCGAACAGCCTTCAGTCCCAATTAGTTCGGATTAGCCGGACTCCACTGTATTATGTACGTAAACATTCATTTAAACAATCACGCTCATACCGCAGCTTGTTGGCCACGCAGTCCGCAGTGGTTAACGTTGTATGGTTAGGTAAATCGAGAGCTATCCAACGAGTGGTGAACGATTTTTGTACGATGATAACTGGCGAAGATAAAGTTCCGTAGCAACGAATCGGTTGTAAGCGAAAATCATCAGAAATATTTTCGTGACGTTGTTTCCGTTGCATGTCTCCGTTGCATGTCCCGCGTTTCATTTTCGAGTTTATGTAGCAAAGTAAAGACATAAAATGTCAAAAAATCGGTTGAGGGGGTCAGATTTCCATGAAATTTTGCGTAGAATTCGAATCTGCAAAAAACAAATGGTGTTTCCATTTGAAAAAACGCTGCAAAGTCCTTGTTACATGGATTTATTATTCTACTGGACAAACGCATAGAAATGTTGGCTGTTCATTTATTATTTCTTTCATGTGCAATGATTGAAATGGCTATTATTGATGGTTTCCATAAATTTTGGCGCCCAAAAACACGAATTAGGCTCTTTTTTTAAAACTGATTATTACATAGTAGGTACCATTTAATTACCATTTGATTGTACCATTTAATTGTCTTGATTCACCTGTTGATACTACTTCTAGTGTTATTATACAAATGTATATGGTGATTTCAAACAATTTACCATGTTTTTGACTAATAAAAAATGAATTTCGTTACAACCCCAATTCTTCACTCATCGGTCAAAATCAACCTAATATTCGGTCTTCCCGCCCTAAAAAAACGGAAAACGATACCTCACAAGCTCATGTTCACTAAAACCTCAAAAATCCCTCGAAAACCCCTATTTTTACAGCCATTTTTAACCTATAACACCTCTGGGCTGCCGATCGGGCTGCCGTGTTTCGGAGCACAACTAGGACCCAAACGTGTTCCCAAATGGGGACCCAAACTATGTGCGGAAGAACGAAGATTTTAGACCAAAATTTAACGTAAATTTAAGGCTGAAACTTCGTTAGAACCTCAATTTTCCACTCTTTGGTCAAAATCGACTTAATAATCGGTCTTCTCGTTCCAGAAACATGGAAAACGGTACCTCAAAAGCTCAAGTTAATAAAACACAAAAAGTAGCTATTTTTATACCCACTTTTCACTCATAACACCCCTGGGTATATTCCGATTATGCTATCTACGTAGAAGGGCCACCTATACAGGTAAATTATTACACAACGGTTTATTATTTACCTTATGCTTCATGAATAACTACAAATAATTAATGATTGAATTATTGAATCCCGCCCATTTTTTTGAAACTTTAATTCCCGAGCCGGCTCCAGTACTCCATTTAGGGCTTTCCTGTGCTTTGACCACCGAAAACAGTGATGTACGCAGAAGGGGCATCTATACAGGTAAATAATAAACAGTTGTGATAATTTGCAGCGTTTTTTAATGCACTTTCGGATTCTTCATACCTTGAAACGTAAACCATCAAATTTTGAGGGAAGATTACATTTTAGCGAATTTTCGAAGAAAAGGAAGCTATTGTTCTCGGTCCAAAATTTTTAAAACTCGAATTTCCGAAAGATTTTTATACCAAAATCCGTTTCAGACCATCCTGAATTCCCTGCCGAAAGACACCAAAAATTATATGTATATATATATATATTTATATATATATTTATATATTTATATATTTATATATTTATATATTTATATATTTATATATTTATATATTTATATATTTATATATTTATATATATATTTATATATGTATGTGTCATTCCAGACGATAACTCTCGAAAGAATTGAGATAAAAAGTTCAAATTTGCACGAAAAATCTGTCTTGGCAATCGACAGGCTAAGTTCGAAGATGGGCAGAATCGGGTCACCCTAAGGGGGAGTTTTTGGGAGTTTTAGGGGGGGGAAATTACCCATAAATTCCCAAAAAGAAAAAGTCTGACAAGTGACACCTCATTTTAAAGGTTTTTGTACGCTGAACACGATGGTGAAATCAGAATTGCGATATCTCATTCCATTCTCAAACTGGAGAACTTTGAAGATGAAGGAACGTGGTTATTTCTTGAGATGTTCTTCCTGGTTCGTCTGCTCTAATCTGATAACGGAATGGGATATCGCAATTCTGACTTCACCATCGTGTTCAGCGTTGGAAAATCTACAAACCGAGGTGTTACTCGGCAAAAAATGGAACAACAAATTTGTTACGTACCCAATACCTACTCTTCTGGTATTCAAAACATTTTTGATTTCCCCCTCCCGCTCCTTCCAGCCCAAATTTTACTTTGCGTAAAACTACTCCTGTTTTAATTTTGTATGGTATCAAGTTGGGAAAACATTAGCCGAAAATTAATTTTCAGAAAATTTTAGGCGGAGGAGGAAGATGCCGAAAACTTCGAAAATTCGCTCTTATAGCCATGCTGCATGACTGTGGTTTTTTTTTTCATTTTCGACTCCAGAGGTTCATTATTGACGATAATAAACCAAAAAGTCCGCCCTTGAAGTTATTGAACAGAACATTCGGTATTTTTCCTTCCCCTCCATAAACCCCCACTTCGTCCATTCAGACTTCTCCCTCGCCCCTTCTACCACCATTGTGACTCTTCCCAGTATTCAACCGCTCTTCACCGCAGGTTCATCAACCATTTGAGAGAGGAAAAAAAAATACTATAGTAGACTCTAAATTACTTTAGACTACGAAAAATATCTCCTGAGGTCCTCATAATTAGATCCTGAGGTGCCAAGGTCGGTTTTCTTTTCATTCCTCTCTCACTTTCACTTCATCAGCGAGGTGGGGAATTTTAATTGGAATGTTTTCATTTTAATTAATCAGGCGGGTTCCGTATCATTTTCAGTTATTATTTGGACTCGTTCTTTAAACTTTTTGGAGGTTGACAGGGGGGTTTTTTGGGTCCATTTACTGTCACAACAATAGCAATTTTGGTTTGTTATGCTGTGAATAGTACACCTATGTATTCGCTCAGCAAAAAAATTTTATAACACCCACTCAAATTTTTTTCTTTTCCGTTTCAAGGTGCGTAGATTCCAAAAATGCAATCAATGTTCGTCCGCCGTTCGCCGTCCGTCGTACGCCGTACGCCGTATCACGTGTACCGGCCTCATTTTCGGTCTAAAAAATTCGTTCTTTCGCACACATGCTCCATTTGGGCCCTAGTTGTCTCCCGAAATTTTTCAGCCCGACCGGAATATACCTAGGGGTGTTATGAGCAGAGTTTTGACTTCTTAAGGTGTTATGAGCAGAGTTATGAGCTGTTTTAAACATTTGTTTCAAACATTTGTTTTAAATAGTGTTTTAAACACATTTTTGGAAAAAGGGGTGTTTTAAAACATTGTTTAATACTGTTTTAAACATGCCCTTCGTGGGTTGTTTCAAACTGGACCTGTAGGAGGAAAATGACATTGACCTCATGAGAAATGAGCAACAAAAAACATAATAGGTACAATAGATTTCCATCGCCATTCGCCAGTAGTCAGAATGACAAGTTAGATACATTTAAGTCATGTGCAATAACTTAAATACCTATTTGTGATGGTTTCCACAAATTTCGGCCGCCAAATCCACAAATCACGCATTTTTTTCCAGATATCTTCGATCGTTGGTAGTGCCATTTAATTGTTTGATTCACCTGTTGACACTTTTTCTAGTGTTATTATACAAACTGATGGTCATTTCAGACAGTTTTCCTAGGTTTTCGACTAATAAAAAAATGAATTTTGGAAGCTGAACCTTTGTTAGAACCTCAATTTTCCACTCTCGTCAAAATCGTCTTCATGTTCGGTCTTCTCGTCCCAAAAAACATGGCAAACGATACCTCAAAAGCTCATATTACTAAAACACAAAAAATACCTATTTTATACCCATTTTGGTTTATTATTCTGTGAATAATACACCTATGTAATCGCTCAGCAAAAAATTTTTATTACACCCCCTCGACATTTTTTCTTTTACGTTTCAAGGTGAATAGATCCCACGGGTCCGTCCCCCGTGTACCGGCTTCATTTTTGGTATAAAAAAGTCGTTCTTTCGCAAACATGCTCCATTTGGGCCCTAGTTGTGTCCCGAAATTTCTGAGTCCGATCGGGATATACCCAGGGGTGTTATGGGGGGAAAATGTGCACAAAAAAGGGTACTTATTGTGTTTTGTAACATGCTAGTAACACGAGCTTTTGAGGTATCGCTTTCCATGTTTTGGGGGACGAGAAGACCGAATATGAAGTCGATTGTGACCAAAAAATCAAACCAGCTTTTAGCTAATGTTCAGCTCCCAAAATTGATTTTTTATTAGTCAAAAACCTGGGAAATCGTCTGAAATCACCGTCAGTTTGTATAATAACACTGGAAGTAGTATCAACACGTGGATCAAGACGATTAAATGGTACTACCAATGGTCAAAGATAATTTGAGGGGAAAAAACACTGCAAAGTCCTTGTCACATGGGTTTATTATTCCATTGGACATACCTACAGAAATGTTGGCTGTTCATTTATTGTTTCTTTTATGCGTAATAATCGAAATAGCTATTTCTGATGGTTTCCATTAATTTTGGCCCCTAAAACACAAATTAGATTCCTTTTTTTTAAATAACTGTCTTTGGTCATTGGTAGTGCCATTTAATCGTCATTATCCACGTGTTGACACTTTTTCTAGTGTTATTATACAAACTGATGGTGATTTCAGAGGATTTCCCAGGTTTTTCACTCATAAAAAATCAATTTTAGGAGCTGAACATTTGGTAGAACTCAATTTTCCACTCTTAGATCAAAATCGACTTCATATTCAGTCTTCTCGTCCCCAAAAACATGGAAAATGATATCTCAGAATCTCATGTTACTAACATGTTGCTAAAACGCAAAAAGTACCTATTTTTACACACATTTTCACTCATAACACCCCTGGGTATATTCCGATCGGGCTGAAATGTTACGGGACACAACTAGGGCCCAAATGGAGCATGTGTGCGAAAGAACGATTTTTTTAGACCGAAAATGAAGCCTGTAGACGTGATACGGCGTACGGCGGACGGACATTGCATTTTTGGAATCTACACACCTTGAAACGAAAAAGAAAAAAGTTTGAGGGGTGTTATGAAAATTTTTTGCCGAGCGAATACATAGGTGTATTATTCACAGAATAATAAACCAAAAGGAACGTACCTAATTCGTGTTTTAGGGGCCAAAATTGATAGAAAACATCAGAAATAGCTATTTCGATTATTCCGCATGAAAGAAACAATAAATGAACAGCCAACATCTCTGTAGGTATGTCCAATAGAATAATAAACCCATGTGACAAGGACTTTGCAGCGTTCATCACTCATAACACCCCTGGGTATATTCCGATCGGGCTGAAATGTTTCGGGAGACAACTAGGGTCCAAATTGAGCAAGAACGAATTTTTTAGATCGAAATGAAGCCGCAGCATACGGCGGACGGCGTACGGCGTACGGCGGACGGACACTGCATTTTCAGAATCTACCCACCTTGAAACGTAAAAGAAAAAATTTTGAGGGGGTGTTATAACAATTTTTTGCCGAGCGAATAAGTAGGTACATAGGAGTGTTATTCACAGAATACTAAACCAAAATGCAATGTCCGTCCGCCGTATCACGCATAGGTACCGGCTTCATTTTCGGTCTAAAAAATTCGTTCTTTCGCACACATGCTCCATTTGGGCCCTAGTTGTCCCGAAACTTTGCAGCCCGATCGGAATATACCCAGGGGTGTTATGAGTGAAAATGTGTACAAGAATAGATACTTTTTTTGCTTTAGTAGGTAACATGTTAGTAACACGAGGTTTTGAGGCATCGTTTTCCATGTTTTTGGGGACGAGAAGACGGAATATGAAGACGATTTTGACCAAAGAGTTGAAAGTGGAGGTTCTACTAGATGTTCAGCTCCCAAAATTGATTTTTTATGCCAAAAAAACCTGGCATCGCCATCAATTTGTATAATAACACTAGTTGTAGTTTCATCTGGTGAATCAAGACTATTAAATAACAGTATCAATGATCAAAGATAATTTGAAAATAAAGAGCGTAAGTTTGTGTCCTGTGGGACAAATTCGGAGGAAACCATCAAAAATAGGTAGGTATATATTTCAATTATTTCACATGAAATAAACAACAAATGAACAGCCAACATCTCTGTAGGTATGTCCAGTAGATTAATAAACCCATGTGATAAGGACCTTTCAGTGTTTTTCTACTTATTTAGGCCCGAAAATAAAGATTTTACTTTACTTGTTGTCTATGAAATAGGAATCAAGGAAATGCTTAAGGACGACGAGCATTTTCTTTATCACTGACTATGAATAGCCCAAGTGGCCATTGCTTCCTTATTTGTTCACTTAAGCATTTACTTTTAATAAAGTGAGAACTATGAATACCGCCCTAAGTTCCTTTGAACGATACTTAACAACGTAGCTATAAACCAGATATACCCGAATGGGAAGAAAGAGCACTGGTGACACGGTTTTCCCCCTTCCCACGTCACAGTGGGAAGATTCCCATCGGGAAATCGCCTGGTGTTAGTTCATTGGAACAGTTAATTTAATTTAATGGTCATCAGGGCCGTACTGTTTTGCTTTGTTGTATCCCTCTCCTAGTTGTCTGAACTCGTCTAGCGGTACCGTTTTTCACTCTTGTGATGAGCTCCAAAAGCTTCGAGCGATCGACCGCAGGTGGATTCCACATCGCGGTAAGTCGTATTCAACAAGGAAAAATAAAGGTAGTATTTTTCTCTTAGGGAGAGGGGTGAAAAAAACTCCCGCAACTATAGTGGGAAAGAACCGTAGCATGAACGTCCAACGAAGAAAAGCAGTAGCAGACCCTCTACCGTTTTGGTTTATTATTCTGTGAATAATACACCTATGTATTCGCTCAGCAAAAAATTTTTATAACACCCCCTCAAACTTTTTTCTTTTACGTTTCAAGGTGCATAGATTCCAAAAATGCAATGTCCGTCTGCCGTCCGCCGTCCGCCGTCCGCCGTCCGCCGTATCACGTGTACAGGCTTCATTTTCGATCTAAAAAAGTCGTTCTTTCGCACACATGCTCCATTTGGGCCCTAGTTGTGTCCCGAAACTTTTCAGCCCGATCGGAATATACCCAGGGGTGTTATGAGTGAAAATGTGTGTGAAAATAGGTACTTTTTGCGTTTTAGCAACATTTTGGTAACATGAGCTTTTGAGGTATCGTTTTCCATGTTTTTGGGGACGAGAAGACCGAATATGAAGTCGATTTTGGCCAAGGAGTGGAAAATTGAGGTTGTACCAGATGTTCAGCTCCCAAAATTGATTTTTTATGAGTCAAATACCTGCGAAATCACCATTGTTCGGACGTAGGTACATAAACGCCCGAAGTAGTGCGTCTGGTGTCCGCTCGAGCGCTAGCGGCGGCTAGCGGGTTCGATCAGATCATGCTGTTTTTTGGGTCTTAGAACGAACGAATATAATTGTGATTATATTAGTAAATTGCAGCAAGCATCGCGTCAGCCATAGGCGGTGCAATTTCGGTCTGTCGGTCCAGAGTTTTGAAATACGTTCTTTCATGTAGTTCTTTGGGTTTTGCAAACCTGAGCTCCTCTCGAACGGGAAGATGGCGTTCAACCTAAAAAGTGAAGGTTGAGAAAGTTTTTTATCGTTGTGAAAATTGTATCGAAGTTAATCGTTCTTACACGTTCTGTAATTAAATTCGCTCAAGTGAATTTAGTCTGAGTTTTTCGTTCCCGATCATACAATTTTGGTGCCGAAACCCGGGACTTTTGCGGAATAGCTGAGTACCTACATTCCAGTATTTCGCGTTTGTTCCTTTCGTTCATTCGACGATGAGTTCCAACGCGGTCATCTCCGTTCGTGGACTGGAGATCTCAGCTGAAGTCGTCAAGATTTTAAGGCCAATCAAAAGGCGCTTTATAAAACACTCTGTTCATGGGCGACTAAAGCCCAGTCGTCGTTGAAGATGTCACAATGTTCCAAGGAGGCCCGATCACGTGCGGGCGATTTAGCGAAAGCTGCTGACGACTTGTTTTCGCGGATCGAATCCGCCGATTTCGATGGGGACGTAAGTGAATTGCTTTTATCCCAAGTAGCCGATCTGCAAGTGGCGTTAGAGATAGGACTACCCACACCGACTTTGAAGCCTTCAGGATGTTTTTCGGAAAGTTCTAATGATCGGAGCAAACTCACGTTCGATGCAGTAAAATACATGAATGTTATGCTGCCTACAGTTCCATTGTACGATGGGGACATTACGAATTTCGCCTTATTTCGTGGTTTATACGATCGAGCGGTTCACAATGTACCGTACCTACCGGACGAGATTAAATATCAGGCGCTCGTCGAGAAGCTGGTTGGTCAGGCTCGTTCGGCCCTTACTAGTCATCGTTCCGACGGATCGGACTATCAGGCTCTTTATAACTCCTTGATCGCGGAAAATTCCGGTCGGTATCGTCTCGCACGTCGATCCTTTTCGAACCTTAAATTCGTACCTACTATCAAAGAAAATGATGCGCAGCAGTTGGAAGCGTTCCTGAGTGAGGCCCGGTCTTGGATCCGTTCAATGGAAGAGGTTGAGACACACAACCTCGAGTCGTTCCTGCTGTTTGAGGCTCTCTTCGCTCGCATCGACACCACGCTGGGGGATAAATTTAATCGTCAAGAAATGGAGGTCGAGGATGTGGTTCCGACTCATCGGAAACTGCTGGAGTTCCTAGACAAGGAGCTCAAGATCGCTCAAATGATCCCTTCGACCTTTCAGGGTTCATTTGATCGTGATAAAAAATCAAATTCGGCTCAAAGACAGGCCCGTCGATCATCCCCTACTCCTCATTTGTTGAGCATTCAGGAAGATACTCTTCGACTCCGGTGCCACTATTGCGAGGACCACCATTTCCTATATCGCTGCCCCAAGTTCTTCACCGTTCCCGTGGAAAAGAAGTGGGAATTCGTTCGCCTACACAAGCTCTGCGAGAACTGCTTTTCCTACCGACATGACAACGTTCAAGACTGTCCTTCTCGACGACGTTGCGGCTGTGGACGAAGACATCATGCCTGGCTTCATCGTTCAAAAAGGGAGGTAATGTCGAGGGGGGCTCAGGGTCTTCCTCCCCAATCTGATAGTTCAAAGGGGGGATCGTGCCAGAGGCGCAATTCGCCTGTCTTGGCACAGTCACCACCGGTTACGAGCACACCGGCCCTCTCTGAGATCAACTTGTGTGAGTGGGCCTCGGAGGAGGTCGGGGGCTCAGAGGTGGCTGACCCTCTGTTCCGTTCAGCTAGATCTTTTACCGATTGCGAATGAGGCTGCCCCACTGGATGGGATCGGGCCGATCCTCCGACCCGTTCTGTCCGGAGTGATTGGTCTGATCCCTCCAGGGGGAAAGATGCTATAATAATCGATCCTTGTTCAAGTCGCACTAAAATATTCGTTCGTTCCAATAGGGCCCATTGCATTGATCATAATAACCGATCCGGTCCCACAGGTAGGATGTTCGATCCTAAGTTCCCAGGCAGTAGCTCGGCTGCCGCTCTAGGTAGGCGCATGTTCGTACCTAGGACCACTGAGGAAGGGGGCCCCACTCCGTTGAAACCTTGCGGTGATATACCCAGGAGTGGAGCTTCCCATTGCACTACTCAGCTGGTTAGTTCTAAGTTAGTTCATAGAAGTCCCTCTTATTTGGTGCAGCCTTCCCCAGTAGGCGTTAGGTCAGGCGCACAAGACGAGCCCCGACCGTCGAACGCAGCGAGAAACCCTCCGGAGTCTCATGCGTTCAGTAGTAGGGAAGTTAATTTCCGGGACCAAGTTAGTTCAGGCGCTCAGCTAGTGGCGGGAAGTTCTCTTCCAGCGCTAGGTTCATTATCTAGATCATGCATTAGGCGTCCACGATCAGGAGGCTTAATACCTACCGCACTGGTGCACGTGTCAAAAGGGGAAAAGGCTAGGGGCCTTGTGGGGCGCGCGCTCCTGGACACTGGGTCGGAGGTTAATATAATCACCTCTAAATTTTGTCGAGCGCTCAAATTGAAGGTTTTCCCCTCAGAACGACGCATAGTGGGAGTAGGGGGAAATTCGCACGCTGTTCCGGGATTTACTTCATTCGGACTGTTCACACGTTCAGGTAGGCACATTTCAGTCACCGCTTTCGTCTTAGACGAGGTGACTGCTCCTATCCCGTCAAGCAGTTTCTCTATCGATCGGTGGCCCCATATCTGGGAGTTAGGGTCTGAATTGGCTGATCCGACTTTTTATACTAGGGGTGAAGTTGACCTTTTACTAAGCGCCGATCTATTCATACAGCTCATAGAAGTGGAACGCGTACCTCCGGTGGGTAACTCACCATGGTTGTTACGTTCTGAAGTAGGCTGGTTGGTGCTAGGTCGAATCGAATCACAGAAGGGGCAGATAGTGAAGTTCGGGGATAAGAATCACCTTCAGTGGTTCATTCCTACCGAAGCCCCTTGTCAAGTTTTTCCCTTAAAGTCCGAAATTAGCGCTCGTTACAATCCCGCTCTAGTGAGTACAACACAGCCGGCATGGAAGGACGTTCGGTCAGCTGAATATCGTAAGTGGGCCATTCAGGACATTATTAGAGCACTTCAACTAACCTTGGGTGGAGGCAGTGTACGAAAGGGAGAACATTCAAGGGAGGCCACTGCTCCACCTAAGGAACGTCGCTCCCCTCCTCCTCGTTCAGGAGTGCCACTTTTTCATTCCAAGGGTGCTCTGTTAGATCCGGTACGTAATTTATTCTCGGTAGTGCCCCCTGTGGAGTTCTCATCAGTTAGTCCACCATTGTTCAGTTTGGTTTCAAGGGGGGTAGTACCTAATAAGGTGAGTTTTGGATCCCTGAGTTCTGCACACATACAGGTTCAGAGTTCCGTTCACGAAACCGACGTACTTCTTAAGCGAATGTTCGAGATCGAGTCAGTCGAGGAGGTGGAGCCTTGGACACCTGCCGAGCGGGAGGCTGAGAACATTTTCTTAGATCAGGTGCGCAGGGACGGTTCAGGTAGGTACACCGTTCCATTGCTACTTGCCCAGGATCGGAATTCGCTAGGTCATTCTCGATCAATAGCCCTACGGCAACTTTACAGATTGGAAAGCAAATTTAGGCGAAATCCTGATCTCGTTCCACCGTATAAAAGGTTCATGAATGAGTATGCCGCTCAGGGTCACATGAGACCTGTCGATCCCCCGGTGCCGGGTCTAGCTCATTATTATATGCCTCATCATGCAGTTCGTCGCCTGGGGGACCCAGCAGATAAGATCCGTGTCGTTTTTAATGCGTCCCAGCGGACAGCAAATGGTCGATCACTGAACGAAATTTTACATGTGGGTCCGAAGTTACAACCGGACATTTGTGATATTCTCCTCCGATTCCGCTCGTTCCCCTATGTGTTCATTGGCGATCTTAAACAAATGTTCCGCCAAATTTTACACCCGAGAGAGGATCAAGATCTTCTCCGTATTGTCTGGAGAGATTCCCCGGATGACCCTGTTCAGGATTTTGCGCTCTGTACAGTCACTTATGGTACAGCTCCGGCTCCGTTCCTGGCGAACCGGACCTTGAAACATTTGGCAGAGACTCAGGCCAAAGACTACCCCAGGGCCTCTATAGTTCTACTCGAGCAAACCTATGTGGATGATGTTCATGGAGGAGGTGCCTCGATCAAAGAAGCACGTGAGGTTAGGGACGAACTTATTGCTCTGGTAGGCTCTGCAGGTTTTGAGATGCGAAAGTGGGCCGCTAATCACCCCGATCTGCTTCAGGGTATTCCCCAAGATCATTGCCTGATATCGGGCGAAACAGTGGACTTGGATCCCACAGAAGGCACGCCCCTTAGAATGCTAGGAGTGGCCTGGGACCCCCGTACTGATACGTTCTTCTTCAAGGTACCAACCACACCTGTAGTTCGAACCAAGAGGGAGCTGGCTAGTGAGGTCGGTAGAATTTATGACCCCGCGGGCTGGGTCATGCCGGTTTCGGTCTTCGCTCGAATGATCCAGCGTGAGGTGTGCCATGCACGTTTTGACTGGGACGATCCACTTCCCCTCTCCTTGGTTACTGATTGGTCGAACATTGCTAGATCCATCGATACGCTCTCAGAGCTGAAGATTCCCCGTCACGTTCAGGTTTCTAGTCCCATTCAGTGGCTAGTAGGATTTGCGGACGCCTCTGAAAAGGCATATGCAGCTGTGGTTTATCATGTTTGCGCACAAGGAGGTTCATTTGTGACCCGGCTAGTCACCGCTAGAGCTCGAATTGCCCCCATAAAGCAGGTTTCAATACCTAGGCTAGAACTGCTCGCTGCCGAATTGCTCGGAAAGACCATGAACAAGATTCGGCCACAATTCGCTCATGCTCAATTGGTTGCGTGCTCTGATAGCACAATCGTTCTGTCCTGGCTCACAGCCGACCCAGCGCCGTTATGGAAAGTATTTGTGGGAAACCGTGTAGCCAAAACTCTCTCTTGTTTGCCCCAGGAGCTTTGGTTCCACGTTCAGACGCAAGACAACCCCGCTGATATAGCATCTAGGGGAGCCCTGCCCAACAAACTGATCAAGAATGAGCTTTGGTGGAATGGTCCTCATTGGTTGCGCTCAGACCGGTCCTTGTGGCCTATTTGCAGAATTAGGCCCAACCTCAGTCAAACGAGTGTGGCTGAGGAGATCAGGACGGTGAGGTCGCATGCCACCGCTCTGGAGACAACTGACGAGTTGGAGAAAAAATTCAGCTCATTCGGTCGGCTTAGAAGAGTGGTTGCCTGGATCTTACGTTTCGGACGAAACTCCCGCGTTCGAAGAGTTAGGTGTGCAACAGTTCAGAGAACGCCGATCGAACCATTGGCAACTGAAGAGCTGCGGGCAGCTGATCTAGTTTTAGTACGACGTGCACAATGTCGACACTTTCAGGACATTTATTCCGCCTTAGACCGTTCCACTCCCCGTACCAAGCTCATGAGACAACTCGCTATATTTCGATCACGAGAGGGCATCATTAGAGTGGGGGGCCGTTTGGAGCATAGCAGTAGCGCATTCGAGACTAGGCATCCAGCACTTTTACCAGCCAAGGATCCGCTCACCCAACTTATCATTCGTCAGGCTCATGAGAGCTGTTTGCATGTCGGTCCGAGGGCGACCCTAGCTCACCTGCGTACGAAGTTCTGGATTATAGATGGTCGGAATGCGGTCGCTAGAACTCTCGCAAAGTGCACCCGCTGCTTTTCGATCAAGCCCATAGCCTTTCAACCAGAAATGGGTCAGCTCCCATTAGGGCGGGTTCAGGGAACGTTCACATTCGATCAGGTCGGCATTGATTACGCCGGCCCATTTTCGGTCTCCGTAAGTGGTCTCCGTGGGGCACGAAAAGTAGAAATGTACTTGGCCGTGTTCGTTTGCTTTGCCACCAAGGCGGTGCACTTAGAAGTAGTTATGGATCTGAGCACCGACAGTTTTCTGCAGTGCCTGGAAAGATTTATCGCTCGAAGAGGGGTGCCCTCCGTCATTTGGTCGGACAACGGTCGCAATTTTTTGGGGGCAGCCAACCTCCTTAGGAACATTAGGATTGCGCTGGAGACAGGCGTATCGATCACGCTTGCCGAACGTTTGGCTGCTAGGGGGGTGAGCTGGAAGTTCATACCACCAAGGGCTCCTCATTTTGGGGGGTTATGGGAAGCTGCGGTCAAGTCAGCAAAGCGACTTATTAGGGTGAATTTGCGCGATCATACGGTCAATTTCCAAACGTTCAGCACTATAGTGGCTAAGGTCGAGGCCATCCTTAATAGTCGGCCTCTTGTGTTCCAATCCGCCTCGCCGGATGATATCCTCGTTCTTACACCAGGTCACTTCTTGATACAAAGACCACTTACTGCTCTCCCGGAATCTGAAGGCTGCCTGGACTCCAGCTCGCGCCTTATTCCCAAATGGCGGTTTGTGAACCAGACCGTACAGGGCTTCTGGAAGAAGTGGAGTAAGGAGTACCTGCTTGATCTGCAGGCACGGGCCAAATGGAATACTCCTGACCGATCCCCTGTTTTAGGAGATGTAGTGTTGATCATGGACGACAATCGTCCACCGCTCTCTTGGCCCATGGGCGTGATTACCGATCTTCATGCTGGGTCTGATGGTATTGTTCGGGTAGCCAAAGTTAGGTCCACCAATGGAGAGCTGACACGTCCATTGGTCAAGCTTTGTCCCTTGCCCAAGGAGCAGTCCGAATGACGGGCGTCATTGGGGGGGGAGGATGTTCGGACGTAGGTACATAAACGCCCGAAGTAGTGCGTCTGGTGTCCGCTCGAGCGCTAGCGGCGGCTAGCGGGTTCGATCAGATCATGCTGTTTTTTGGGTCTTAGAACGAACGAATATAATTGTGATTATATTAGTAAATTGCAGCAAGCATCGCGTCAGCCATAGGCGGTGCAATTTCGGTCTGTCGGTCCAGAGTTTTGAAATACGTTCTTTCATGTAGTTCTTTGGGTTTTGCAAACCTGAGCTCCTCTCGAACGGGAAGATGGCGTTCAACCTAAAAAGTGAAGGTTGAGAAAGTTTTTTATCGTTGTGAAAATTGTATCGAAGTTAATCGTTCTTACACGTTCTGTAATTAAATTCGCTCAAGTGAATTTAGTCTGTGTTTTTCGTTCCCGATCATACAACCATCAATTTGTAGAATAACACTAGAAAAAGTGTCAACACGTGGATCAAGACGATTAAATGATGGCACTACCAATGATCAAAGATAATTTGAAAAAAAAAAAAAAAAGATCGTACCTACCTAATTTGTGTTTTGGGGGCCAAAATTGGTGGAAACCATCAGAAATAGCTATTTCAATTATTTCACATGAAACAAACAATAAATGTAAGCCAACATTTCTGTAGAATAATAAACCCCATGTGACAAGGACTTTGCAGCGTTTTGGTTTATTATTCTGTGAATAATACACCTATGTATTCGCTCAGCAAAAAATTTTTATAACACCCCCTCAAAATTTTTTCTTTTCCGTTTCAAGGTGCGTAGATTCAAAAAATGCAATGTCCGTCCGCCTTACGCCGTCCGCCGTACGCCGTCCGCCGTCCGCCGTATCACGTGTACAGGCTTCATTTTTGGCCTAAAAAATTCGTTCTTTCGCACACATGCTCCATTTGGGCCCTAGTTGTGTCCCGAAACTTTTCAGCCCGATCGGAATATACCCAGGGGAGTTATGAGTGAAAATGTGTGTAAAAATAGGTACTTTTTGCGTTTTAGCAACATGTTAGTAAAATGAGCTTTTGAGGTATCGTTTTTCATGTTTTTGGGGACGAGAAGACCGAATATGAAGTCGATTTTGACCAAAGAGTGGAAAATCGAGGTTGTACCAGATGTTCAGCTCCCAAAATTGATTTTTTATGAGTCAAAAACCAGGGAAATCGTCTGAAATCACCATCAATTTGCAGAATAACACTAAAAAAAGTATCAACACGTGGATCAAGACGATTAAATGGCACAAGCAATTATCAAAGATAAATTGAAAAAAAAGGAGCGTACCTAATTCGTGTTTTAGAGGCCAAAAATGGTGGAAACTATCAGAAATAGCTATTTAAATTATTTCACCTGAAATAAACAATAAATGAACAGCCAATATTTCTGTAGGCATGTCCAGTAGAATAATAAACCCATGTGACAAGGACTTTGCAGCGTTTTTGAAGCATAATTTACCTCATCTTCTACAACGGAGAAAAACAGTTGCTTACATAAATTAATGTGTATTCTTCCAAAATTGATGCGCCCTGCTGCTAGAGACGTAGAAACTAAATGTGGATCAATTGAAAAAAAAAATCATTGGAAATTAGGTATTGAAGAATACCCATTTTACCTACAGCCTGAAAACGTTACCTGAGTTTTTCTCAAAACTAGATTTCCTTTCTACGGCTTTTGGTTTATTATTTTCAATAATGAACCACTGGAAACGAGCATGAAAAAAAAATTCTAATCCCCCCTCAAAATTCAATGGTTTACGTTTCAAGGTATGCAGAATCCGAAAATGCATTAAAAAATAATCTGTCCGTCCGCCGTACGCCGTACTGAGCACTTTTCTTAGTTACCATGAAACAAAATTGACGAAATTCGGTTTATAGGTCCCATTTGGAGTCTAGTTGGTCCTCGAAGCTCGGCGTTAATGTCAGTCATCTCTAAGGGGTGAAAAATAGGGGTTGAAATCTCCAGGACGCCGTTTCCTCGAGTTATTTTACGTTTTAGCGAATTTTCAAAGAAAATGAAGCTATTGCAATGGCTTCGAAATTTAAATAATATAAATTTTTGGAAATTTTCTTGATAGAAATCCGTTTCAGACCATTCTAAAACGATTCCTGAAATTTAACACTTTTTTATATGTATATATATATATATATATATATATATATATTTATATATGTGTCACTCCAGACGATAACTCTCGATAGAATTGAGATAAACAGCTCAAATTTGCACAAAAAATCTATCTTGGCAATCGAAAGGCTAAGTTCGAAGATGGGCGAAATTGGCCTACTCTAAGGAGGGTTTTGGCGCATTTAAAGTGCGCAAAAATTACCCAAAAATCCCCAAAATGTTATTTTCCAACAAGTGACCCCTCATTTTAAAGGTTTTTGCACGCTGAACACGATGGTGGAATCGGATTTTAGATATCTTGATCCGTTCTCAAATTAGAGCATTTAAAGTGCGCAAAAATTACCTAAAAATCCCCAAAATGTTATTTTCTAACAAGTGACCCCTCATTTTAAAGGTTTTTGCACGCTGAACACGATGGTGGAATCGGATTTTAGATATCTTGATCCGTTCTCAAATTAGAGCATTTAAAGTGCGCAAAAATTACCCAAAAATCCCCAAAATGTTATTTTCCAACAAGTGACCCCTCATTTTAAAGGTTTTTGCACGCTGAACACGATGGTGGAATCGGATTTTAGATATCTTGATCCGTTCTCAAATTAGAGCATTTAAAGTGCGCAAAAATTACCCAAAAATCCCCAAAATGTTATTTTCTAACAAGTGACCCCTCATTTTAAAGGTTTTTGCACGCTGAACACGATAGTGAAATCGGATTTTAGATATCTAAATCCGTTCTTAAATTAGAGCATTTAAAGTGCGCAAAAATTACCCAAAACTAGGATAATCTTTAAACTCTTACCCCCACCCCCTTAGAGTGGTCAGATTGAAAAATGTGAGAAGTATTAATTGAAGACGAGAGTTCGAAGCAAAAAAGGGGGAGGCAAACGATTAGTACAACTCCTTGAATTTACCCACAGCGATCAAATAAATAAGCACTTAGTACAATTACGTAATAAACAAACGGTAGAATCAGGATGGACAAAACGTACAAATTAAAATAAATACGAAGAGAATATACATAGAAAACCAAATTTTAGACCGAAGTTTTCCTTTATTCAAAACCATAGCCATTAATTCGAATATTTCTTTGAAAATTCGCTCATTAAGTCATGCTGCATGACTGATTTTTTTTTTAAATAGTTCTTGAACTTGGGAGTTTTTTAAGACCACCCGGAGCATTGTACGTCCAGCCGTTCGTTCACAGTAAGGCCCAGAAGTTTGCACAGACAGGCATTTTCAACAGGATGGTGAATGAAATTGTATACATTCAGCTCAAATATCATCACTAGGGACGCGGCAACCTGATTTTATTTACGGAGTATGAAGTCGAGCTGGTTGTTCTGTGATTTAATTAATTTGAAAAATGATGGCTGTTTTGGAGTATGTTGATAGGTAGTGAAACTTGAACAAACGTTGAAGTATTATTGATGGGTAAATTATTACACAACGGTAAATTATTACAGAACGGTTCATTATACCATCTAGTAGAAGGGGCAGTTTGTTGTTAGGTACTTTTGCAACTTTTGGTTTATTATTTTCAATAATGAACCATTGGAATCGAGCATGAAAAAAAAAAATTTTACCCCCCCCTCAAAATTTGATGGTTTACGTTTCAAGGTATGTAGAATCCAAAACTGCAATAAAAATATTTCTGTCTGTCCGCCGTACGGGCCACTTTTCTTAGTTACCATGAAACAAAATTGATGAAATTCGGGTTATAGGTTCCGTTCGGGGTCTAGTTGGTCCTCGAAGCTCGACGTTACTGTGAGTCATCTCTAAGGGGTTCAAAATAGGGGTTAACATTTTCAAAACGCCTATACCATTTGTTTACGTGAATATTTTTACGGTTTTAAATAGCTCTTGAACTTGCGAGTTTTTTAAGACCATCCGGAGCATCGTACGTCCAGCCGTTCGTTCACAGTAAGGCCCCGAAGTTTGCACCGACAGGCATTTTCGACTCCAGTGTGAATGAAATTGTATACAATTCAAACCAAATCTCGTAACCAGAGACGCGCCCACAATAGGAATTTGTGAATACGGCCAATCATTGGTAGGGATCACCTGATTATATTGGCGGAGTATGAAGTCGAGTTGGTTGTTCTGTGATATTATTTCATTTGAAAAATGATGGCTCTTTTGGAGTTTGTTGGTAGGTAGTGAAACTTGAACAAACGTTGAAGTATTATTGATGGGTAAATTATTATTACGGTAAATCATTACTCAACGGTAAATTATTACACAACGGTTCATTATACCATCTACGTAGAAGGGGCTGGAGTTTGTTGGTAGGTACTTTTGCAACTTTTTTCACTCCTCATCAACAATTTCTTTTCAGAACTTCATTATGTGTGTTTCTTTTTGTTAGGTACTGTTTGTCATAGGCAGAATTATTTTAGCAACATTTAACTCGTGATTTAGGTACTTAGTTACCTAGTAACGAGTACGGGGTTAGGTACTAACCTACGGTCTGCGATCTACATAATATGTATAGAATAGTACATATCATATTATATAGACGGGTTATCTATGCATAGAGCTGTGATCTGTAACAGAAGGGTATTCTATACAAAATAATAAACCGTTGTGCAGGGATTTGCAGCGTTTTTCACTCCACATCGACAATTTCCCTTCAGAACTTAATTATTGCTTCCGAGTCTGCGAAGCAGCGGAAGCCTTGTGTTCACTTTCGTGAGCCAAAAAATTTTTGTCTTCAGAAATCAAAATTTCCACTAGCATTTGGCGTTTCAAAGCCTACTGAACAAATTTGGTTCCGTGTCTGTCGGTCTGTGGGTCTGTGAGTCTGTGAGTCTGTCTGTCCGCATTTCCTTGTTACAGCCATAACTTCCACAATTTTGAATTGATTCAGCTCAAATTTTGAGGGATGGTGCGGATAAGGCCCCTTGAGGTCCCATACAAATTTCAACATGATTGATCCAGCGGTACGCCCTGCACATGCGTTAACTTTAAATTCAACAAACACGCATAACTTTCACAATTTTGATTCAATTTCGCTCAAATTTTCAAGGATTGTTTGGACAAGGTCTAGTGAGTTCCAGTATGAATTTCAGCATGATCGGACCCTCGGTGCGCCCTGCGCATGAGCTGGCGTGAAATAGATTCAATTTCCTTTTTACAGCCGTAGTAACCAAAGATTTCACCCAATTTCAATGCAATTCTCAGGGATTAAGCGGGTAGGGCCCATTGAGGTCCCATATAAATTTCAACATGATAGAGCCAGCGGTTCGCCCTGCGCATGCGCTAACGTGAAATTCTTCAAACACGCATAACTTTCGCAATTTTGTATAATTGACGTAATGTATTATGGACGTAATGTTATGTAATATGTATATTTCATGCAATGTTATGTAATGTTATGTTATGTAATGTAATGTTATGTAATATGTATATTTCACGTTATATAATGTTATGTAATTTTATGTAATGTTATGTAATGTAATTTTATGTAATGTAATGTAATGTTATGTTATTTTGCTTCCGAGTCTGTTCTATTTTATAATGGGTCACTCTGATTGTGACGAGGAAGCTCCTGTGCCATCACCTTGGCAGTGTATTTACGTTTCTTTTGGCGATTTTAGTAACTGCTTGTCATCGACAAAATAATTTTAGCAACATTTAACTCGTGATTTATTTGTTATTTATTTATTTATTGGCAATATATTATAAATACATAGTGGAGAGAAATATACAAAATAAGAAAAATTACAAAAAAAAATAAGCCGAATTTTGGAGACATTTTAATTAGAGAAATTGCCCACCAAAGAATAAGTTCGGAAGAACTTGTGCTCTTTGTTGGAGTTCCAAATAATCACAAAATAATATGGAAATCTGAACAAAGTGCCAATAAATATGAAGAAACGAAATAAATCATGACGAAGACAGGTATATGACAAACAAAGACGAAGTTAGGTATATGAATAAACGTAACAATAGAACAAGAAAAACAAAATCAGGCTTACAAATAAACACTCAATTTCTTTTTAAAGGATGACAAATTATGAAATAAAAATATATTACTTAATGCCATTTTCGAACAAAAATCCAAGTGCCTTAACATAAGCATTCCTTCTATAAAATTCGGAATTAACTTTGGGGAGAAGGATATGGGAGGAATTGAAGTTACGTGTGCCAGCAGCAACAGATACCAATGCTCATCCTTAATGCCAGAACAAAACACATGAACACAGGACTGAAAAAGGTACATTTGGGTGATATTTTTCACATCAAATTACTAATAAAGAAGGGAAGTGGGATATCTTAAATTTTTATTGAGAATGATTTTCAAAAGGCGATTCTGCATTACCTGGACTTTTTTTAAATAAGATTTGTTAGCGCTACCCTAAAGAATAATTCCATACTTAATTATTGAAAAAGCCAAACCATAGCAAATTGTTTTAATTTGTTTTCTCGACAAAAAACCACGGGTCTCCTTGAAAACATAAAATAATTTACGCATTCTTGCTATGAGAAAATCAATATGCTTTTTAAAACTTAAACTATCATCTATCAGTACCCCCAAATATTTACAGTGGTTATTAAACGGAAGAGAAGAGCAATCACAATTTGAAACTTGGGTGAGACAAGAAAATGTAACATGAAATTTTGGGGCACCATACTGAGGGAATCCCCTGTTTCCTATCGAAAAACAAAGCACTGAAGTCTTATCAACATTCAGAGGTAACTTATTTATATCAAACCAGTGCATAATACGAAAAAGATCAGAATTAACATGATCAACTAAAGGTTTATAATCTTTTGATAAATCACTTGAAAAGAACTCAAAAGAGTTAAGGGAACAATATCGACTGGAAGACGGGACATACACAGAAAACCGGGTAGGTATTAACACAAAGAAGTCGCACAGTTTCTGAAATAGAGTGTTGTATTCACTATAAAAACTCACAGAACTGACAAACTAACTTTACTCGAATAAAAATTGGTGAAAAAAGACAAGAATATCGACTTGAACAAACTTAAATTCACAGATCGACGCTCAAACTTGATGAACGTAAAGTAAAACACGAATTCAACAGAAATCGAAAATAAAACATATCGATACAAAAAAAAAGCAGAAGGCCAACCAAACCATAAGAAAATAATACGATGCTGAACACAACCATCTGCATGGATGTGAATATGGATAAACGTTGAAATGACATGGATGCATGGAATTTCCAACATAATCTTTCCCCAAAATACAATGGCCGTATCGTCTGCGAAGCCAAACAACTTATGTAGGTACCTACTTAGTAATGAGTACGGGGTTAGGTATACTAACCTACGGAGGATCTGCGATCTACATAATATGTATAGAATAGTACATATTATATAGACGGGTTATCTATACAGAGAGGTGTGATCTGTAACAGAAGGGTATTCTGTACAAAATAATAAACCGTTGTGCAGGGATTTGCAGCGTTCTTGCTTTGGATGGCGGCATACCTAACCCCAAATTGGCCAATTGGCTGATGTTCTTCCGGACTGGAAAGGACGTTCCAACACCTAAGAACCTGTGATGAACGATACTTAACAACGTAGCTGTGACCCAGATATACCCGAATGGGAAGGAGCACTGGTGACACGGTTTTCCGGTTAACCCCCGTCCCACGTCACACAGGGAAGATCCCCATCGGGAAATCGTCCGGGGAAAAACAGTTCGGCGGGGTTGGCATCACTGCCGCCCCCACCGGCCCACAGGGGGAAACAGTCAGCAGTTGAGCGGCGGTACATGTCGTGGGTGGATCTTTTCAGTCTTCACCAAAAAGGGACCGCTTCTACCACACCAAGACCACACACACATAATTTTTTTTTTCATACAACGCCATATAATAATCACCACCAAATATCATCCCCCTAAATCGGCCTCTCGCAACCCCATTCAAGTGTACTTAATACAGTGAACTCGAGGTGCATTATCTCTTTTTTTCCGAAACGAAAAAAAGACCGACAACATAAATTAACAATTGAAAAAAAAATACAAAAAAAAAATTATTTTAGGACAAAATCGGCCTTATCAGAATATCAGTTAGCTTCCGTGGTGACACATGTAAAAACCAGTACAACGCTTCCGGCCAGTTCAACATTTTTTTGAAAAAGTTCTTGGGCCTGATTTAATTTTTGGTTTGGTGATAACGGCTGAAATCACACCTCAGGTAAACAATTAACAGAATCACGTAGAGGAAAATTCAAATGACATGCTTTTTTTCGCGATCTAAATGGATTTGAAAGGAATAAAACTGCATGACGCCGTAGAAATAATTAGTTTCTTTCAATGATTTTCCTTCAAGCTTCATAATTGATTTGCAACCTATTGAGCATCTGCACATGGATATAATATATACTTATTTGTAGGAACAAAAGATCTTGAGTTGCATCCCTTCAAGCTGTTTGAGCCAGGTGCGGGCTCGTAGTTATATTTTTTTCAAATCTCACCAAAGATCCCTTATTTCCCTATTCAGCGAAATCAAATCGAACTATAAGCAATGCTCCAAGGTGGAGAAATGAAACCGCCAGAATATCCAATTATCATTTTCACTGGGATGATATCGCGTAATGTTGAATTACTTACCAAAAATATGGAAGAGAAAATTGTTTACAACGTATTAATCTATATTTATATTCATTCAACAACTTTCTCTTCCATATTTTCGGTAAGTAATTCAGTATTAGAAAGCAGAGTTGCTTGTATTTTAATACGTGGAATGCAAAATATGTCCTTCCATTCGTTTGCGCTGATATAGCGAATTTCAAACAATTAACGCGGAATTCGTAGGTAGCGATTCTGTCATGACAATCTCGGATTGTCTGATACAATTTTAACGTTGCTTCCACAATAATTTGAAATACCTTAAATTTGAAACTTTCGTTAAGTTTCGTAAAATTCTTGATAGTCTTCGACGTAGGCTCCTCTTAAAGCCAGAGTCCACCTTCCAGGGTGGTATTATGACAATACAACTTCATTTGTAATCTTAAACGCTTTATTCTATGGATAGTCGTGTATAATTCGGAAGATAATTCTAATAAATGCTTAAAAAACTAAATGTAATAAATGAAAAGTGATAAATGCTATGCTAGGTACAGGTACAAACCACCGATGGTAATTCACGCTTCTGAGTTATTAAATGCTTCACTGCTTGCCTAAACCTTGTCATTCCTGCGATACGAAGGACCTTTTACCTCATCATGATTTTCCAAGTAGATGCCTATTTTCCTACCAGTGCACAAATCTTAAATCATCTTCAACAAGAATAATATTTACAACAAGCGTCTGTTACAACTTCGAAATTTTTCTTCAAATGTATTTAATCTCTCATTTGTTCTTCTTTCTTCTTGTTTTTCTTTTTTAATTTCTATCCAACCCCTTTTCCTTTCTCAAACGCTTCTTTCTTTCTTTCTTTCTTATCTCGGTCTCCCAGCGCCTTTCTGTTTAGCCGCGATAAAAAATCAGTTTCCTCCATCCGCCCCCTCCTTTGTCCTGATTTACTCCCAACGTTTCTTCTTTTAAAAATTTTAATATCTACCGGGAATAGGTAAATAAATAAAATACGTTAAAACATCTCCAACCCCAAAAAACGAAGTACATTTTTAATAGCACCTACATTTCTTAGTATTCACTGATATACAGCCTATTTTAGTTCGGAGCGTAAAAGGAGCTGAAAGTTTATTCAAAATTGACTTTCCAAAAAATATACCATATAAATATAATCACGTAAGAATGGGTTCATTATTATCTAAATAGTTTCTTCGTAGCCACGCAGTTGACTTTATCTGTTGAATATCCCTAATTTTATATCGGGTATTTTTGGTGGGTTAATTGAGTGCTTTATTTGTAACTAAAACTCAAATTGAGGTAATATAAATTTCGGTTGTGACGTCATCTTCAAGTTGCATTAACTAGAACAGCCTACTACATCACAAACTTCGGACTTGAAACAACTACTGACCATCGACTTAAGTGAAGACGACATTTAAATAGAAACTTAGGTTCAAAGTTCGAACTAAAAATACGCTGTTGTTTAAGTTCATGTAACCTGAAGATGGCGTGACAGCCAAAATATGTGTAGTTTAATTTGAATGTTTTTAGAACTGAACTATTCAATTTACCCACCATAAATAAAAGTCATGGGAACATCATCAACAACGTAATGTATTAGCGATCTACAGTTACTACAGTTGCTAGAACTCAAATTTCTTAAATAAAAATTTTCTATTCAAATCATTTCAATTTGGATCAAATTCTCAATTCAACAATCACATTTGAATGAACCATCGTATAAATTAATGTTTTTGGTGATATTTCAGATATTTTCTCCGATAATAACAATCATCTCCTTTAAATATTACATGCGACGTGAAATTTATTTCTTATTATTAAAATTATCATTACAGGTACGTTTTGTACGATTGACTGTGATGCTGGCGGAGTTTTGGGTAGGCGTCCTTAAAAACTGGCCAAGTAATATGATGAAATGGCTACCCATTCAAAATCCATTTAATTCTTATGGCTGCGCGCATTTGTAGAATAATTGCATAAATAATTATTAAAACTGTTCAGCTATCTTCCTCTCTGAATTGACTTCTAGAAGTAAAATAATCATAGCATCTGGAAATAGGATTCATTGAAATGGTTTTAAAATAAATCGCCCTGTTCCGCGCACATTTGAACGGAAAAAACCGTTGTTTGGAGCGGGTATGTTTTTGGAAGAATGTAAGGGTCCAAGTCGGAGCACGAGTTTATCCTTCCTCAGGCCTCCCTGTGAACCAAACCAATTGCGTTCATCCTAACATACCCCTCCCGCCCTCCCACTACACCCCCCCCCCCCCCATACCGCTCCAAACGAATCCTTTTTTCCCTATCCCGTCTTTTGACCTGAACCAAACTTTTTCAATTAGAGTAAATGCATCAAGTCCGTTGGGTTCCATCTGAGAGGAGGGTTGAATACTCGAGTTTTTCTTTTACCTTTTAGCTAAATTCGAAAAAGAACGAGAAAAGTGCACGTCTCAGTTTCGGATGATGTAACATCCATAAAAATAACGAGTTTTAAAATTTTAAATGAGCTAGACAATGGTGGAATTAAACGCAAATTATGACTAGGATTAAGTACGAGCACAGTAGCGAAGAAATTGAACCTCTTTTTTTTCAATTCTTCGAATTTCATTTCACACCTTATGTGGCAAGCCATCTTGCAATGTGGAATAAACAAAAAATAAACCTTCAGCTTAGCACCAATTTATTTAACTCACAGTGTTAAAATACACAGTGTTAAATAAATTAGTGGTAAGCCAAAGGTTTATATTTTGCTTATTCCACATTGAACCTCTTTTTGTCGATCTTGAAAGATGAAAAATAAGTTTTAGAAAAAATTGAAAAAGGTTCATTTAATTTAGTAATCGTGTTGTTTTTGTTTATTACTGAAAGTGTCATATTTAAAAACTTCAAACTCTATTACCTTGTGTAAAATAGTTTTCCACGATAATTTTCTACGGTAATAGTTTTCTATTACGGTAGTTTTCAATCATGAATAGTTGTCTATGATAATATAATATTATTATTATTAGCTGTGGTAGGGTAATGCAGGGAGTTGAATAGAAAGGGAGGTAATACAGGGAATAGAAATGTTGGGACATTTGGGATGACCCTTTAGGTTCAAATGTTATCAAAATAATCAATAGTTTGGGCATGAATTAGTCTAATTTTATATGAATAAAATTAAAATGGTACAAGTAACCGTAAATTAATAATTATTAGTGATGATTGGAACTAAAAATGAAGGCGACATTTTAAATAGAGAAAAAGAGTTGTTTTTTCAACATCGTTAAATTAGATTGTGATCAATATTAAGAAGACCTACTTACATCTAACTTATATGAAAACATATTATCTGATTCCACGTTTAGTCTATTTTCATTTCGTTTCTCCATACTCAGTAAACGTACGATTTTTCATTTCAACAGCTGTGGGTTCTTTTGGTCCATCTCGGTTGACGAAGACGTGATAAGATATTTTGGTTACATGAATTTGATTACCGCATCTTCCCGGATTTCATGGTGAGGCCGTAATAATAAAAACTTGGAACTTCGTGGATCTTTTGCCAAATAAATTTCATGATAACCACTTGGGATTGACAAGTGATTTGACAGCGGTTACATAGTGATAATGATTCATCTGATTCCACGATCGGGAGCCGTTCCAGTCCCTGTTACATGTTAGGGAAGGGGAAAATCAGTCACACGCCGCTCCCTTTTGCTGATATGGGATTATTATGTATAGAAACGAGGTGGGCTTATGAACCCTATTTCTACGTAAAATTATAAATAATAAACTATTAAACTATTCAACTGTGGCAAAGGGCGGTCCGAGCGATGTTTACGCCAGGAAAAAAATATCTAAGTAGAGATCTAATAAAAAACTTACAAGGCCGTTAGTCCATAATTATTACACCGAAATGGAATATTGATATTTGCACCTAAGTAATTTATATTTTAAATTTTACTGTCAAATATTATGTGAACAATATACTTTTTTTAAAAAACAGGGTGAAGAAAGAAATTTATTTCGGAATCTTATACACAGTATGAGCGACGGGGGATGGGGGAGTAGGAGGTGAGTTCTTGCTTACTCTCGAAATTTAGTGGCGGGGAGGGCATAAAGTTGGTAACGCACCTAATTTTATTTTATTTTTTTATTTTATTTCTTTTTTATAAGTTTATTTTCCAGCATATATGCTGCGTAGGTATTGTGCAGTGAGTAGTGGCGAGGTCTCTCTGGCTACATTATCGGGAGCATAATTTCGGATATTTATTTCCTTGGTCTACCTGAATTCCCCCACTCAGCGCGGAGCCCAGTTCCTTGTAGTGGGGTGGTTCTACTATTAAAGTAATCCTAAGTTCGCTGTTTCTTTTATTTTTGTATGTTTTTTGTTTTTACCTTGCTCCACCAGAACGGTTTGTTTTTCAATTCAATTCAATTCAATTTTTTATTCAACAAATACTTTATATAACAAATATAATGGTTTTTAGAGAGTCTGTACGCATAATACAAGTTCTAAACATATGTTGGTTTATGAGCCTAAGGTCAATGACCCGTCCAGGCTCGTCTCTTCCACCGCTATTTTTGTTAATGCGTATGTATGTATCAGCAGTTTCATTGACAAAGCACACCTTTGAGTGTTTGGAGAATGAGTTACATTGATCAAGAACTAACAGTATTTACAGATTATTCCGAAGTAGTTAGTAAATACACTTAATTTATATTCAATATTATTCAATAAAAATATTTTTTTAATAATATTATAATAAATTATAATACTAAGGCTGATTTGTATTTTTATCTTTTTTTTTTAATGAAACTTATTTCCATTTTACTTAAATTAAATTCTTGAGGGACCCATGTAACCAAGCCTGTCCATCTCGTTATCTTTGACCGAAACACACAGTTTGAAATAACAACAGCACGATGCACCCTGACAAACGCAAACACGTTTACACAGATTGTTTGTAAAATTTTTGTTTTTATTCTCATTTCAAACCCGCACAAAGCCAGCAGTGCCGAGAGGGTTGGTGCGCAGTGCGGCCGTTTTTTCTTCGCGAGTGATTGTTGAAGGTGACAGTTTGGTGCGGACCTTCCCGCACTCTCAACACAGTTAAGAAATCCAGGAACCACGGCAGCCATTATTGAGGCCTTCATCCGACCGGGGGCGTCGGACCCTCTTTACGACCCCGAAGGTACCTTTTTCATATTCTAGAAACCTCCGCAGCTGATACTTATATTTTTACAGCCACCTTTTCTGTAGATTATTAACAGGTAATTTTTCTTCCATCATTTATGGGCTTCGTAGATTCTTTGGACAGCTAAGGCTGGACGTCAACTGGAAGTGGTTTCGCGCGAAGAGAGGCAGCGCGAAAAGGGGCGAATTCGTGCGAACAGTTCGCCCAGGTTTACCATGACGCAAAACAGAGCGGAATTCACTTTATAATGGTCGAATTAGTATTTTTAGATAATACAAACGGCCATTAGTTATCACCGGTTGGACTTTGCCCGTCTGGGCGAGATAACGAGACAACGGTGCCACGGTATCGGTTCACTCATATTTGTGTGAATTTTTGTGGCGTCGGCGGAATAAGGATAGACTTATTTCAACAAATTATCAGTGATATTGTCGCCTACTGGCCTCTTGAATAAAGGTATGAGGTATTTGTTTCATTACAACGTTAATAGAAAATAATTTAGGATTGCTGACACATAACGGAAAAGATCCGAAATCGGATTCGAAATGAATGAAACAGGTTCCCTCATGCTCTTACTAATTTCACGTCTTCTTCTGACCAAAATAGGAGATTCCAATGCATAGAGTTGCACCAAACCCTCTGCAAGTGGCATTTTACAGTACGAACGTCAACGGCAAAGAATTATTCACAAATTTCGTCATAAAACTGAAGTGAAATTCAGCCTGAGTTCGCCCGAATTTGCGTGCACTGGACGGACTTCTGACGCGCGAAATCGGGGACTGACGAACACGCGCGAACGACTTTTCGCGCGAAATCGCTTCCAGTGGACGTCCAGCCCAAGTTCTGAATCAAGTCATCAATCAATCATCATCATTGGAGAGGGTGACTTCCATTAAATACCTAGGGATACGGTTTGATTGTAATCTCAAGTGGAAGGAGCATATTTATACAGTATGTTACAAAGAAGGTTAGACCGTTCATTTACCTCAAGTATAGAGTTCGTAATATTTTGAATCAGGCAAGGCAAACTTGAAACTACTGTATTTTGCCATGGTGCAATCAGTGATCTCCTATGGCCTCCTTGTATGGGGAAGCGCTTATTACACCAACCTCAAGCCTTTGCGCACAGTGCAAAAAAGCATAGTTCGGGTGATGTGCAGGGTCGGTCCGCGTACGCATGCTCCCCCTCTGTTTGAGAGGTTAGGATTGCTTGATCTCTCGGGTTTATATGTAAAGGAGGCATTAAAGTTCTTGTGCAGAGTTCCCCTTTCTACCATGAGGACACTGGGAAGTGGTAGAGGTAGGGTAACGAGATTTGAAACCATGAAGAGACCTCCCTTGAGACTTACTGTACTTGGGCAAAGGCATTATACGTACATGAGGCCAAAGTTTTTTAATCTTTTGACCCGGGACACCCAAACCGCCATTCTCGAAGCAGCTGCCAATAAATATGGGCTAATTCTGAGGAAGGTGCTAGGCAAAGGAGGCCCAATTCTGGAGCGCTGTGAACGCATTTTTAAATCTACTGCGATGTAGAAATTTGTTTGTGTTCAAGATTTACGCATAAAATGACTCATCTAGCATCATTCTCGATTTGAGTTCCTTTGAGGAACTTTTCTTTTCTTTTAGGAGTAGCTGATATCTGTTCTTTGGTACGTTTTTCGCTTGTGAATGGGCTATTATAAACTGAACTCTGACCTCACACGCGGGAATGTGCCCAAGTGAAGTCAGAATTTCCATGATATATTTGTTTTACGCTTAAGGGATTTAATTTTTTATTTTGCTATATATATGATGTATTTTTACTTGTCAGTTTGTGGGAAAAAAAAATTTAAAAAAAAGTAGAATAAGTAGGTAGATAGTGGGGGAGCTCAAGCAGTGAAGTCCACGACTCCCTTACTGTTGTTTATAACCGATAACTGACAGATTAAATGGTGAATTTCCGCTATTAGAAAGTTTCTTTTACTAAAACATTCTATGATACGATTAGTAGGAAAAAACAAAATGAAAATCTCCGAATAGGACGCATTTCACGTCTGACGCTCAAATCAAATTTACACTAATTACTGCTAGGGTAGGTGGGGGCAAAGCCCTGCATCGATTTTTTGAACAGTCCGCGATTGATTTGAGAACTGGCCACCAGGTAGCAGTTGGGGTTTTGCAACACGTATTCTTTTATCAAAGCAAAAGCGTCCGGGAACACTACAGGCCAAGAAAATGAGATAAATTTGTTCTTCATGTTTTTTATGTAATTTTCTCGAAACTTCAGTTCAAAATTGTGCGAGATTGGGTTGAACCAAACGTATCAATCAATTACCAATGAATATTAATGTAACTAAGTTTCAGTGTTGTGGATTAACTTTTGCTTCAATTCACTTCACGTAGGTAACCTTAACGACGCGTCATTCCCAAACACACCAATTGGGGCAAGTCCTCCCTGCAGGTTCTTGGGGGCAATTCCCTGCACCCCTTGAGACCAGGCCTTTGCCCCATTTAGTACTGCAACATATTTTGGCATTGTACCTAACCTTGCTAATAAAATACTTCATTACTTCTCATTTATTATCAGTTAAATAGGTGTGTATTACGTTCTAAGAGTAGGAAACACCTACCAATTGGTAGTAGGTATGTTCAAGAAACTATAATAACGTTTAAGGCCAGTTGCGATTTGCAAATTTCTTCGTTCTTGTTCAAGTTCAGAAGGAATTGAACCAATATTTGTGATTTTTTGACAATAGTCTCTTTTTTTTAATCCATGTCCACCTAATTGCGGCGAAGCTATGCGCTGCAGGGGTTTGCCTCATTTGATGGGGCAAAGCCCTGCAATTATTATTTTCTTTTAAATCATATTTTTCCATGGATAATGATTGGAGGTGATTGGCGTTTCCAGTAGTTGAAGGTAAGATATTATCCCTCTAATCTCACTAATAAAAAGTGAAAAAACGCTGCAAAGTCCTTGTCACATGGGCTTATTATTCTACTAGACTAATAATTATTATTGAAATGGCTATTTTTGCTGGTATCCACCAATTTTGGCCTCCAAAAAGACGAATTAGGCTGGGTTTTTTCAAACAGATTATTTTTGATCATTGATAGTACCATTTAATTGTTTTGATTCACAAGTTGATACTACTTCTAGTGTTATTATACAGATGTATGGGGATTTCACACAATTTCCCATGCTTTTGACTAATAAAAAATGAATTTTGGGAGCTTAACCTTCGTTACAACCTCCATTCTTCACTCTTCGGTCAAAATCAACCTCCTAATATTCGGTCTTCCCGCCCTAAAAAACATGGAAAACGATACCTCAGCAGCTCATGTTCACTAAAACCTCAAAAATCCCTCGCCCTATTTTTCCACCCATTTTCCTCCCATAACACCCCTGGGTGTATGCCGATCGGGCTGCCGTGTTTCGGAGCACAACTAGGACCCAAATGTGTTCCCAAATGGGGATCCAAACTGTGTGCGGAAGAACGACGATTTTAGACCAAAATTTAACGTAAATTTAAGGCTGAAACTTCGTTAGAACCTAAATGTTCCACTTTTTGGTCAAAATTGACTTCATATTCGGTCTTCTCGTCCCAAACAACATGGAAAACGATACCTCAAAAACTCATGTTACTAACATGTTACGAAACCACAAAAAGTACCTATTTTTATACCCATTTTCACTCATAACTCCGCCGTACGCCGTCCGCCCTACGCCGTATCACGAGTACCGGCTTCATTTTCGGTCTAAAAAAAGTCGTTCTTTCGCACATATGCTCCATTTCGGCCCTAGTTGTGTCCCGAAACTTTGCAGCCCGATCGGAATATACCCAGGGATGAGTGAAAATGGGTATAAAAATAGGTACTTTTTGTGCTTTAGTAACATGTTAGTAACACGAGCTTTTTAGGTATCGTTTTCCATGTTTTTGGGGACGAGAAGACCGAATATGAAGTCGACTTTGACCACAGAGTGGAAAACTGAGGTTCTAACTAAGTTTCAGCTTTAAATTTACGTTAAATTTTGGTCTATAATCGTCGTTCTTCCATACACAGTTGAGTCCCCATTTGGGAACACATTTGGGTCTTAGCTGTGCTCCGAAACACGGCAGCCCGATCGGCATACACCCAGGGGTGTAATGGGAGAAAAATGGGTGTAAAAATAGGGGTTTTGAGGTATTTTTTAGGTTTCAATGAACATGAGCTTGTGAGGTACCGTTTTCCATGTTTTTTAGGGCGAGAATACCAGATATTAGGTTGATTTTGACCGAAGAGTGAAGAATTGAGGTAGTACGAAGGTTAAGCTCCCGACATTCATTTTTTATTAGTCAAAAACATGAGAAATCGTCTGAAATCATCATACATTTGTATAATAACACTAGAAGTAGTATCAACTTGTGAATCAAGACAATTAAATGGTACTATCAATGATAAAAAATAATCTGTTTAAAAAAAAACGAGCCTAACTCGTGTTTTTGGGGGCCAAAATTGGTGGAAACCATCAAACATAGCCATTTCAATAATTGCACATGAAAGAAACAATAAATGAACAGCCAAAATTTCTGTAGGTATGTCTAGTAGAATAGTAAACCCATGTGAGAAGGATTTTGCAGGGTTTTTAAATTCGCATTGTGCATACGAGACGTGAAGAGGAAAGGTCGCGGATGTCTTTTCCTGAGGTGGAAGGCTCGCTGCCTTTGCCGGCCCCAGCTCTGCTGCATTATTTAGCGTGAATTACCCCTCGGCTATTTACCGTAATAACCACCTCCTAAGCCATTATGAAATTTTCAATTTACCCCTACTATCGCCCCTCCCTTCTTTGCCTTTTCACTTGCGGATTCCCCTTTGCTCTACTTGTACCAGCCGGTGGTCATTCTCATTCCACCATTGTCTTACCCACTTTCAACGTAACTCAGGTTACATTCAGGATCCAACTGCACTTTGGATTCTGATTACAATAATATCTTGTTTCAGTGTGAGTAAAACTGATCCCAAGAATCTAGCAATCTATTGTAATCTATGTATCTAGTGTAATCTTTGAATTACTACAGGGCTCAACCCATAATTCCTCTACAAATCCTATACAGGGTTTTTCTTAAATGATGGATACGTATTTTTATATCCGTTGTTTGGAGGGTTAGAAAAGAAACGTCATATGGTGACCCCCCCTTAATTTTCTTTCGACAAATTCAACTATGACATTTCTGCCCACGCGCGCGTGCGCAAAATGTGCGCAACTCGCACTAACTTTGTTATTTCAAATGGGAACCCTAATTTTGTATTGTTCTTCCTCAAATGTAATGAAAAATGCACTCCTCGAATGGTTTTTTTCATAGCGCGCAACAGCCTCTAGGAGCGCGCAAAATCGCGTAGACCTGGAAATGTGCGTATTTTGCGGTGTCGGTAAGCCCCGAGTGTGGCACATGTTGAAGCACTGCTATTCAACGGTGATTCACCTGGTGATATCCGTTTTTTGGTTTGACTCCATTTTATCGCAATTAACGCAGTTCAAAATCAATTTTCTTCAGGAACCAGTGTTCTTGTTCTGAGGGAAAGGCACTTTCTAAAATGATTAGGTAGTAGGTACATAATAAAATTGCAGCCGAAATTGGCATTTTGAGACCACGAAAACTTATTTCGAACTGCGATAAGGGCGATAAAATGGAGTCAAACCAAAAAACGGATATCGCCACGTGATTCAGCATTGAAAAAAAGTGCTTAAACATGTGCTACACTTGGGGTTTACCAACATCTCAAAATACGCACATTTCCAGGCCTACGCGATTTTGCGCGCTCCTAGAGGCTGTTTCGTGCTATGAAAAAAAAACATTAGAGGAGTGCATTTTTCATTAAATCTGACGTAGAATCCGAATCTGCAGTAAAAAATTAGGGTTCCCATTATATAGTCTTAATTCACCTGCTAATACTACCTCTAGTGTTATTATACAAATTGATGGTGATTTCAGGCGATCTTCCAGATTTTTGCCTCATAAAAATCAATTTTGGCAGCTGAATCTTTGGTAGAACCTCAATTTTCCACTCTTTGGTCAAAATCGACTTCATATTTGGTCTTCTCGTCCCCAAAAACATGGAAAAAGATACCTCAAAAGCTCAAGTTACTAACATGTTACTAAAACACAAAAAGTACCTATTTTTATGCACATTTTCACTCATAACTCCCCTGGGTATATTCCGATCGGGCTGAAAAGTTTCGGGACACAACTAGGGCCCAAATGGAGCATGTGTGCGAAAGAACGAATTTTTTAGACCGAAAATGAAGCCGGTACACGTGATACGGCGGACGGCGGACGGACATTGCATTTTTGGAATCTACGCACCTTGAAACGGAAAAGATAAAATTTTGAGGGGGTGTTATAAAAATTTTTTGCTGAGCGAATACATAGGTGTATTATTCACAGAATAATAAACCAAAAGTACCTATTTTTAACCACATTTTCACTCATAACACCCCTGGGTATATTCCGATCGGGCTGAAAGGTTTCAGGACACAAATAGGGCCCAAATGGAGCATGTGTGCGAAAGAACGACTTTTTTAGACCGAAAATGAAGCCGGTACACGTGATACGGCGGACGGCGTACGGCGGACGGCGTACGGCGGACGGACATTGCATTTTTTGAATCTAGGCACCTTGAAACGGAAAAGAAAAAATTTTGAGGGGGTGTTATAAAAATTTTTTGCTGACCGAATACATAGGTTCACAGACATTCACAGAATAATAAACCAAAACCACAACTAGACTTGGTCATTCTACGCCCAACACTTTATATATATATATATATATATAATTTGTTATATATACTTGTTGTTATATATCTATATATAATTTGGTAACAGAGGGTAGAAATTTAAAGATCAATAGACAAAAAAACTTACACATTCAGAGGGAATATTTCGCCTGCCGGCGTCTTCGACCCAATCGGCTATTGATCTTTAAATGTCTACCCTCTGTTACCAAATTTTATATATTATATCACGAAGAGTGTTTTCCCTTTTCCAAGTTTGCATAATATATTATATTATATATATAAGTTACAGCACCCGACCGACACTTACTGCTGACGCCGTCATGATAGACCATATAACCCCTGCGAGCAAGCTCGAACCTTCAGTTCTCGGCTTGCCACTGTAATCGACCGAACCTGTGTGTGTTCCACGTAATTTCCTAAGTAGTTCCAAAGTGTGTAAATAACTTTTATTTAAAGTCCGTGTAAGTCCGAAATCATAAATAAAGTTCCTTCGTCTCAAATTCATTTCGCCCCTTTTTTAAAAAGCTAACTCCCAAAGAACCTACCCTAACTGGCGCAAGTCTTGGAGGACATTTTGAAGACCCAATTTCGACTTGCAAATTATCCGCGTATTGTTTTCGCGCTGATCATCGAACCCTTCAAGTGTCCGGAGTGCTTTCGAAAACGATTGAGTGCAGTGAGGATCAGCAAATCAAAACGCTCGACTTCGCTGACCGCCAGGACGAAGGAACACCGGACTACCGGACATCGAACACAGGAACAACAACTGGAACCACCAGGTATACTATCGACCAGTAGTAAGCCAGACTCCTAGGTTACCTGTAGGCACTTAGACCTATATAGGTTCCTAGCCCGACCAAGCCCCGGTCGGTCCCCAAAGTCTTCATTTCCGTCTGCCCTGACCATTGAAGCCAAGCACGCCCCGCTTGTAGAAGTAAGAAAGTCTTCATTTCCGTCTGCCCTGACCATTGAAGCCAAGCACGCCCCGCTTGTAGAAATAAGCAACAAAAGAAAATTAAACAAAATAAATTCAAAATAATACAAGAAAAATAATTTTGAATTTGAAATCATCAAGTAACTCAAATCAAGTAACGTGTGAAAGATCGCATCATACCCCGAGCGAAACTCATAATAAAAAAACAAAAAAAAAAAAAATCAGATAAGGACGCAGTCCACTTCCGTCAAACCGTCTCATCTCATCTTATCTTCTACTCTTCAGCTGACTCCCAGCCTTTTAACTCGACCTTCGACATTCGCCTTCACGTAAATTTAAGCCATATTATTATTCAGTTAACCTTGTTAGTATTAAGGAACTTTATTTACTTACCATCTTTTATATTTCAGGAAATTTAATTATCTAACAACCAATTTAACTTTTAAAACTGTACAGGGTTGTCCAAAATTCCGAAATCCATTAAATTACCCCGTTCGAGGCCCGACCCATACATTGATTGGTTTAACACTCTTCGTGGGCCCGAACGAACACCAACAATCCATAATATGGAAGGCACCTCAAATATTTCTGCCCTCGGAACCTCTGACCAAAATTCCACCACGAATAAGCTCCTATTCCCAGAAACTCCCCAATTAAAGGAGTCTCACTTTGCCCTCCTCCCAGATTTTAACGCCCGAGACCCCCTAGTATTAACCCGATTTATATCCGTATGCGACAAACTGTTTGATCACTTTTTCGACAACACGGGCCGGAATACCTTCCAAAATGACCTTTTGTTCGAAGGGATACTGTCGAGAGTTAAGGGTGATGCTGCAAGAAGAGTTTTCGCAGCAGATCCTCAAAATTGGGTGGAACTTCGAAAAGTACTGCTAGAATCATACGGTGACCGTCGAGACAAGTTTACCCTAACAACGGAACTTACCCGCCTCAGCCAAAAACAGGGTGAAACCTGTTTTGAATTCCACACACGGCTGGAAACCGTCTTAAATAATGTTATAGCAGCGCTTCAGAAGGAACAAAGTTCGCACGAACTTATATCTTTCGTGCAAGGGTTGGCCTTACGTGTATTTATCACAGGACTGGAGGACTCTGTAGGATCCCTGATCCGAGCGAGGAGTCCAGCTACCCTCGCAGAGTGCGTTTGCATCCTAACAAACGAGTTCCAATTCAGGAAACAGCAAAGGTCCATTCCACCACCAAAAAACCTTCAATCTGGCAGCGTACCGTTACGATCTTTCCCTCAAGCCCAGCAATTTAGGCCACCTCTCCAATATTCAAGACCGAGTTTCCAACATCCCAAACCACCCTTCCAACCATATAAACCCCCTGGATCTAACCCTTATAGACCGAATAACTACGGGCAGAGCTCACCAAGGAAACCATTTCAGGGTCCCTCTAGAAACACCCAATATATCCAACCCAAAAACCCAGGTAACACGTTCACCTTAAGTGCGTGCGACCAGCAAGAAGAAGATTCAAACATTGAACCAAACCAACCCATTGATACACCCAGCTACCCAGGTTATTATGTATACGACCCCATTCTCCAGGCACCCGTGTATTACGATGCCGAAATGCTCCAACAATTTAGAGATATGAACGTTCAGGAACCCGAAATTGAATCTGAACCAGATGATGGCTCTTTTTTAGAGAACGGCCACGATCAAAACCACCAAACATAATTAACGCTCCCAACCAAACTAAAATCCATCAAACTAAATTAACCCCCAATCAGACTAAATCAACTCCCAACCAAACTAAAATCCATCAAACTAAATTAACCCCCAATCAAACTAAATCAACCCCCAATCAAACTAAATCAACCCCCAACCAAACTAAATTAGCTCCCACCCAAATACAAAAATCGGAAGTAATAGAATCTAACCATATTTCTAATGAGCTACCTTTTATAATTTGTCCAAAAACCGGAATGAAGATTCTAGTGGACACTGGATCCACAAGGTCCTTCATTCTGTCAGATATTGCCAACAAGTACTTCAACAAAAAACTGGAACCTGCCACTGGCGTAGTAGTTACAGCTCACGGAAACTCCAATATCACCCATTTAACTATGCTCCCCTGTGGTGAACTATTCAATCATAAAAACTTGAACCTCCCTTTTCGAGTATTCGACTTCCACACCAAGTTCCAACTAATCCTTGGATTAGACAATTTGAAAACCATCAAAGCGTCCGTTGACTTGAAAAACAACCTTCTAAGAACACCTCAGGTCAATCTCCCTCTCTATTACTCAACCGGTTGCCTTTGTCCAGAGGGAAAAGTAGAATCATTCCTAATTGACGCTAGGACCATCCAACAAATCAAGGTGGACGTCGATAACGTCAAAAATGGTGAAGCCATAGTCGATTCGATCTCTTTCCCTGGAGTGCAAATTCCAACTTGCCTCGTTCATGTCGAAAACTCCCAAGCTTTCGTTCATGTGACCAATCTAGAGGAAGAGCCCGTAAGGCTGTATTTAAACCATCCGTTAAATGCCGAACCAATTCCAAAGGACCAGTTTATTAATACGGAACCAACTCTAAATAACTTTGATAGCCCCCCTAGAAAATTTAAACGTCGGAACCAATGGGTCGACTTTTCTAAATTCCGACTTGACCATTTAAATCTAGAGGAAGTAAAGGCAATTAAAAATCTAATCCTTGACTATGCGGATCTCTTTCAAGAGAACGAAGGCCCCCTAACCTTCACGAATGAGGTAAAACATCACATTCGTACCAAGGACGAAATTCCCATCTTCGTCAAACCCTATCGGTATCCTCATGTCTACCGGGAAGAAGTGGCAAAGCAAATTGATAAACTTTGTGCTCAGAATATCATACGCCCTTCCAACTCCCCTTATAACGCTCCCCTTTGGATCGTACCAAAGAAAATGGATGCGTCCGGGAAGACAAAATTCCGACTAGTCATTGATTTCCGCAAACTCAACGAGTCCACGATTTCCGATCGTTTCCCGCTCCCCAACATCTCAGAGCTTTTGGAAAAACTTGGCCGTTGCAGTTATTTTTCGACCCTAGATTTAGCTCAAGGATTCCATCAGATAGAACTGGATTACGAATACTTAAGGATGCCTTTTGGCTTATGCATTGCTCCAGCCACGTGTCAGCGAATGATGAATAATTGTTTGAGAGGTCTGAATAACGAGATATGCCTAGTTTACCTAGACGACATCTTGATATTCTCATCTAGCTTGCAAGAGCACATCGATCGCTTGAGACAGACATTCGATCGTCTGCGACAGTCCAACCTTAAGATTCAACCAGACAAAACTGAGTTCCTGAAAAGGGAATTGGCGTATCTAGGCCACGTGGTCACTCCAAATGGTGTCAAACCAAATCCGGAGAAGATACGGGCTATAGAGAATTTCCCAATTCCCCGGAACAGAAAGGAAATTAAAAGGTTTTTGGGACTCCTGGGATACTATCGTCGGTTTATTAAAGGATTCGCAGCCCTCACTAAACCCCTCACTTCCGCCTTAAAGAAACATAGCAAAATTACCCCTACTTCACCTGAATTTGAAAAAAAGCTTCAGAATCTGTACCACCCTCCTTTGCAACGATCCCATCTTGCAATATCCCGATTTCCAAAAACAGTTCCGAGTGACATGTGATGCTAGCGATTTTGCGACAGGCGCTGTCCTAAGCCAAGAAGTCGACGGTTCGGACCTCCCAATAGCCTATACTAGCAAAACATTGTCAGAAACGGAGAGGAAGTACGCTACCAATGAAAAAGAACTCCTCGGAGTACTTCATGCTCTCAAAGCTTTCCGTCCTTACCTATACGGACAGAAATTCATCTTGTTTACGGATCACAAGCCCCTTCAATGGCTTTTTAACATGAAGGATCCCAACTCCAAACTATATAGGTGGAGACTAAAAATCAGTGACTTCAACTTTCGTTACAAACCCGGGAAATCTAATCATGTAGCTGATGCCCTCTCTCGGATCGAGCTAAACAACTTGGAGTCTGATCCACCAGCTCAAAGCCCCACACCACCAATCAATGTCGATCAATTGCTCCAAAACGTTCCAATGGAACTGCCAGAATTACAACTGGACCAAATTCTTCCCGCCCCAATAACTACGGAGGAGGAAGATCGAGCAATTGCCGAAATATTGGAGGAATTTTCGCGCTCAAGGCAAAGGGATACGGTAGATCAACAATCCCTGGACGTCCAAGTTGAGACTCAACCTGCCCCCCTCACAACTACTGCAATCCAACCATTCACAATCCCCAGTAAAGAAGGACCAATAAACCACTCCATGAACCAAATCATATTTAAACTGGTAACAGCACTCCCTAGGAAACCCTCAATTAAACGCCTTTACAATTCCACCAAAACCCGCACCACTGTGGAATTATCTCACTACCACCTCGAGAAGGACATTGTCGAGTTCGTAAAAGAATATGTCAGACCCAAAATCCACTATGGGATTTACTTCCATAATGACCCGGACGATAAATTCTTCCCAAGATTTGCCGCCATCATGACTCGCACTTTTAAGGAGTCAGAAATCCGTATGGCCAAATTCTCCACCCTTCTGGAAGATATCGAATCTGAGGATGACATCCAAGAACTCATCAAGACTTACCACATAGGCAAAACTAACCATAGAGGAATTCCAGAAACCTACGAACACCTAAAACGAAGCTACTTTTGGCCCAACCAAAGGAGAACGATCCAGAGCTTCATAAACCAGTGCGATGTTTGTTTACGCTCTAAATATGATAGACATCCCCTAAAAATCAAGTATAACGTCACCCCCACACCGTCACGGCCTTTCGAAACCTTGCACGTTGATAAAATCACAATAGATAGAACAAAATTTCTTACAATTTTCGACCCCTTCTCTAAGTATGCTCAGATGTACATGGTCCCCACCAATACCAGTCTTGATACAGTCCGAGCCCTTCTCAAATACTTCTCACATCACGGCATCCCGAAAAAACTCATTTCTGATAACGGAGCTGAACTAAACTCTTCCCTCGTAAAAGAATTGCTAACCAATCACAACATTAATATCCATTACATATCTAGCCAACATCCAGATTCGAACGGCCCGATTGAACGATTCCATTCAACCATCATCGAACACCTTCGGCTTTTAAATTGCCAAGATGCGTTTAAGAAGGATGATGTAGAAACCCGCGTACAATATGCCCTGATAGCCTATAACAATTCAATACATTCAGCGACCAACCTAACCCCCTTTGAGATAATTCAAGGGCATATTTCAGAAGATTCTCTCCTTAAATTGAATTTAGAAGAACGCCTTGCCAACGATTACCTCGCAAAACATCGCAAAAAAATGAAAGTTCTCTATCAAAATCTCAAGGAACACGGCGATCAAATAAAGGAAAGAATCATAGAAAATAGGAATTCCGCCCGAGAAGATCCCCCTGAACTCCCCAATACGGTTTATGTGCAAACAAAACAACTCCAGAGCAAGACCAAACACCGCTATAACCCCGAAATTATAGTAGCTGTAGATGAAGCTAGACACACAGCTGAAATTCAACCCCGTCATGCTAATACCCAACAAAAAATTCATTTTGCCAATATTAAGAGACCTAGGAAAATTCCAGAAGTCCCTAAGGAAAATACCGGCGCAAGCTCTTCAAGCTATTCCCCGTCAGAATATAGTTTCCCCCTATCAAACCTACCCTGTGCTAGGATTCCTCCTTCGGAATCTTCCTCTGAAGGCAGAATCCAAACTAACCTCTCTCCCCAAATTGCTACATTGTACTCTGTCCCTGAAAACGTCCAAACTCCCGCAAACCAAGATGGAGCCCAACCTACCTCAATTCCAACACCTAAAAGCACTGGCAAGGATATCTCCAGAATGGTTGACCTAATATCTTCTCCTCCCCCATTTGAAACCTCTCCCCAATCTGATTTTATTCAGAGACCAGAAGATTCTCCCCAGCCATCATCAAACTCTCCCCGAACACCCGCCTGCTCAATTAGGAAACCGAGAAAAGCCTTACCAATGCCTCCCGAAATAGACCTAAGATCAAGAACTATTTCTAAAATACCCATTCCTCAAAAACCCTACCGATCACCACCTTCGAGCTCCAGTTCCGATTCTAGTTTGCTGTCCTCATTTCAAGACGACACCAACTCCACACAACCCACCTAACCATGGACCGCCAACTGGCCACTGTTATCCTCCTAGTGCTCTCAACTACACTCACGACCCAAGGATTCGAAATTGAAAACATTACCTCCAATTTAGGTTTATTGCCCATTCGATTAGGTTCCGCCCGAACGATCAACTATTACCACACCATTACTCACTACTACCAGCTTGGAGAAGTTCTTAACCAAGTAAACCAAATTAAGGCCCATTTCCAGGACATTAACCAGATAATAGAAACTGACAGCGAAGTCCAGAAGGTAGTTCGAACTCGAACTCAAGCCATTGAACATATGCTAAAGATAATAGAAGGAAGATTATTTGCTTCAACCTTACCCCGCCGTCAGAGGCGAGGACTGCTTAACGGTTTAGGCTCCGTAGTCAAATTTATCACGGGAAATTTAGACGCCAACGGCGAGGAAAAAATTTAATCAGATCCTCCAACACCTACACACAAACCAAGAGATACTGTCCCAACAAATTAGTCATCATTATTCAATAAACGAAGGATTTGTAGAAGAATTGAACAGAACCATCTTAGATATCAACTGCAATCACGATATTCTGGCCTTCGAAATAGAGCGATTAAAGGAAGCAAGTTCCTTTGCAACCCATGCAGGACAGGTAGAAAACGCACTCGAGCATAATCTACTGTTGCTACAAATAATTTCAGATCTGACCCAAGACATAGAAAATTCAATCACTTTTTGTAAATTAGGCAAACTCCACCCTAGTATTATTAAACCAGAAACCCTACAGAAAATCCTAAGAAACCATTTTATGGTGATAGATTACCCCTCTTTGAAGGAGAAGCGCTCTGGGAAATCCAAAATCACATCAAGGTAACATGCTTCATAAGCTACGAGGAAATCGTCTATTTCCTGGATGTCCCCATCGTCCATCCTGCACATTACGACTTGATTCTCCTTCAATCCCTACCAACCTTCATCCCGAATTATTATGCAACTGTCTTACCCACTGCCAAGTATGCTCTAAAATCCAAAAACGAGATACGATTTCTCAACAACCCGTGCGAATACGGACGTGATTATTACTTATGCCCTAACAGCCTTCAGCTATCCAGTGAACATGACTGCGAGTCAGACATTCTCACTAAAGGTATCAACGGTCGTTGTGACTTAATTCAATTAAACCTACTGCAAAATCACGTGGAACTCTTGGAAGAAACAAACCGTTACGTCTTTTTATTCCCCTACGAAGATCAGATAAAAATTATTCTCCATGATAATATACAATTCAAGACCCTCCACGGAATTTTCCTTATCTCCCCGGGCAAGAACACCATAGAATACAGGAATCAAACTTTAACGACTCCACCCTCCTACAGTAACCACACCCCCTCCATGGTCATGTTCCAAAAGCATAATTGGGATTTGAATAAGAAACCCACTGCCATAATGAAATTAAGAAGCCTAAAGCAATTATCACCCCCTTCGATCCCCATACCAAGTACAAAAGAACTCATAATAAGTCATATATCTCCCAGTGCTTGGACAATCCTATTGTACGTCAGTCTTATATCATTCTTTGCGTACACAGGATATCGTTTCCATAAACATAGAAGAAACGTTCCAATTTCACAAAATAACCCCTAACCTACAATGAAACTCAAATTATCATGTTCATAAAATCATGTCAGTTTTACGTCTGTTTACCATCGTTATGTTGTCAATTCTGGTTATCATACATTATTATGTTTTATATTGTTTCTATAATTACATTGATTGTATAATTATATTGTTGTATTGATTGTATATGATTATATTGATCGTATGATTATATTGTTAGTCATGTAAAACAAGAATTTCTACCAAGCTGTGTCCACCTCATTTTATGCTATTGTAAGGTTGTATAGTGTGTCATGATTGTTCGTCGAAATTGGAAAATGGAAATTTCTTCTAAATTTCAATTTTTCTATAGGGATGGAAGAGTTACAGCACCCGACCGACCCTTACTGCTGACGCAGTCATGATAGACCATAATATGGATTATAACCCCTGCGAGCAAGCTCGAACCTTCAGTTCTCGGCTTGCCACTGTAATCGACCGACCCTGTGTGTGTTCCGCGTAATTTCCTAAGTAGTTCCAAAGTGTGTAAATAACTTTTATTTAAAGTCCGCGTAAGTCCGAAATCACAAATAAAGTTCCTTCGTCTCAAATTCATTTCGCCCCTTTTTTAAAAAGCTAACTCCCAAAGAACCTACCCTAACTTATATATATATATATATATATATATATAATTTGTTATATATACTTGTTGTTATATATCTATATATAATTTGGTAACAGAGGGTAGAAATTTAAAGATCAACAGACAAAAAAACTTACAATTTCAGAGGGAATATTTCGCCTGCCGGCGACTTCGACCCAATCGGCTATTGATCTTTAAATGTCTACCCTCTGTTACCAAATTTTATATATTATATCACGAAGAGTGTTTTCCCTTTTCCAAGTTTGCATATATTTATATTATATAGGTATATATATTATATATATATACATATATATATATAAAATAAGTTTTCCTATACCTAATACCTAATGGTTATCGTGTACCTTATCAGTACCTATTTTTATGGATATACGTATTATATAATCATTTTTCCTATACCTAATACCTAATGGTTATCGTGTAAATTGTTGATTAACTGCAGTACAATTGACCTTTTCCCCCGTTCTCCTACTTACTCATTACTGTGGTGAAGTAATTTTAAACCGAATTCAAAACGAAGATTTGCTTCGTAATATCGTGACTTTTAGAATACTGATTTCCGATTCTGAGGTGGGGAAAGGAAACCTCAACACGTCAAGAAAGTGGTGGCTGGAGGGGAGGTCAGAGAGTATTAGGGGCTTCTCTATTTTCATATCGAAGGGCACAGGCTGGACAATCATTTTTCCATTTCCTGAAGAGACCTCCCCACCGCTACCGGGGTTGCTGTGTATATTGAAAATGCTGTTAGGTTGGCTAAGGGGTGGTTGGAAGGGGAGGGGGATATCATATTACGAGGCTTCGTGGAAAGGAAAAATGGAAAACTGTGCTGAGAGAGACACAGTTTCCACCAGATTGCGCCTCAGTCGTATCGTGACTTAATAAAACCATTGTAAGAGTTATCCTGAGCCTTCGGCGTTATATATCAAGTCCTTTCTTCGGCTGTAGGCTGATTGAACTGAGTCCTGACTATGGAAAAGTCAATTTTTCACTCAAAGATCTGGTTCTGGTTGGATCCGATAGCCCGGCGTTGCGTATATTAAAAAAAAAAACACTGCAAATTATCACATAAATGTTTATTATTTACCCGTATACATAGATGCCCCTTCTGCGTGGATCGCTGTTTCCCTCGAGCTCCTCTCAGGAAAGCCCTAAATCGAGTACTGGAGCCGGCCCGGGAATTAAAGATTCGTACGGATTCAATAATTCGATCATTAGGTAATTATTTGTAGTTATTCATGAAGCATAAGGCAAATAATAAACCGTTGTGCAATAATTTACCTGTATAGATGCCCCTTCTGCGAAGATAGTATAATAAACCGTTGTGTAATAATTTACCGTTGTGTAGTACTTTACCGCCGTGTAATAATTTACCGTTGTGTAATCATTTACCCAATAATACTTCAACGGTTGTTCAAGTTGCAAAAGTACCTACCTATCTACAAAATCCTAAAGATCCATCATTTTTTCAAAAGGAATATAATCACAGAGCAACCAACTCGACTTCATACAGCCATCAGTGACTATAATCAGGCTGCTCCCTAGTAATGATATCTGGGCCGGATTTGTACCTTTCATTCACAATCATGTTGATGAAGCTTTTCTGTGCAAACGAACGGATGGTCGTACAATGCTCCGGGTGGCCTCAAAAAATGCTTTAGTTCAAGATCAATTTAAAAACGTTAAATACACCGTACCCTTCTGTTGAAATTTTTCGAGCTATGGCGTTCTGAAAATTTCAACTCCTATTTTCCACCCCTTAGAGATGACTGACAGTAACGCTGAGCTTCGAGGACCAACTAGACCCCAAAGAGGACCTCCAAACCAAATTTCACTAATTTTGGTTCATGGTAACTAAGAAAACTTTTACCGACTATTTTTCATTGAAGAAAACTTCTGTTCTGCAATGAATGCAATAATACCATTTTCAACTTCTTATATCTGTGAATCTGCTTTCTCGTCGATGAACGCCATCAAGAACAAAAATCATTCACAGCTAAAATCTTTAGAGGACGACTTGAGGGTGCGCTTGTCTACAATACGTCCTAGAAAGGATTTAATAATGAAGGGTCGCCAAGCACAAATATCCTATTAGATGGTGTTACTATTTTTAATTAAGTAGATGGACATTCTGTTTTATACCCATTATTTTTTATTATCAACTCGTCTCTTTTAACACAAAATATATGTTTGTAAGTGCATTACAATTTTGTTTTCTTCATTTTCCTAATTAGTTTCCATAATGAGCACAGCTCAATGAATTATGTTTTAAATTATATTTTTAAAGAAAGTAACATAGTAAAAAAATTACATAATACATTATGATTATACTCATTATATTATGGAGATTATTTACCCAAGTGTGCCGTGGCTGAACGAGTTTTTAAGTTAGTGTGCCTCAAGCTAAAAAAGGTTGGGAACCGCTGCTCTAGGTGATCAACCTCCATCGTTAGGATGGAACAACTATTGGGGCTTGTAAATTGGGACATGGCATTAATCGCCTTCAAATAAGCTCAGTATATTTTAATGATACTGACACTCTGAATGGAGGGAAAGGGGGTGGGGAAGCCAATAGACGTATGTATTATGAAAGGGACAGGTTGTTAGTAAAGGAATCCTTCGGGGAAACCTTTGGGCTTATCCTTCTGGTAAGCCCATAAAAAGTGGATGGAGTATGGTGAAGTGCTCAGTGCATATTACCGAACCACGCTCTGCTACGATGTGACAGAGTGTAACAATGGGGGTGGACCCTCGAGAGTCCCCCTCCTAGACCTGCGAGATTATCACCGGTTAAGAAGGGATATCGATTAGCCTTCCGCTCACCGAGCCTGTCTCCACCGGACCAAAAAACGACACGAGAACAGCCGCACTGTTACAAATTCAATCCTTGGCGATCTGTTTCAAGGCATCAGAGATGCGAATCTCCTACGTCTGCTGCCTTCGTTTCCCATTGACTAAGGGGTGAGAAACAATTTTTGCCTCCAACCTCGCGCTGGCCAATCAAAGCAAAATGTTTATTGGCGGAAACCACTGATGTCTCCTGTATGGCTTTGACGATGGAGGGGGGGGGGGAGATCCCTTTGTTGAGGTGGGTTTACACCAAAGCGAAATAACCATCCAGCCCCCCTGCAGATATACGATCTCTAACAAAGACTCAGGCGGAGGGATGCTACATAGGTGGACCTGTCTATCCCAGAGGCAGTAAAAGAGATCCGATGGCCTAAAAGAGTTAAACTACTTCAAAGCGAGTTGAACTCATTCCGTGAGACTTTGCTATTCATGCTCCTACCACACACACACACACACTTGAATCAGCGTCGTTAATTCAGTTTCCGGGATGGCGGGCAGATCGCATGATGGTACCCCCAGGTCGCTTTCACAACTTCCATTTCTGACGGCCTCGCCTGGAATTGACAAGGTCTTTTTGCCACCCCTGATTCAAATGAGAGGTACGGGAATGTGTTTTGTGATCTTTTTCGTGCGAACTAACAGGCAACCAACTGCAGGGAGCGATTATTTTCTTGTTCAAGTGTGCGTTTGTTCCCAACTGAATTTCCTCTCGAATTATTTAGAGATTTTAATAAACCTGCACTGAATTCACGAACATTTACGGTGATCTAATATAGTTAACCCGAAATTCCACTACGTACAATGTAGCCAGCCCTCTTTCAAAATATGAATCTCGTGGGTTTTTAGGTAAAATCAGATTTCAAATTTAGATTTTGCAACTCCCTAAACTAGGCATTTAAGGATTTAGATGAAATTTATGCGTTTCGTCTGCGCATGCGGAATCGTGTTTTTCGTGTTTTCCTTGGAATGCCCATAACTTCCCCAAATAATAGTCGAAGTACCTACCTACATATTATGTGCAAATTGGTGTTCATCAGATTTCGACATCAACCTCTAACCTTCTTATGTAGTTCTAAACCTCCAATAACCTTATAACCGATAACCTTATAACCTCCGATAACCTTATAAGTTATAACCGATAACCTTATAACCTCCGATAACCTTATACCTGATAACCTTCTTATATAGCATAACTGATAACCTTCTTATAAAGCTTATAACCTTCTTATAACATTCTTGTATAGCTTATAACCGATAACCTTCTTACCTATATAGTTTTTAACCTCCGATAACCTTGTAACCTCTTATAACTTCCTTACCAAGAGTTTAGTAGAGGAGGAGTTTATTAGAGCTGTGCAATCAAAGTTCAGAACTGAATTCGAATGGATTCTGAACCTCAGAATTCTGATATTCCGAATGCATTCGTATAGAGCAACTGTCCGTAAAACTATGCAGGTACCAAATACAACAAGAGGACTCTTTCCTGCAGCTTATTTTCTTTGAGAGTTCGCGTTCAATAGTGTACTGTCACGATGGTAACGAGAGTTGGACCTCCACATCGGAAAAGGGGGGGGGGGGGGGGTCGAGCAGGTTAAGGATGGCCTCTGGGAGAGTGGTTTGTGAAAACTTCATCTCCAAGCCAGGCTCAATGCAAATCCTCTGGCTGTATAAAGAATACCCCTTCAGACGTCGAGTAATTCTACTGAGGATTGAAGTAATCTACTTGAAAATTAGATTTGATACAAAGATCCTTCACAATGACCAAGGACTCAGTGATGATATTAACAGCCTTTCCCAGCGTTCCTTCCGCTTTTTTTGTTCTTCGTATTTAGTATTCCATGTTTTTAGCCTGCGTCTAGGTCGGCGTTACAGTATGCTATGCTTGAACTCCCATACAGACTGTAACAGTAAGTTTCATGTTATCGTGATATGCTTGTAAGTATGTTGTATGAGTTTTTTTGAATGGGTTTTAACGCAAACTTTCAGATTTCCATACGATTACACAGGTATATATATAAATCTAGACAGGCGTTTTGGAAACTGCATAACTGTTGAACGAATAACGTGCGATAGGCTAAAGTCTAGCAATACAGCCTCAATCGAATAGGATGCTTCTTTTAAAGGCTCAAAGATGTTTCATAGATGATCAACTAAGTGAGTGCAGTTCTGTAGAAAATATATCATGGTGAGATATTGAAATATCGATTGTAGTTGATTGATATTCGTGTTCATTCTGTTACCTTATGAACAACCAAAAAAGCTCCAACCTCTCCAAATTTAGAATTATGAAAAAGGACAATATTTATTTTGTGTTCTTAGTGCAAGAATGTGCCGCACCTTGACAACTTGTAAGGGGGTTTGTAATTTTCTGTATAAATAGGTTGTTCTGCAAGAAATATCCTTGAAATGGCCGTAACTATGCGGATGAGGTGCGCTAGTGATGTAACGTAGAGGCCCTTTCCTGCCACCTCGGGGGTTCCTCGGGGGTCCCATTTGGGGCCTTTGCTCTTTCTGCTGGTCATCAATGATGTCTGCACCGCTCTCAGTGGAGCACGGTTTTTTTTATTCATGGATGACCTCAAAATCTACCGTGCTGTGGAGATGCCGATTGATTGTGGGATCCCGCAGGATTGCATTGATGGCCTACTGCTCTGGTGTCCACGAAATAGCCTGGCGCTCAACCCGTCCAAGTGCTCAGTAGTGACGTTTCATCCATCACAGGATCCATACCTTCTTCACTATACTATTCGAGGGGAAGGCCTGAAACGAGCCAGTTTGTTGTGGGATTTGGGGGAGCTCCTGGATTGCCAGCTCTCTTTCTCCGAGCATATATCTGCCTTCTCCAGCCGGGCGATGCGTGTCCTGAGATTTGTCAAATGCAATACTCGGGAGTTGTATTATGTTCCAGCCATTACTACTCTCTATAAAACGATTGTCCTCCCTATTTTGGAGTATACATCGGTGGTGTGGAGTCCATATTGTAAGTGCCATATCGAACAGATTAAGCGACTCCATCGGAGGTATCTACGATATGTGGGGTTCAAGCTTGGTTCAATCTGGTGACATAAGCTTTGATGAGCTCAACAAAAGATGCAACCACCCTCAATCCTGTGGATCTTAGACTTTTGGTCGACTCGTCATTCTTCCACAAGTTGGTTCAGGGTAAAATGGAGTCACCCACATTGTTATCAATGGTGCGTTTCCTGGTCCATCGACTTGGTTCACGTTCTGGAAGCCTCTTTTGGGTTCCATTTTCAGTGACAAACTATGCCTAACATCGCCCGATGTGCCGGTTACCGGGTGGGATGAACCAAGTGATGGATGTGTGCCCTGACATAGATTTATTTTTTCAATCTCCTGAGGCTGTTAGGAGGAGAGTTCTAGTTCTACGGAATAGTGACAGACATTAACAGTATCAAATAAATACACTGTGATAAGCGGATATTTTACCTATTTTTTGTTTGTTCTGGTTTATTATTTTCAATAATGAACCTTTGGAATCGAGCATGAAAAAAAAAAATTCTAACCCCCCCCCTCAAAATTTGATGGTTTACGTTTCAAGGTATGTAGTATCCGAAAATGCAATAAAAAAATGTCTCTCCGACCGCCGTACTGAGCACATTTCTTAGTTACCATGAAAACAAAAATTGATGGAATTCGGGTTATAGGTTCCATCCGGGGTCTACTTGGTCCTCGAAGCTCGACGTTACTGTCAGTCATCTCTAAGGGGTTAAAAAAAGGTTGAAATTTTCACAAAGCCGTAGCTCGAAAACTTTCGATAGAAGGGCATGTTTTTTTTACGTTATTCGATTTGCAATGTGGAATAAACCAAAAATAAATAAACCTTTAGCTTACCACTAATGAAATCAGTCGTAAGCTAAAGGTGTATTTATTTTTTGTTATTAAATTAAATTAGTGGTAAGCTAAAGGTCTATTTATTTTTTGTTTATTCCACATTGCAAGATGGCTTACCACATAAGGTGTAAAACGAAATTCGATGAATTGAGTTATTCAATTTATCTTGAGCTAAACAATTTTTTTGAGACCACCCGGAGCATTGTACGAGTACGTCCAGCCGTTCGTGTGCACCAAAAAGCTTTGTCAACACGATCGTGAATCAAACGGTATAAATCCGGCCCGTATATCATCACTAGGGAGCACCTGATTATAATAAAGGACGGCTGTATGAAGTCGAGTTGGTTGTTCTGCGATATTATTTAATTTGCTAACTGATGGATTATTGGATTTTGCTGGTAGGTACTTGTGAAACTTGAACAAACGTTGAAGTATTATTGATGGGTATAAATTATTACACAATGGTAAATTATTACACAACGGCAAATCATTACACAACAGTAAATTATTACACAATGGTTCATCTACCAAGAATGGGCTGGAGTTTGTTGGTAGGTACTTTTGCAACTTTTTTCACTCCACATCAACAAATTCCCTTCAGAACTTCATTATTTGCGTTTCTTTTCGCCATTTTAGTTACTGTTTGCCATCGGCAGAATTATTTTAGCAACATTTAACTCGTGATTTCGGTAGGTACCTAGTAACGAGTACGGGGTTAGGTACTAACCTACTGAGGGTCTGTGATCTATAATATGTATAGACTAGTACATATTATATTATATAGACGGGTTATCTATACAGAGAGCTGTGATCTGTAACAGAAGGGGATTCTGTACAAAATAATAAATCTTTGTGAAGGGATTTGAAGCGGTTTTTTTTTCTAATCATTATTGTATCTTGTTTTGCACGTTTGTATTGGGCTTGCCCATATTATTATAAATAAATTATTCGGAGCACTCGATTTTGAAAAACTTAGATCCGGTGAACCTGAGTTAGAAGCCCTACGTCATCTGACGTTTCATTCTTCCTTACAGGCTAGGGATGGGACATCATTCATGGGACATGGAACATTATCGAAACATCGATGTTTTACCTCGATATTCCGATTTTTCGCCATCGATGCCTCACATTCGATAAGGCCCGGTTCACACAGAACGGACGTCGGGCAGAGACTTGGCGCGGACGTGGCAGCGAAGTGGCGTGTGCAATGCACACAAAAGGGGCGGGACAGTGGTGAGAAATGACGTCAGTCACCTTTTGATTTTGTGGAGTGCAACTCAACATGGGTTTTTCAAGCAGTGACGAAGATGAAGATATTATATTCGATTTGGTGTACTTGGCGACTGTGAATTAAAAAAATAGGAGGTATTGGGTTCATCCATTGTGGTTGAAGAAGGAGAAACCCGGTGGAACATTCGACGTTATGCATGAATTGAATATGTACCCAGAACGGTTTCAGAATTTTTATAGATATTGTAATCAAATAAACATGGGTATTTCCCAATTTCCTCACAAAATTCTATGTTGAACACAATATCATCCCGCATTTTGAATCGGACAACGCGTGGCGAGGAACTGGCATGTCCCTTCTTCTGCGCCACACGAGACGGCAAAGAGACGTGGCACGGGCGAGAGGGCAAATGCCCCCGCCACGTCACTTCTGTGTACATTGGACCATTTGTTTCCATGGACTTCCTTGATCCCCATGTTACTCCTTCTCCTTCTCTCTACTATTTTCACTTTCAGAAATATTTGAGTAAAAAAAAAGAAACAAAAATTTTATTACGAATTCAGTCATTTACAAAATATAAATAAGAAACATTCCAACTCTGAATTATACATGTAGGTACTTGATTAGAAAAATAACTCTTCGTAGAGTGAGTGGAGGAAAACAAGTTTCTTCAGATTTTCTGCTTTCAGCCTATTGCGCAGGGGCGTCAAAATGTTGCCAGTTTCAGAAAACAAACGTTCTGAAGGTACACTCGTAGAAACGCCTAGAAGAGGGATATCGATATCGATATCGAAAATATCGATGTTTTGGCTTGATAAAACATCGTTATCGATGATGTCTACAAAATATCGACAACGATATCGATATTTTCTTTCGATGTCCCATCCATATTACAGGCTTAATTGTAAGCATTGGATAGGTACACAAAACCCTTCGTATCGGGAGTGTGGTGAACAGTTTCCAAGATGGCGGCGAAGTGCTCCCTGGCGTTCTCCGCTTCATTGGAGTGTTGCGGCCTGTGTGTGGTGCCTCACTAATATATTTTCCAACTCTTCACTGAATTGAAACACCCAACGTTTAAAAACGCATGTTAAGGCTGCAGTACACGACAGCTCCCGAAAGTCGTGTTAAAATATTATATTTATATAATCGCGTGACGTTGTTTCATGCCGTCAGCTTCGGTGTTTTCGGAAGGAGGGTTCAAGAGACAAGGGGTTCTTTCTTTTTTCCGTATAAAGCCCACTTGAGGGGCCCTCGACTCACACACTTGGAGGTTCTCAACGGCTTAGGGGAGGGGATTGTGAAAGTGAGTGGCGAGGATGAGGGGAGGTTACATTCGCGTGCTTACACAATAACTTAACCTCTCTAACTAAGGCTAATGGCCCTGGGATAAATATCCTTTCTGACAAGTCTCCAAGAGGCCCGGAGGCAGTTACTTTTTCGTCCCTTTTTCTTCCATTCTCTCGGTACATGTTGATTTTGGGTTTTAGCGTTTTTGGTTTATTATTTTCAATAATCAACCTTTGGAATCGAGCATGAAAAAAAAAAAAAAATGTTAACCCCCCCCCCCCCTCAAAATTTGATGGTTTATGTTTCAAAGTATGTAGAACCCGAAAATGGAATAAAACGCTGCAAATCCCTGCACAACGATTTATTATTTTGTACAGAATACCCTTCTGTTACAGATCACAGCTCTCTGTATAGATAACCCGTCTATATAATATAATATGTACTAGTCTATACATATTATAGATCACAGACCCTCAGTAGGTTAGTACCTAACCCCGTACTCGTTACTAGGTACCTACCGAAATCACGAGTTAAATGTTGCTAAAATAATTCTGCCGATGGCAAACAGTAACTAAAATGGCGAAAAGAAACGCAAATAATGAAGTTCTGAAGCAAAATTGTTGATGTTGAGTGGAAAAGATACCCCTTCTGCGTAGATCACTGTTTTCTGTGGTCAATACCTATAGTGAACCGTTTTGTAATAACTTGCCCATCAATAATACTTCAACGGTTGGTCAAGTTGCAAAAGTACCGATCAACAAAATCCAGCCCCTTCTGGGTAGATGAACCGTTGTGTAATAATTTACCGTTCTGTAATAATTTACCGTTGTGTTATAATTTGCCGTTGTGTAATAATTTACCATCGCGTACCTAATAATTTACCCATGAATAATGCTTCAAGGTTTGTTCAAGTTTCCGAAGTACCTACCTCCAAAATCCAATAGCCCATCACTTATCAAATGAAATAATATCGCAGAACAAACAACTCGACTTCATACAGCCATCCTTGATTATAATCAGGTGCTCCCTAGTGATGATATCCGGGCCGGAGTTATACCGTTTGATTCACGATCGTGTTGACGAAGCTTTTTGGTGCACACGAACGGCTGGACGTACAGTGCTCCGGGTGGTCTCAAAAAATTGTTTAGCTAAAGACAAATTTAATATCGTTAAAAAAAACCATACCCTTCAATCGAAAGTTTTCGAGCTACGGCGTTCTGAAAATTTCAACCCCTATTTTGAACCCCTAGAGATGACTGACAGTAACGCCGAGCTTCGAGGACCAACTAGACCCCGAACGGAACCTATAACCCGAATTTCATCAATTTTGTTTCATGGTAACTAAGAAAAGTGGCCAGTACGGCGTACGGCGGACAGACAGAAATTTTGGTTTATTATTTTCAATAATGAACCATTGGAATCGAGCAAGAAAAAAAAATTCTTACCCCCCCTCAAAATTTGATGGTTTACGTTTCAAGGTAAGTAGAATCCAAAACTGCAATAAAAATAATTCTGGGTTCAAAATAGGGGTTGAAATTTTTAGAACGCCGTATCTCGAAAACTTTCGATTGAAGGGTATGGTTTTTTTTAACGATATTAAATTTGTCTTTAGCTAAACAATTTTTTGATACCACCCGGAGCACTGTACGTCCAGCCGTTCGTGTGCACCAAAAAGCTTCGTCAACACGATCGTGAATCAAACGGTATAACTCCGGCCCGGATATCATAACTACGGAGCATCTGATTATAATCAAGGATGGCTGTATGAAGTCGAGTTGTTTGTTCTGTGATATTATTTCATTTGATAAGTGATGGACTATTGGATTTTGTTGGTAGGTACCTACTTCTGAAACTTGAACAATGGTTGAAGTATTATTGATGGGTAAATTATTAAACAATGGCAAATTATTACACAACCGAGAATTATTACACAACGGTAAATTATGACATCACGGTAAATTATTACACAACGGCTCATCTACCCAGAAGGGGCTGGATTTTGTTGATAGGTACTTTTACAACTTGAACAACAGTTGAAATACTATTGATGGGTAAATTATTACACAATGGCCAATTATTACACAACTGTAAATCATTCAAAGGTGAATGATGACACCACGGTAAATTATTACACAACGGTAAATTATTAGGTACACAGCGGCTCATCTACCAAGAAGGGGCTGGATTTTGTTGATAGGTACTTTTGCAACTTGAACAACCGTTGAAGTATTATTGATGGGCAAATTATTACACAACGGTTCATTATTCTATCTCCGTAGAAGGGGAACCTATACAGGTAAATTATTACACAACGGTTTAGGTAGGTACCTAGTAACGAGTACGGGGTTAGGTACTAACCTACGGAGGGTGTAGAATAGTACATATGTTATATAGAAGGGTTATCTATACAGAGAGCTGTGGTCTGTAACAGGAGGGTATTCTGTACAAAATAATAAACCGTTGTGCAGGGATTTGCAGCGTTTTTTTTATTGCAGTTTTGGATTCTACATACCTTGAAACGTAAACCATCAAATTTTGGGGGGGGGGGGGGGGTTAAATTTTTTTATTTTTTTTCATGCTCGATTCCAATGGTTCATTATTGAAAATAATAAACCAAAATAATTCTTCTCCCAGTGAAAGAAGGAACAGAAGTTTGTTCAATGTCTCTCCAGTAAGTCTGTTTCTTCTTGGATTCTCCGTTTACTGACTTCGACTTACAAACTGTCAACCTAATTTTAATATAATAATGTGTGGGGCTTACTTTTTTTAATTAGGTACTTATTTAATTTGGTTTTTCAATTTTTTCTATATTTCTTTCGATAATATCGGATATTGATTTTTCACCCGATATTATATCGATATCGATTTTTTTCATTTGATATATCAATTGACATCAATATCGATATTTTTTCGATATCTCATCCCTACTTTGATAAGGCTGCTAGGAGGTAATGCACTGATGCTGGTGCTTCCCATGTGTGTGTTCGAGTGAGTCAAGATATGGGCGACTCGTCCAGTAGGATGAAGAGCGCTAATCTCTCCCAGGGCTTGGAACCTACGGTTGAAACTTGAATCGTGGAGGTGAAGCTGGGGAATATGGGACTGGAAGTCGGGTTTAACGCATTCAGGGGCTTATGGAAATTGGCGCAGCACTAAGAGAGGAGAAGGGAGCCAGAGTGGGGGGAGAGAAACGAACCCCGAAAATTGCTTTGGATTCGCTCGGGAAGTGGATAGGGAGGGGGATAAAACGAGAATGAGGGGGAGCAAACGGGGATAGGACCCCTCCCTACCGGTCTGAAGCAACCACAACGGATTCGATAACTTGTTAACGCAGGAAAGGTGGAATGGGCGGTAGAAACGAGAAGAGGGAGAGGGATATTTAATTACGGGATGATTTTCAATCCTGACGGGAGAGGCCTTGGCGGCTCAGTGGTTGACAGGGATGGAAAATCTAATAGCTGGAATGAAACGGCGGCCAGTGAAAGGTATGAGATGCAGATATAGGGTAGGGGTGGGATATCGAAATGAAATATCGATATTGACATATCAAACGAAAAAATCAATATCGATATAATATCGGATGAAAAATATCGATATCCGATATTATCGAAAGAAAATGTAATACCAAATTGAATAATTTTAAAAAACTAAGCCACACATTATTATATTAAAATGAGGTTGGCATTTGTAAGCCGAGGTCAGTAGACGGAGAAATACACACATCACTATCTCATAATTGCGGTTTCATTATTTATGATACTGATTCGGATTTCTTAATCAGTCCAAGGTTAGTTACTTAGTTCAAATTAGATTAGCAGACTTTGTTCAAATTGTATTCAACTTGTGTGATGAATTTAAAATTGGCTCATCACGGTGGCGTGAGGAAATGCGCAGGCGGCTGATATCCACCGACATCTACGATCTTTTGGGGAGAGATGGAGGTGAGTGTTAGAATTTGCCCAGGCGGCGGTATTCCACCGACATCTAGGATCTTTTGAGAGAGGAGATGTTGTCTAGGCGGCGGATATCCACCGACATCTAGAATCTTTTAGAGGAGGAGGTTTTGCCCAGGCGGCGGATATCCACCGATCATCTGGGATCATTTAAGAGAGGAGGAGCAAGGTAGAGGAGAGAAGAGAGAGCTGGTTAGAGGAAGTGTCGAATGAAGCTAAAGCCCCAGGATCCAGGGTTTTATAGGAACTGGAGGCCTCTCCCTCCAACTCCCTGTTGGGAGTTGGTGGTGGGGCCCCAGGTTGTGCACCCTGGGTTCTGTGGCTTGTCTCCCCACTCATTTGTTTATTGACGGAAACGAAGTTTGGCGTTAGAATGTTGGTGAGAACTTAAAGTTTACTAGTGGAGTGTTCCCGGGAGGGACTCACGACAACTTGTTTTGTACCTTTAGGGCCGGTAACTAGAACACAGGTTAGCGGTTATCGTCTTACCAGATGCTTGTGAGGCGTAACAAGAATCAAGGTTATCGCCTGATCAGACGATAACCTCTAACCAGCCGTGCTTGGGCGGTTAACCGGAGCAATAAGCAATCTGATTGGCTAACCGCGCCTTGCCGGGAAGCGGGGCTGCCAACTGAAGCAGCTTGTCTTTTTCAACGCTTTTTTCTTTGCGTTGAAAAGAAAGGAAACATGTCTGCTTCGTGTATCTCTACTTCGTGAGAGGAATGCTATGGTAGTGTTACCTAGCAACCCTGCGCTCAACCTCAGGTTAACTTGACCTAACCGCGGAATGCGTTCTAGTTACGCTCCACTGATAAGAAAGCGGTCAGCGGTTACCGCCTGTTTAAACTGAGGTTAACTATCGTGAGGTTATCGTCGGTTCTAGTTACTGGCCCTTATACATATAGTAATTTCATTACCAGAGATAACGAAATGTTTGTAAATACTTTTTCAGTTTTTATTCAGAGAATATAATGAGGCTGACTCTACTGTTCGATATGTGTCGATCCAAACCAGTGATGGGCGTTGAATAACGGAACTGCTTAGAATAACCGGTTATCGACCAAGAACCGGTTATTGCGATAACCGGTTACGCGAAACCGCACGTTATTGGAATAACTACTACTTCCCTTCTCCTAGCAATGGAGGTGGTTGCCTTCATTATCGGCACACAGGTAGCGGTCTCCCTCTCCCACCCCTTGATGTTGGGATGGTATTGAGTAACTACCTGCTGCCGATAACGGTTTACCTCGCAACCGGCTACCAACTTCCTGACAGTTGTCCATCAGCTTAGGACCTTTCGCTTCCCTTTGACGTGAGATGGTATTGTACGCTATAGGGCACAGCGTACCTATAGTGATCAGATCACTCTTTACCCTTCACTCCGTTCCTAACACTTACCTACCTATGTTAGGACGGTATCCTTCAGCTTAGTGCCCTTCAAAAGTAAAAACGTTAAAAATGTTGAAGGGTTAAAAACTAGTCCCATAATGTTTCGCATTTCAGTTTTTATGATGTAGGAAGTTCAAAAACATATTGCCGATAATTAATTCAAGATTTTACCTACCTATCACATTAAACTGTAGATAGGTACCTACCCATAGTTACCGACCTACTAAACTCAATTTTATGGGATCCCAGGGAGGACAGAGGGATTTTTTTTTGAGATTAGGAAATTCTAATATTTTTATTCCTCTATCAACAATTTATTTCTATTACATTTATGGTCAGCATTTGCATGTAAGCCCCAATAGTGTAAGTGACAGATTCACTAAATGAAGCAATAGGTAGGTATCATAGGACCAAATTTTCGTCATCTCTCTCATGTGAACATTCATGTTTGTCTCTCTACCCCATCACTAAACTGGTAATCAGTTATCAGAATAACCGGTTATTGGAACCGGTTACTGACCGATAACCGTTAGCGAATAACGCGTTATCAGAAAATAACGCTTTAGACCATCACTAATCCAAACTGCTCAGCTCCTTAAAAGACAGAACAGGTAGGAACTGCTGGACGTACAATGCTCCGGGTGGTCTCAAAAAATCTTTTAGTTCAAGATAAATTTAGAAACGTTAAAAAAAACCATACCATTTTATCCAAAGTTTTTGAGCTACGGCGTTCTGAAAATTTCAACCCCTAGTTTTCACCCCTTAGAGATGACTGACAGTAACGCCGAGCTTCGATGACCAACTAGACCCCGAACGGAACCTATAACCAGAATTTCAACAATTTTTTTTCATGGTAACTGTTTGAGCTTACCTTCATTTTCGACTCCCGTAATATTGTCTACTCACACTTCTCACATTTCTGAATGTATTTTCCACAACAAACTCGTAGACTTGTTGAATTTCGTTGTTTGTAACCTCAAAATATTAGCCTTGAAATAACCTGATGTGTTGTTGCTGTATCTTGTTACCCAACAGTGATGGTACGCTGTTGGTTGTTCACTTCATGGATAGAGCATGGATGCTTGTTACGGTTTTCTCTGGAGTATCCATAATCCTCATTTTCTTTTCTTGTTGTTCTTGGGGAACTTACCCACCCAATTTTATATTTATAAATTTATTAAATTATTGGACAGCTCCAAGTAATTTTCAGTGGACTCCTTCATGTGCATGACTGACATTTTTCATAACATGTTTGCAAGCTGCAGCCATTGGAAAACAACGCCTGTTGCTGGAAGCCATCTTTAACTTCACTTATTTAAAATGAGCCCACCTGTTAACAGCCTTGTGAAGACCAGTTGATTCAGTTTTTTGAAATCCGCGATAATCACCGTTTATATCGCCCATCCACGCTTGGATTCCATTGCATCCTCACCAGAAACTCATTTGCTACCCCTGGAGAGCTCAGGATTACTGTACCCTGAGAATTTTGGTGCAGTGTCATCCTACACAGGAATTGGGTGAACCTGCTTAAAGTGCTTGGACATCCTTCTGGCAAATTATTCATCTTCCCCTCGTCATCATCACATCATCACATCATCACATCATCAGTCAGACCAGATAAGCCATAACCATTTGTTTAGCCTTAAGCTGACATATAATATAATATAATTTTTGTTGGTCCTTCGAGTATTTTTTTATCCTAAATTGAAGTCATTAATCGTATTTAGTAACTAAGAAAAGTGCTGCGTTCGGCGGACGGATAGACTTTTTTTATTGCATTTTCGGATTCTACATACCTTGAAACGGAAACCATCAAATTTTGAGGGTGGGTGGAGGGGGGTTAAATTTTTTTTTTCATGCTCGATTCCAAAGGTCTATTATTGAAAATAATAAACCAATAAAACGGATTGACTTTGACACCCATAATGAATAGGGGTTACATTGAATAATCAGGAACCTAACAAGACTACATCAGTCCTACCTAAAACGAGCTGTTCCCTATTATATTAATATTACATTTGTAGAGAGATTTAGTATGAAGTTAAATTTTGTCAAGGCAAAAAATTTCGTTCCACTTCCGCGTCACCCATCCCGCGTAACGTTTTTCGACTAGTTAGTCCAAGGCTAAAGCATGTTCCATGCTAAAAAAAAAAAACCACAGTCATGCAGCATGGCTATAAGAGCGAATTTTCGAAGAAATAACTGATTTTATGTAAAACTGTTTTATCTCAAGAAATAACCACGTTCCTTCATCTTCAAAGTGCTCCAGTTTGAGAACGGAATGAGATATCGCAATTATGATTTCACCATCGTGTTCAGCGTAGAAAAACCTTTAAAATGAGGTGTCACTTGTCAGACTGTTTCATTTTGGGAATTTATGGGTAATTTTCCCCCCCTAAACCTCCCCAAAACTCCCCCTTAGAGTGACCCGATTCTGCCCATCTACGAAATTAGCCTGTCGATTGCCAAGACAGATTTTTCGTGCAAATTTGAACTTTTTATCTCAATTCTGTCGAGAGTTATCGTCTGGAATGACACATACATATATAAATATATAAATATATATATATATACATATAATTTTTGGTGTCTTTCGACAGTGAATTCAGGATGGTCTGAAACGGATTTTGGTATAAAAATCTTTCGGAAATTCGAGTTTTAAAAATTTTGGACCGAGAACAATAGCTTCCTTTTCTTCGAAAATTCGCTAAAAGAAAAGGAGCGTAGTACCTAATTCAAGTTTTGGGGGCCAAAATTTTTGGAAACCACCAGAAATAGCTATTTAAATTATTTTACATGAAAGAAACAATAAATAAACAGCCAGAATTTCTGTAGACCAATAAAATAATAGAATAATAAACCCATGTGACAAGGATTTCAATTTGGATGATGCAATGGGTTTGAAATGATTTATTAGACTTGGGAATGCGATATTTCATGAATTCCTCTCCGAAATCCCACATGATGAACGACTGAGTACCAAATCTCAAGTTGAAGAAGACTTCCCTTTAAAAATATAAGTATTCTGAGACGCTGAAGTATTAAGTAAGTAAAAAGAGAAAGAAAAACCAGGTTGAAAGGAAATAGGAGGAGGGAGGGAAAAAAATGGTTATAACTAACGCAGCTCCCCCCCCCCCCCCCCCCCCCACCACTCATTCACCGTCACTTTGAGAAATAACAGTCCCCACCGGTTGTTCTCGTATTGCCGAGAAAGGATTGTGAAATAATAATGCGAGAGCATAACTGAGGGCGTTGGAGCGCGAGTTCTCAAAGGGGGATATCAGTATCCGATGGTTAAGGATGTCATTCTAAAGGCTCCCTTACCGGTTGGGCGGCGAGGCGGAAAAGATGTATCTCCTCCCAGGAGAGACGGCAGAGAGAAATCCTTTGGGTCGGTTTTTGGTTTATCATTCTGTGAATAATACACCTGTGTATTCGCTCAGCAAAAAATTTTTTCTTTTACGTTTCTAGGTGCGTAGATTACAAAAGCGCTGTAAATTATTACACAACGGTTTATTATTTACCTGCATAGATGCCCCTTACGCGTAGATCGCTGTTTTCTGTGGTCAATACCCTCGTGCTCCCCCCAGGAAAGCTCTACATGAAGTATTGCAGCCGGCCCGGGAATTAAAGTTTTATAAAAACCAGTGTACAATAGCAAAATTTAGATGTACTTCTGAAGGTAAATTGTTGATGTGGAGTGAAAAAAACTTTTTGGTCCTTGCTGGGATTCGAACCTGCAACCTTGAGCATAGGATTTCGACCCAACTGAGCTACTGGGCATGTGTACGAGGCAAGTGATGTGCGCCCTCAATTCAGGTTGGTGCCTGCATACAGGCTGCTGTTTAGGGGAAATTTAATTTTATTACAACATCGTAGAATGCTCCGGATGGTCTCAAAAATTCAGAAAAAAATCGAGCTATTTAAAAAATGCGATAAAAACCGCACCTCAAAATACAATTTTCGAGATCGGGCTACTCTGGATATTTCAACCCCTCTTTTCACCCCCCTTAGAGATGAATGACAGTGACGCTGAGCTTCGAGGGCCAACCAGAGCCCAAACGGGACCCATATACCAAATTTCGTGACTTTTGGTTCATGGGAACCAAGGAAAAAGCTTAACCTTCGTTACAACTTCAATTCTTCACTCTTCCGTCAAAATCAACTTCACATCCGGTTTTCTCGCCATAAAAAAACTAGTTGGGGGTCTAGTCTAGTCCTCTATTAGAGGGTCTAGTTGGTCCTCGAAGCTCGGCGTTACTGTCAGTCATCTCTAAGGGGTGAAAAATAGGGGTTGAAATCTCCAGGACGCCGTAGCTCAAAAACTTCCAATGGAAGGGTATGGTTTTTTTTACGTTTTTAAATTTGCCTTGAACTAAGGAAGTTTTTGAGACCACCCGGAGCATTGTACGACCAGTCTATCGTTTGCACCGAAAAGCTTCGTCGACACGATCGTGAATCAAACAGTATAAATCCGGCCCAGATATCATTGCTAGAGAGCACCTGATTATAATCACGGATGGCTGTGTGAAGTCGAGTTGGTTGTTCTGTGATATTATTCCATATGGAAAATGATGGATCTTTTGGATTTTGTTGATAGATATTTTTGGAACTTGAACAAACGTAAAAATGTTATTTGCTAAAAATTATTACTGTCGGGCTATCTAGATAAATGAACGTCGTAAAATCGTAATATTAATATGAGATTTATTCAACATACCTCCGGATTGTAGTCAGACGAATTATTTATAAGAAAAGGTTGATTTGACACTGTGGTACTTTGGCAAAAACAATTTTAGACGAGGAGCGTAGATTGCGGTCGACGGAGCTGAAGGATGTGAGGAACATCAGCGATCCTCATTCTTAGGATGCAGATGTTTTGCATAATAATCAAGTAGAGTTGCCTTTGTAGCGTGACGTCACGATCGTGGTGATGGATGGGAGATTGCCTTCCCGAAAATTACACAACGGTGAATTATTACACATCGGTTTATTATTAGCCTTATGCTTCACGAATAAGTACAAAATATTCATTATTGAATTATTGAATCCCGCGCATTTGTAGGAAACTTTAATTCCGGAACCGGCTCCAGTACTCGATTGGGGCTTTCCTTGGTGGGGGGGGGGGGGGGGAGCTCGACGGTATTGACCACAGAAAACAGTTATCTACGCAGGAGGGGCAACTATACAGGTAAATAATAAACCGTTGTGTAATAATTTGCAGCGTTTGTATTGCATTTTCGGAATCTACATAACGAAACAATGAAACGTAAACCATCAAATTTTGAGGAGGGTGGGGTGCATTTTTTTTTTTAAAGCTCGATTCCATAGGTTCATTATTCAAAATAATGAGCCAAAACGATACAGCAAATTGTGATGGTCTGACGAGTTTACCCTCGTATGTCTGTCGTCATACGACCAATTTGGAGCGTCATTTTTTGCGGAACTGACAGAAATCGTTGTTCAAGCACACAAATCCAACTAAGGACCCGCTTGATTTCAAGGATATTTTTAGGGGGCGTTTATCACATTTACCATTTATTGGTTTCTCGGCTCGCGTGTGGCATGAAAACACAAATCCCGTTTAAGGCTGTTGCTCATTGTTCGTGCTTCGGAGTTTGAACGCTTGCTTCGGTTCAGCGGGCTATTTTCACTTTTCCTGTCGGGATCCACTGGGAAGCAAGCAGAAGCCCACGATTCCTAATGATAGTTCATAATTACCTACCAGTTTCTACAGGGACATACGCTTTTGGTGAATTTATTATTATGTACTTACATAAATATTTTGCGATATTGGCCATTTTCATCATCCATTGACAGATGCTGTTTCGAATTTGACCCACTTTTGGTTTACGAAAATCGCTCATTTCACACTTTTGTTCGCCATTGCAAACATTGTGGTGAAATTCGTTTGTTTCTTATATTGCTGCCAAAAGGTCAGATCTAACGTCTGGACTAACATAGTTCGGAAATTGTTGATATCGTCTGGCCCCACTCCGGAAATTGTATTAGTTTATTATTCTGCGAATAATACACCTATGTATTCGTTCAGGAAAAATCTGTATAACACCCCCTCAAAATTTTTTCTTTTACGTTTCAAGGTGCGTAGATTCAGAAAATACAATGCCCGTCCGCCGTACGCTGTACGCCGTCCGCCGTACGCTTTACGCCGTCCGCCGTATCACGTGTACCGGCTTCATTTTCGGTCTAAAAATTTGTTCATTCGCTCACAGGCTCCATTTAGGTCCTAGCTGTGTTCCGAAGCTTGGCAGCCAGATCGGAATATGTACTCCCATGGGTGGTATGGGAGAAAAATGGGTGTAAAACTAGCGGTTTTCGACTTTGAGGTTTTAATGACCATGAGCTTGTGAGGTACCGTTTTCCATGTTTTTTCAGGACGAGAAGACCGAATATGAAGTTCATTTTTACCAAAGAGTGAAGAATTGAGGTTGTAACGAAGTTTCAGCCCCAAAAATTAATTTTTTTAATGAGTCAAAAACGTGTGAAATTGTCTGAAAATTTGTATAATCTTACTAGAAGTAGTATCAGAAGGTGAACCAAGACAATTAAATGGCAATATCAATGATCAAAGATAATTTGTAAAAAAAAAAATAGGAGACTTCTTCGTGTTTTTAGGGGCTTGAATTAGTGGAAACCATCAAAAGTAGCTATTTCAATTATTGCACATGAAAGAAACAATAAAAGAACATAGGTACAACATTTTTGTAGGTGTGTCCAGTGTAATAATAAACCCATGCGACAAGGACTTCGCAGCGTTTTTCGAATAACTACGAGTATTTTTGAATTTTCGGAATACCTATAAAGATTTTGAATTTTCGAGAAAAAGTGGTTGGGACATAATTATGAAATGTACCATCCCGTAAATAAAAGTTGGGGTCATGTAGCATGACCCTGTGAGCGGATTTTCGAGGTGCTATGCCATAACGTTGCTAGTGATTTAATAGCAATTCTTATACCGATTATTAGCATGTTTAACCCCCGATTATTTTGAGGTAAATTTGTTAAATTTGGAAAATATTCTAAATTAGGATGATCCTAGAGAAAAAGAATGTTCATAACCCCACACGTGTTAATAATTGGCATAAATGATTTTTAATTTTGAAATTCAATACCTAATTAAATTATTTCGAGGTAAATTTGATAAATTTGGAAAATATTTTAAATTAGGATGATCCTAGAGAAAAAGAATGTTCCTAACCTCACGCGTGTTAATAATTTACATAAATGATTTTTAATTTTGAAATTCAATAATTACATTATTTTTAGGTAAATTTGATAAATTTGGAAAATATGTTATATTAGGATGATCCTAGAGAAAAAGAATGTTCGTAACCCATGCTAATAATCGGTATAAGAATTGCTATTAAATCACTAGCAACGTTATGGCATAGCACCTCGAAAATCCGCTCGCAGGGTCATGCTACATGACCCCAACTTTTATTTACGGGATGGTACATTTCATAATTATGTCCCAACCACTTTTTCTCGAAAATTCAAAAAACTTTATATTCCGAAAATTCAAAAAACACTCGTAGCTGTTCGAAAAATGCTGCGAAGTACTTGTCCATTGTGTTCAGTTGAATGAACTTACCCAAGTGACCTGTGCCCCCCCCCCCCCCGTCACCCCACAGCCAGTGACCCGTGTGCTATGGACTGCAGCCGCCACCCCCACCCCCCTCACCAGCGACGAGTTGAAGAGATGTGACCCGTGGGCGGGAAAAGGAAGTGGCCCGAAATAGGGGACGCTAATATCCCGAACCCGTAGAACGAATGGTGAAAGGAAAAGTGAAGGGCCTCTATGTGAATGGGCAAGTGAGAGGGGGGATGTGGGAGGCGAGTGTGAGAGGCTGATATCGTGTGCTTGACACCGCATAACAGTGGAACAAGGTAACTGCGGTGGTGGGCAGGTGTGAAGGGGTGAGGGGGGGAGGGAGTGAAAACGTGTCATTGACGAGGTGAGAGCGAGGGGTGGGGAGGGGGGTAGTGACGAGTCGCATTGTCTGTCGTCCCTTCGTTGAATGAATGATAGAGTTGTTGTCCTCAGCAGGTCACTCGTCCTCCTCCCTTCACTTCCGAACTTCCTTCCTCACCGCCACCGCTTCTGACGTATTGACGAGGTCTGCGCTTTTCAGGGGAAAACACCTCAATCAAGGAACAGGACAACTTTGATACCTGCCAGGCTAGCGACTGCGCAGTGTTGGTTGTCTCGAGAGCAACTGGAAACAAAACCCTGCAAAGTTCTTGTCACATGGGTTTATTATTCTATTGGACATACCTACAGAAATGTTGGATGTTCATTTATTGTTTCATTCATGTAAAATAATTGAAACAGTTATTTTAGATTGTTTCCACCAATTTTGGCCCCCACAAACACGAGTTTTGGTTTATTATTCTGTAAATAATACACCTACGCATTCGCTCAGCAAAAAATTTTTATAACACCCCCTCAACATTTTGGTTTATTATTTTCAATAATGAACCATTGGAATCGAGCATGAAAAAAAAAATGCTTACCCCCCCTCAAAATTTGATGGTTTACGTTTCAAGGTATGTAGAATCCAAAACTGCAATAAAAATATTTCTGTCTGTCCGCCGTACGCCGTACGGGCCACTTTTCTTAGTTACCATGAAACAAAATTGATGAAATTCTGGTTATAGGTTCCGTTCGCTGTCTAGTTGGTCCTCGAAGCTCGACGTTACTGTGAGTCATCTCTAAGGGGTTCAAAATAGGGGTTGAAATTTTCAAAACGCCTATACCATTTTTTTACGTGAATATTTTTACGGTTTTAAATAGTTCTTGAACTTGCGAGTTTTTTAAGACCATCCGGAGCGTCGTACGTCCAGCCGTTCGTTCACAGTAAGGCCCCGAAGTTTGCACCGACAGGCATTTTCGACTCCAGTGTGACTGAAATTGTATACAATTCAAACCAAATCTCGTAACCAGAGACGCGCCCACAATAGGAAATTAGGCGGAGATAAAATCATTGCTAGGTATCACCTGATTATATTGGCGGAGTATGAAGTCGAGTTGGTTGTTCTGTGATATTATTTCATTTGAAAAATGATGGCTCTTTTGGAGTTTGTTGGTAGGTAGTGAAACTTGAACAAACGTTGAAGTATTATTGATGGGTAAATTATTATTACGGTAAATCATTACTCAACGGTAAATTATTACACAACGGTTCATTATACCATCTACGTAGAAGGGGCTGGAGTTTGTTGGTAGGTACTTTTGCAACTTTTTTCACTCCTCATCAACAATTTCTTTTCAGAACTTCATTATGTGTGTTTCTTTTTGTTAGGTACTGTTTGTCATCGGCAGAATTTATTTAGGAACATTTAACTCGTGATTTAGGTAGGTACCTAGTAACGAGTGCGGGGTTAGGTACTAACCTACGGAGGGTCTGCGATCTACATAATATGTATAGAATAGTACATATCATATTATATAGACGGGTTATCTATACATAGAGCTGTGATCTGTAACAGAAGGGTATTCTATACAAAATAATAAACCGTTGTGCAGGGATTTGCAGCCTTTTTTCTTTTACGTTTCAAGGTGCGTAGATTCCAAAAATGCATACCGTTTTCATTTTTGGTCTAAAAAATTCGTTCTTTCGCTCACATGCTCCACTTCGGCCCTAGTTGTGTCCCGAAACTTTTCAGCCCGATCGGAATATATTCAAGAGTGTTATGAGTGAAAAATGGGTATAAAATAGGTATTTTTTGTGTTTTAGTAACACGAGGTTTTGAGATATCGTTTTCCATGTTTTTTTTTTTGGGACGAGAAGACCGAATATGAAGTCATTTTTTGACCAATTAGTGGAAAAATTCGGGTTCTAACGAAGTTTCAGCCGTAAATTCACGTTAAATATTGGTCTAATATCGTCGTTCTTCCGCACACAGTTTTGGTCACCATTTTGGGAACACATTTGGGTCCTAGCTGTGCTCCGAAACACGGCAGCCCGATTGGCATACACCCAGGGGTGTTATGGGAGAAAAATGGGTGTAAATATAGGGGTTTTCGTGGTTTTTTCGAGGTTTTAGTGAACACGGGCTTGTGATGTATCGTTTCCCATGTTTTTTAGGGCGAGAATTCCGAATATGAAGTTAATTTTAACCAACGAGTGGAAAAATGAGGTAGTAACGAAGGTTAAGCTCCCGAAATTAATTTTTCATGAGTTAGAAACCTGGGAAATTGTCTGAAATCACCATGCATTTGTATAATAACACCAGAAGTAGTATCAACAGGTGAATCAAGAAAATTAAATGGTACTAACATTGTTCAAAGATAATCTGTAAAAAAGAAAAAGGGAGAAAAAAAGAGCCGAGGTCTTGTTTTTGCGGACCAAAATTGTTGGAAACCATCAAAAATAGCCATTTCAATTACTGCACATGAAAAAAATAATAAATGAACAGCCTACATTTCTGTAGGTATGTCCAGCAGAATAATAAACCCATGTGACAAGGACTTTGCAGCGTTTTTTTAAAAAATTATCTTTGATCACTGATTGTGTCATTTAATTGTCTTGATTCACCTGTTGAAGTACTTGTAGTCCGAAGTATTATAATACAAATTTAGGGTGATTTAGACAATTTTCAACTTTTTTTATCTCATGAAAAACGCTGCAAAGTACTTGTCACATGGATTTATTATTCTATTGGCCATTCCTACAGAAATATCGAGTGTTCATTTACTGTTTCTTTCATGTGCAATATTTTAAATAGTTATTTTTGATGGTTTCCATCAATTTTGAACCTCAAAAATGCGAATTAGGTTCATATTTTGGTTTATTATTTTCAATAATGAACCATTGGAATCGAGCATGAAAAAAAAAATTCTTACCCCCCCTCAAAATTTGATGGTTTACGTTTCAAGGTATGTAGAATCCAAAACTGCAATAAAAATATTTCTGTCTGTCCGCCGTACGCCGTACGCCGTACACCTTCCGTCCACTTTTCTTAGTTACCATGAAACAAAATTGATGAAATTCGGGTTATAGGTTCCGTTCGCTGTCTAGTTGGTCCTCGAAGCTCGACGTTACTGTGAGTCATCTCTAAGGGGTTCAAAATAGGGGTTGAAAATTTAAAAACGCCTATACCATTTTTTTACGTGAATATTTTTACGGTTTTAAATAGTTCTTGAACTTGCGAGTTTTTTAAGACCATCCGGAGCGTCGTACGTCCAGCCGTTCGTTCACAGTAAGGCCCCGAAGTTTGCACCGACAGGCATTTTCGACTCCAGTGTGAATGAAATTTTATACAATTCAAACCAAATCTCGTAACCAGAGACGCGCCCACAATAGGAAATTTGGCGGAGATGAAATCATAGGAGCGTCTACGGCCTGACTCGAGGAGCCCACCGAACTCAGCCGATTGCACCCGAATAGTTCCGAGGGGCCGCGCTCAGCTGCAGCTCCCTTATCAATCAAACGGCCTTCCCTCCTAATAATCTCTGTACGCCGCGTGTTTTGTTGAGGTTGTCAAGCGTTTCGAAGGTTCGATTTCCTTTGTGCTTGTATTGAAGTTGTGTTTGTGCTTTTGTTGAGGTTGTCAAGCGATCTGGATGCTCGCTAGCGCTCGCATCTCAAAAAAGATAAACAATCCCAGAAACTATCCCGTGAATGAGCAGGTTGTTTCGGACTTCTGAATAGATTAGTGGAATGCATTGTCAAGCGATCTGGATGCTCGCTAGCGCTCGCATCTCAAAAAAGATAAACAATCCCAGAAACTATCCCGTGAATGAGCAGGTTGTTTGGGACTTCTGAATAGATTAGTGGAATTGAGTGTCAAAATTAAAAGGCCTTTTCTGCCTACCAATTTCTACCTTCTTTCCCCAATGAACAGGTGCTGGCGCTTATACAACTGACACTTCTAGCCTTGCTTAACAAGAGCTGGCGCTTTTGCAACTGACAATCGTAATCTTTGTTGGTCACCCATTCCCGCGTACAAAGCAGATTTGAACGGAGCGGGACCCCTCGGAACTGTTCCGGTGAAATCGGCAGGGTTCGGTGGGCTCCTCCCTCCTCGAGTCAGGGCGTAGACGCTCGTTGAAATCATTGCTAGGGATCACCTGGGGGCCTATTCACTAAGCCAAAGAGACATCTCTTTCAGGTCCGACTCTCTCTTTGGGCCAAATAGATTTTTATAGTATCCATGACAGGGTTATTCAGTAACTTTTCAAAGAGAGAGTTGGCGGCCATCTTGGCATTCTCGATCTCTTTTAGAGAGACACCTAATTAGGTGTCTTCCCTCGAAAGAGAGAGTCTATTTCTCGTTTGTTTCACAGTGATCGTGTAATATCCTCCTTCATCCGTGTAATATCCTCCTTCATCCGCAACCACATCGGTACTTTTGATCGTGTATTCTTTCATTTCATAAAGGTAAGTCTATTTACATTAAAAATATATACATAATTATTGATTCATGAGTAAAAACGTCCAAGTACGGGTTGAGGTAGGTACCTACCTACCTTAGAGGTTCATTAGGTGTAGATATAACACAAGCATTAAAAGCCCCCTAATTCGACTTTTTCTGTTTATAATTGAGACTTTTTTCAATTTCATTTAAACTTTTATCCAATTCGTGAGTAAAAACGTCCAAGTATGGATTGAGGTAGGTAGGTACCCATTGAATAGGTATTAAGAAATGCGTTCATTATTAAGGAATTGAACTCCCGGGGGCAGGAACATCTCTCACTTCATGGATACTATGGCATTTTCGTGTATTAGGATCCATATCTCTTTCTCAAGGTCTCTGGAGCTATTCTGTAAAATAGACGAACCCGGAGACATTGGAAGAGACTGTCTTCCAGGGGGAGACTATCTCTCGCGGGAGATTTTCAAAATAGATCATTTCTTTCCACTGTCTATTTTAGTGAATAGGCCCCCTGATTATATTGGCGGAGTATGAAGTCGAGTTGGTTGTTCTGTGATATTATTTCATTTGAAAAATGATGGCTCTTTTGGAGTTTGTTGGTAGGTAGTGAAACTTGAACAAACGTTGAAGTATTATTGATGGGTAAATTATTACTACGGTAAATCATTACTCAACGGTAAATTATTACACAACGGTTCATTATACCATCTACGTAGAAGGGGCTGGAGTTTGTTGGTAGGTACTTTTGCAACTTTTTTCACTCCTCATCAACAATTTCTTTTCAGACCTTCATTATGTGTGTTTCTTTTTGTTAGGTACTGTTTGTCATCGGCAGAATTATTTTAGCAACATTTAACTCGTGATTTAGGTAGGTACCCAGTAACGAGTACGGGGTTAGACCTAAGGAGGGTCTGCGATCTACATAGTATAGAATAGTACATATCATATTATATAGACGGGTTATCTATACATAGAGCTGTGATCTGTAACGGAAGGGTATTTGTAGTGAATAAGGATGGAACAGACGAGGCCGAAAGTTAGCTTGAGAATGGTTATTTTATTGTTGGCCCCTTGGCTCTTTATAGTCCCCTGACATGATCAGAGGGGGGTCGGGGTGTCCCCACTCTGAGGTACAGCATGTATGTACATCGCATTGGTTGTGGAGGAGCAGCCGATCACAACAGTATTCTATACAAAATAATAAACCGTTGTGCAGGGATTTGCAGCGTTTTTAAAGATGAGATCTTTGATCATTGATTTTGCCATTCAATTGTCTTGATTCACTTGTTGATACTACTTCTAGTGTTATTATACAGATTTATGGTGATTTAGACAATTGCCAACGTTTGATGGTTTCGACCAATTTTGGCCTCCAAAAATACGAATTAGGTTCCTATTTTTGAAAAATTCTTTTTGATCATTGATTGTGCAATTTAATTGTCTCCTGACCTGTTAATACTGCTTCAAGTGTTATTATACAAATTAATTTCGGGCAATTTGCCAGGTTTTGACGAAAAAAACGCTGCAAGATCCTTCTCTCTCTCTCCCTCCATCCCTCCGATTTTGAAATGTTGCATAGATATTTGAGATGCTCCGAGGAAGTGCCTTTATGAAGTGAATTATGAGCAGGTTAGAGAGGGATTGCACAAACATTCGTGATGCTCCAAGGAAGAGCCTATTGTGCCATTTGCTCCCAAGGCGAAGTTATGGGCTAAAGCGTTATTTTCTGATAACGCGTTATTCCCTAACGGTTATCGGTCAGTAACCGGTTCCAATAACCGGTTATTCTGATAACCGGTTACCAGTTTAGGGATGGGGTAGAGAGACAACATGAATGTTCACATGACAGCGATGGCGAAAAGTTCGTTGTAGGATACCTACCTATTGCTTCATTTTGTGAATCTGCCACTTACACTGATGGGGCTTACATACAAATGCTGACCATAAAATATAATAGAAATAAATTTTTGATAGAGGAATAAAAATATTCGAATTTCCTAATCTCAAAACAAAAAAAATCCGTCTGTCCTCCCTGGGATCCCACAAAATTGAGTTGGTAACCTATCTACAGTTTAATGTGATAGGTAGATAAAATATTGAATTAATTACCGGCAATATATTTTTGAACTTCCTACATCACAACAAACTGGTATGCGAAACTTTATGGGATTAGTTTTTAGACCCTTCAACATTTTTAAAATTATTACTCGATAACTTGAAATGAGGTAATGAAAAATAACCCTTAATTTTTTGAAGAGCACTAAGCTGAGGGATACCATCCTAAAATAGGTAGGTAGGTAACCTGTTGTGTACGGAGTAAAGGGTAAACAGTGATAGCTAGCTATAGGTACGCTGTGTCCTATAGCGTACAATACCATCTCACGTCAAAGGGAAGCGAAAGGTCCTAAGCTGATGGATAACTGTCAGGAAGTTGGTAGGTAACTGGTTGGTGGTTGCGAGGTAAAGCGTTATCGGCAGCAGGTAGTTACTCAGTACGATCCCAACATCAAGGGGTGGGAGAGGGAGACAGCTACCTGTGTGCAGTCATTCACACAATAGGTATTGGATAGTGAAGGTACCCACCTCCCTTGCCAGGAGAAGCGAAGTAGTTATTCCAATAACGTAGGTTATCTGGTAACCGGTTATAGCAATAACCGGTTCTTGGTCGATAACCGGTTATTCTAAGCGGTTCCGTTATTCAACACCCATAACTAGCCCCCCGCCAACAGCTAATAACTGCTGTAAAAATGGATCAAAGTTGGTGGGGTTGGTTCCAAACTGTCCTTCAGGAGGTAGAGATCATAACTATTGATTTTGAACTTAATCGCATTCGATTTGGCTAATTGACAGCAAACAATACGTCAATAGGTCCAACATTGTCTAGGTTTACTAGGTAGTTTGTTGTGAGGCGCCTAAGGCGTCCCATAAAAAGCTCTCCGCCCTTCACCACACTCACCCTTGACCTCCTTCTACCCACCGCTCTCCTCTCTCCTCCCCTTTCCACACGCCCCTTCACCCCCTGTCATACCCCTTCCAGCCCTACCCCTCCCCTCTTCTTCGACCTTCCCCACCACTAACCTCCCCTACCCACACCTCTCACTCTCCCCACCCTCAAACCTTCCCCACCCATCATTAGCGTCACAGTGTCAGTGGAGTCAGGGAGGGTAACTATGTCCAGAGTTTCCAAAATGAGCCCCAAAACTTGCGTGTTGGCCGAAATGAGCCCTGAGTTTTAAAGAAGGTTTTTTTGAGGGACCGAAATGAGCCTCGACCTTTTGATGTGAAGGTTGGAGGTGGCCGAAATGAGCCCGAATGTTTATTTTGAAAGCTCCTTCAATATGATTGAAGAGGAAAATGAGATAGCATTTGATGGTCGAAGAGGTAGATAGGCTAAGGTCAGAGGTCAATGAGATAGCATTCCAGTTGCAGTTTGCAGAAGTTTCAGTTTTATTTTCCTCCACGATGCACACGATTAGCAAACGCGGAAAACCTCTTGTGATGAATTTAAAATTGGCATCACGGTGGTGTGAGGAAAAATGCCCAGGCGGTTATGAGCGAATCACCACCGACGTCTGGGATCTTTTTGGAGAGGTTTTTGGTTGAATTTGCCTAGGCGGTTATGAGCGAATCACCACCGACATCTAGGATCTTTTGGGGGAGTAGGTGTCCAGGCGGTTATGAGCGAATCACCACCGACGTCTGGAATCTTTTAGAGGAGGTTTTGCCTAGGCGGTTATGGGCTGACCACCACCGTCATCTAGGATCTTTTAAGGAGAGAGAGCAAGGTAGGAGGAGAGAAGAGAGAGCTGGTTAGAGGAAGTGTCGAATGAAGAAAAAGGCGCAGGATCCGGGGTTTTATAGGAAAGTGAGCCCTCCCCTTCCAACCCCCCTGTTAGGGGTTGATGGTGGGGCTCCAGGTTGTGTACCCTGGATCCTGTGGCTTGTCTCCCCACTCGTACCGTTTATTTAATGGAAACTAACTTTGGCGGTCAAAACTTTGGCGAGAACTTAAGTTCTAGTGGAGTGGTTCCTGGAGGGACTCACGACACCTCTGATTATCAAAGACGGCTATACATTCCGGTTCGTGAAAAAATTGAGCAGTGGCGTTGAGCTTTGGCGGTGTACCGTACCGTAGGACTGAGGTGGGGCAATGTCAATTTTAAAAGGGGTTCGCCTTCAGGTGAATTCGGATCATTCTAACCACAAGAGAAGACGCCCGGATGTACCCGCTCAAAAGCATGTTAGCAACAGTTTGAGACGAAAAGTGGAAGAGTCCATTCACGAACATCCACGAAAACTTATTTGTAATGAAGCGAAGGATTTTAGTGATCATCATCTAAGAGAGAGAGACTTTTGTATGACTTCGTACGACTATGTCCGATTTCGTAAGAATTTATATTATGAAAGAATGAAATCAGTTCGGAAAATGTTCGTGCCCCGGGCTCATTTCGGCCGCCTGCTGGGCTTAGTTTGTCCGACTATAACATTTTCAGGGCTCATTTCGGTTACAGCCAGCCACTATGTCAATTGTCAACTTACTTATGTCGGTTCTCATCTCATGATCGGCCTGTCAGGCCGAAATGGATGGCCAGTGTGGTCTTCCGTATGTACCAGTCTTGTCTTCCTTACTCGTCTTGTCTTCCATACTAGTCTTGTCTTCCTTACGGTTCTTGTCTCCCATATTAGTCTTGTCTTCCCTACTAGTCTTGTCTTCCATACCAATCTTGTCTTCCGTACTAGTCTTATCTTCCATACTGGTCTTGTCTTCCGTATTAGTCTTGTCTTCCATACTGGTTTTGTCTTATGTACTGGTCTTCTCTTCAATACTGGTCTTGTCTTCCGTATTAGTCTTGTCTTCCATACCGGTATTGTCTTCCGTACTGGTCTTGTCTTCCATACTAGTCTTGTCTTCCATACTGGTCTTATCTTCACTGGTCTTGTCTTTCATACTGGTCTTGTCTTCCATATGAGTCTTGTCTTCCGTACTAGTCTTGCCTTCCATACTCGTCTTGTCTTCCGTAGTGGTATTGTCTTCCATACTAGTCTTGTCTTCCATACTAGTCTTGTCTTCCATACTAGTCTTGTCTTCCATACTGGTCTTATCTTCCGTACTGGTCTTGTCTTCTGCCAAACTTGTATCCCTACGTTTATGAAGAAGATGGAAGTAGGCAATCTCCACACCAGAGCTGTGAGATTCGGGTTGAGAAAATTGTTGGCTCTGTGTCGGAGGGGGGAATAACATGGATGGGATGTCTGTACACTGTGCTGGAACCAGAACCTTCTATACGGGCACTTCAGTAGTCATCAGGCCTGTCTGCTTGGGAAGGGCCACTCCGAGTGATGCCGGGCCCTTATATACAAGACCAGCATCCCTCCCTCTGTTGGCCACCTACCGGCTCTGCCCTTTCCCCCCTCCCCATCACCATCACAAAACTCACTTAGCTCCTTTCTCTCGGAATTAATTAGTGCTCTGCCCTTTTACCGCCCCCTTCCCACCCCAGGGGCCCTTATATCGTCATTGCCGCCCCCTTTATCATCCCCCCCCCCCCCCCCGCGAGTCGCTCCATTGCCCCCTCCCCTCCCCTCTAACGGGTTAGAGCACCCATTCAGCCTTCTCGTCCGCGCCCTTCTCGTTCGCTTTAATCAACAAAATTAATGAACAACCGAGATCTCAGGATTAAAAGAGAAAAAAAAATGCGGGGATTAACTTTTTAGTGCTTGCTTATACGTAAGTTTATTCATATTTCACAAATGGAAGAACTATGTTGTGAAAAGCCCCACTCTGGGCTCCCGTAACCAAAAGAGCGAGTGAAATGTTCTTTCGAGCGAGGTGAAATTATTACTATTAATTACGGAGACTTGAGTGCCCTCAGAAACGTCAACTTCTTTAAAGTGCACTCATGCCGTCCAAATTGCGGTTTCGTTGAAAAATTAGGTGTTTTGAAATATGTTCCTACTTGAATCTTCACTGTGTCACTCGAGATAAATCCAAGAAATTTTTGATTTATATTCTGGTGGTATAAGTTCAGTTGTTCGAATCAGGCCTCGGCCTGAGGTTGGTGACTTCTGAGGTTGGAGGCTTTTGAGGTTAGTGACTTTTATACTCTGGTCGATGTTCGATTATGTGGAGGGTATTTTTTTATTTTTTAAAATATAAATCAATTTCATATTTTACAATTACAATGAAATATAGTACTAACAAAAAATAATAACGGAATTGAAAACACTTCTATGAATGAAGAAACTAATCCCCTATGTGGGAATCGCCCGTGGCAGGGAGATGAGTCTTCTCTGATCGTCATGTGACATGTTCTTTATACACGATGGTTTGATCACCGAAACCGGTATAACAGTGTTTTTTGCGCTTTCGTGTATTAGTGGAAATAGAATATTTTTTCAATAGGTAACTCCGTTTTTCTTTATTCTATACGTTCATGTGATTCAAGTGAGGAAGCTATACTGCCTACCCGAATTCGCAGACGTTTTCATTACTCTTTAAGGGTCCAAGAAGGAGGATTTTTCTCAAAGATTCAGGTAGTGCATTAAACATGAGATTGAGTTGTAGAGTTGTACCCAAGATTTGTTTGATACAATACATTTCAAATAGTAAATCAAATTTAAAAATTTTCAGTTGTTTAATTAGCGGTGGCTTGTGCTCCGAAAATCCCTTCTTAGCTATTTCTTATTACTTGCTGAGGAGGTCGCGCTCAGGTTTGCCAGCGTTCAAGATGACGAGGAAATAGCACGATGTTCGAACTACTGTCAAGGGTTTCAGTGATTCTATTTAGTGGTTTTTCCAGAACTACACCTTTGCCCCTAGCTCTGTACAGTTGCCAGAAACTGCAGTAAAGCCCTCCATACCATACATAGTATATATTTATGAATGCACGAACCGTTCAAACCTAATCCAATTTACTTGTGACTCTGTAAAATGTTGCGCTGAAAACTTGTCTCCCTTTAATACCCTGGCAAGTCTGAAACCTCGCAAGTGTATTACTATTGTCCTTGAAGTGTGTTATTATTTACGACCCGGAGGACGAAGGGGGGGGGGGGGGGAGAACGGAAAGCCGTGAGATCCTGGGATTATCATATTTATAGGAGACTTTCATGTATATTGGCCTCACGTATAGGTTTAAATACCCGGAGTTGAATAAGGCACGCGTCCTGCGGGCGTGACCGAAATAACTCTTTGCTCAGCGAACAGATACCGAACGTCGGTATTTTGCCTTCGAAGGTTCGCATTTGATAAATGGGCTTAGATATTTTTGGGCCGCGGAATATTGAAACATTCCCTTTGTGAATCGGATTTTCGTGTATGTACTGTGTTCGAAGTCTTGCACCCGTATTATCACTCCTCACTTTTTGGTAAATCCTTCCAAATTGCAGGTGCACGGCTGTGGAATTCCCTCCCTCTCCGCATTCGGTCGTCAAATCCCTTTCATCTATCTTTTACAAATCAGCAGAGTAGCGCTTTCTTTTAGCGAATTTTCAAAGAAAATGAAGCTATTGCAATGGCTTCGAAATTTAAATAATATAAATTTTTGGAAATTTTCTTCATAGAAATCCGTTTCAGACCATTCTAAAACGATTCCTGAAATTTAACACTTTTTTATATGTATATATATATATATATTTATTTATATATGTGTCACTCCAGACGATAACTCTCGATAGAATTGAGATAAACAGCTCAAATTTGCACAAAAAATCTATCTTGGCAATCGAAAGGCTAAGTTCGAAGATGGGCGAAATTGGCCTACTCTAAGGAGGGTTTTGGCGCATTTAAAGTGCGCAAAAATTACCCAAAAATCCCCAAAATGTTATTTTCCAACAAGTGACCCCTCATTTTAAAGGTTTTTGCACGCTGAACACGATGGTGGAATCGGATTTTAGATATCTTGATCCGTTCTCAAATTAGAGCATTTAAAGTGCGCAAAAATTACCTAAAAATCCCCAAAATGTTATTTTCTAACAAGTGACCCCTCATTTTAAAGGTTTTTGCACGCTGAACACGATGGTGGAATCGGATTTTAGATATCTTGATCCGTTCTCAAATTAGAGCATTTAAAGTGCGCAAAAATTACCCAAAAATCCCCAAAATGTTATTTTCCAACAAGTGACCCCTCATTTTAAAGGTTTTAGCACGCTGAACACGATGGTGGAATCGGATTTTAGATATCTTGATCCGTTCTCAAATTAGAGCATTTAAAGTGCGCAAAAATTACCCAAAAATCCCCAAAATGTTATTTTCTAACAAGTGACCCCTCATTTTAAAGGTTTTTGCACGCTGAACACGATAGTGAAATCGGATTTTAGATATCTAAATCCGTTCTTAAATTAGAGCATTTAAAGTGCGCAAAAATTACCCAAAACTAGGATAATCTTTAAACTCTTACCCCCACCCCCTTAGAGTGGTCAGATTGAAAAATGTGAGAAGTATTAATTGAAGACGAGAGTTCGAAGCAAAAAAGGGGGAGGCAAACGATTAGTACAACTCCTTGAATTTACCCACAGCGATCAAATAAATAAGCACTTAGTACAATTACGTAATAAACAAACGGTAGAATCAGGATGGACAAAACGTACAAATTAAAATAAATACGAAGAGAATATACATAGAAAACCAAATTTTAGACCGAAGTTTTCCTTTATTCAAAACCATAGCCATTAATTCGAATATTTCTTTGAAAATTCGCTCATTAAGTCATGCTGCATGACTGATTTTTTTTCTTCTCTTTTTTTCTCCTTCCTCTTATTCTTTTTTTGCTTCCCAGTCTGCAAGGCAGCGGAAGCTTTGTTTTCACTTTCGAAATGAAAATTTTTTTGTGCTCGAAAATCAAAATTTCCACTTGCATTTTGCGTTTCAGGGCCTCCTGAACAAATTTGGTTTCGTGTCTGTCCGTCCGTCTGTCCACATTTCCTTGCCAAAACCATACTGCCGCGCTAACCTTAATTGCAGTATCTCCAAAATTATGAAATGAGAGAAAAAGCGTTTTTCTGTTTTTTCGTCAGGCCACCGTCAAGAAATGAATTTTTTCACAAAAAGTAACATTATACGTTACTGAGGGGGCTGTTTCATAGCTTCATATAATTTAAAATGTTGTTTTTAGCCCTATTTACAGTGGGATGGCGGATGCTGCATTTCGACTTAATAAATCAACGTTCATCTCTACGCTAAATTGCAGCAAGAGCCACACAGTTGTTGATACTGCATTTGAGCTCAACAAATTATTTCACATTTACTACGCTTAATTGCAGTAACATCCATGATCCCGCTATTTGACTATCCATGTTAGAGCAGGTGATGTTATGTGCCCCAATAATATTGCGGATAAATTGATTGACTGACCTAAGATAAGGTTGATACCTACCTATTGTTTCTTATAGGTATGTAAGTGAGTGTTTCTTGTATGTAAGTGTGTTATATGTGTTGTAAGTTGAGAATACGGGCAGCGGACACAAGATTGGCAGAAAATCACGCGTTCCCCCCCCCTCCCCTACAGAAATAAATTCCGAAATTCAGGTGGCGTAGTGCACAACTGGACAGTTTTCTGCATGAAAAAAAACCACAGTCATGCAGCATGGCTATAAGAGCGAATTTTCGAAGAAATAACCACGTTCCTTAATCTTTAAAGTGCTCCAGTTTGAGAACGGAATGAGATATCGCAATTCTGATTTCACCATCGTGTTCAGCGTACAAAAACCTTTAAAATGAGGGGTCACTTGTTAGAAAATAACATTTTGGGGATTTTTGGGTAATTTTTGCGCACTTTAAATGCTCTAATTTGAGAACGGATCAAGATATCTAAAATCCGATTCCACCATCGTGTTCAGCGTGCAAAAACCTTTAAAATGAGGGGTCACTTGTTAGAAAATAACATTTTGGGGATTTTTGGGTAATTTTTGCGCACTTTAAATGCGCCAAAACCCTCCTTAGAGTAGGCCAATTTCGCCCATCTTCGAACTTAGCCTTTCGATTGCCAAGATAGATTTTTTGTGCAAATTTGAGCTGTTTATCTCAATTCTATCGAGAGTTATCGTCTGGAGTGACACATATATATATATATATACATATAAAAAAGTGTTAAATTTCAGGAATCGTTGTAGAATGGTCTGAAACGGATTTCTATGAAGAAAATTTCCAAAAATTTATATTATTTAAATTTCGAAGCCATTGCAATAGCTTCATTTTCTTTGAAAATTCGCTAAAACCACTCAAATCGTTCGAGAATTGCGGTCTGGGCAGCGCACACAACATTCTGGCACACACACACACACACCCCTAAGGTTTTTTTTCACGGATTTGGATTCAGAGCGGATTTCGTTGTGGTTCTTTTCATTCTCATCTGACCAGATCAAATACAACATAAGGACGTCTCTTACTGACGGACGTCCTAAAAAACCATTACCTACTTAGAATTGACTTTTGCAGTAAACGCCACAAATATTGGGTGTTGCTCAGCTTATTTGCAGTTACTAGATTCTGCTAGGCTAAATTGCAGTAACTCAAATAAATTGAACTGGAGATACTGCAGTTAAGCGTAGCAAGCGGAGTTACTGCAAATAAGCTTAGCAACGCCCAATATTTGTGGCGCTTACTGCAAAATTCTTAATCGATTCAGGCGGGAAAACGAGCTTTTCCCGCATTTTTTGTACTCACATGATAGGGTACCCACCCACCAACCTCCAGAGCGTTCTAACTCAAAACTGCCAAAAGTGGATTTGATCCGATTTCAATCAAATTTTCAGGAATTGTGTGGGTTTAGCGCTAGATGGTCCCCTATCGGTTTCATCATGATCGAATCAATGGTAGCCTCTGCGCAGGCGCTAACGGGATTTTCTTGGTACGGTCATAACTCCATCAACTTTGAACGGATTTTGGTCAGATTTTCAGTGGGGTAAGGTAAGGTCGCTTGAGGTCCCATACGACATTCATCATGATTGAATCGGCGGTGGCAGTGGCACGTGGAAGCATAATTCCCTGATGCCGGAACGGATCTCTTGTGGAAGCATGACCCATGACCTTAACGACTTTCATCAGATCTAAATATCTCGTGTATGTATGTCACGTTTTAACATGTATCATGTTTTAGCCCTGGGATACTAGCATTTTTGCGCGTCGATTTTGCGAGTCAATTTTGAGCGTCAACTTTTTTCGCGCACAATGCATAGTGGAGAGTCGCTTGGAAACGAGCCCTGGGATACCAGCATTTTTTGCGCGTCGATTTTGCGAGTCAATTTTGAGCGTCAATTCTTTTCGCGCACAATGCATAGTGGAGAGTCGCGTGGAAACATGATACATGGTTGCAATTTTTGGTTCTAAACATAAATCTATTTTCCCGAATAATTAGAATTTAACGGATTTATTAGATTTAACAGCCTGAAAAACGATTCGAGGAAAAAACTACCAATTATTGTTAGACTCACTGGCACTCCTCATTCTCATGGACTGTGTATACGAGTATAAGAATGGCAAACAATTTAGGTTTGTGTAATATACTGGGTGTTTAAAGGTGTTTCTGTATGTATTTCACGTTTTTAATCACGCCTAAACGTAGAAACTAGAGAAACGCCGTTTTTTTCGGGCGAATTTTAGCCGTTGCGTGAGGGTAAATGGCGGGTTTAAATGTTTTTTGCCCCCCGAGCTTTGTATTGCCCAAAAATAACGATTTCTTAATATTTGGTTGCCCAGCATTCTATCGTCAGGAGCATGGCGAACCAGTCATTTCTAGTTTTCTGAAAATTTAATGGTGACATACTGTGAAGGCCACGAGGAAGCTTCTGTGCCATGTCCTTGGCAGTGTATTTTCTCTTCATATCATTCATCCTACATGTAATGTAACTATAATTTCCAATATTTTAATTTCTCTTCATTTTGCATTATTGTGTAACTTTTCATTAATGTCATTCGCTGAGTACCATAGGCCCTCGTGGCGTCGAACACAAATAGCCGTTTGTTATTATTACTGTATACTTGCAAACGTGCGCATATATTTTTCTGAAACATTTAGATATTGTTGCAATATTATTGTATCACTTTGTGTAAGAACCTTTGGATCCTGTATGATTTCGATATGAGGCTCATGTGAACTGACATAAATATGATTTTTTCTGTCAGTTTGGGTAGGGGAAAAGGTTCCAGCCATGCACCAGCATTGCATGTGGGAACATCAGTGTTGACGACTTTTACCCACTTTTGATAACTGAGCGACCCTCCCCACCCCCCCCCCTTCCCCGCAAACATGGTTAGTTCACATCAGTTTTGGATTATTTTTAATAAAGAAACTTTGTAATCGAGCATTTGGGAAACAACCACCCCACCCCCAAAATTTGATGCTTTCCGTTTCAAGGTACCTACATAGAATTCGAAAATGGGATAAATTAAACAATTTCTGTCCGTACGTCGTAATTCGCACTTTCCTTAGTTACCATGAACCAAAATTAATGAAATAGGTTTGGTTCGCAGATGGTCCCGTACCAAAACGAACCTACCCAGCTACTCTATACGTTTATGTGATTCAAGTGAGGAATCTATACTGCCTACTCGAATTGGCCGACGTTTTTGTGATGGTTATCATTCTTGAACATTTAATTTTGTGATGAAGTTTTCGAGCCAATGGTGGCTCCCCACTAACCCTCCCCCCTTCCCTGGCTACGCCTCCGAGGTAAGGTAGCTCCAGCGCCCATAAATATCGACTCATTATCTCACTATTGTAATAATATGAATATCAGGGGGCCTATTCACTAAAATAGATAGTGGAAAGAGATTATCTGTTTTGAGACAGTCTCTTGCAATGTCTCCGGGGTTTGTCTATTTTACAGAATAGCTCCAGCGACCTTGAGAAAGAAATATGAACAGAAAAAGTAGAATTAGGGGGCTTAATGCTTGTATTATATTTACACCTAGTGAACGGCCTCTCTTAGGTAGGTAGGTACCTACCTCAACCCGTACTTGGACGTTTTTACTCATGAATTAATAATATGTACATTTTTAGTTGATGAAAATTGACTTGCCTTTATGAAATGAAAAAAAAACACGATCAAAATTACCCATGTGTTGCGGACGAATGAGGATATTACATGATTTATCACTGTCAAACAAACGAGAAATAGACTCTCTCTTTCGAGGAAAGACACCTAATTAGCTGTCTCTGTGAAAGAGATCGAAAGTGCAAAGATGGCCGCCAACTCTCTCTTTTAGAAGTTACTGAATAACCCTGTCATGGATACTATACAAATCTCTTCTGCCAAAAGAGAGAGTCGGACCGAAAAGAGATGTCTCTTTCGCTTAGTGAATAGGCCCTCCAGTACGTTATACCGCCATTCTAACTGGGATATCGTCACGTGAGTCGATTTCAACTCGACAGAGCCGGAATTGGGTAAGGTTAAGGAAACTCCGAAAGAGGGGAAAAAAGGGGAGAGAAAGAGGGAATCGGTTGATGTTGACGAGCTGGAGAGTTTGGAGAAGAAGGAATAGGGAAGCAGGATTGATGGCGCTGGGACATTAATCATGGAGAAAGTGGAATTTTAATCAAGAATTCCTCCGCGGAAACGTGGCCCTTTGTGGGCCCGGTCAGGAATTCCTAGGGTTTCACTCGGTGGGGGGGGGGGGGGGGGGGCTCTTCTCGGGCTCAACCCGAGTCCGCCCTTATCCTTTTCCCACACAGGCAGGGCTCTGGATGGGGACCTCTATTCGATATTGCCCCCCCCCCCCCCCTTACCACCCTACAATTCCCCTGAACATCCCACCATCCTCAGACCAGACGTCTCGTCTGTTCAGCTTCTCATCCTGACACGCGTCACTCACTCTCTTCTTTACTTGGACTGACTCACCCCTCCATTACCCCCTCCATCCCCCCCGCCATTACTCCCACTCGACCAATCTATTACATCCACTGGTTGTAATATCCCTCTCGGGGGTCTTCCGCTTGTAATTTTTAACCTCTCATCAATACAGAATGAGCTTCTTCAACCTCGAGGAATGTAATTACCGGCTCAATTCAGGTTCATCTGACACCTTAACCCGCCTCACCCGAACTGGGAAGCAACAGTATGCAGGGTGTCCCAGTTCCTTCTGGAGAAACTCAGGGAATCGATTCTATTCTTCATTTGGAACAAAAAATGCTCAGTAGAAATTTTTCGAAAAGTTCTTCGTTTTAAAGATATCCGACAATTTGTATTTTTCCAACTTTTCATTACCTAGGTACCTTACCACATAAAAACGCTAATAAATTCGAAAATATTTAAAACAAATCCAATTGCACCGTTTGGATACCTATCAGTTGGATCATTTGAAAATTTCAACATTTAAAATTTTGAAGAAGGTTGTAAGTTCTACTGAGGCTACAAAAAAATGCCTACAACTTATCAAATTTCACAAAACCTTCTTCATCTAATAAAGATATACTTCTTTACATTGATATACCTACTTAGATATAAAAATAACGTTGTGGTAGAGTTAAAAAATGATATCATTCGTTGTTGTTTGAACTTCGATACGTCCCCTTCATATTCCAGCATTATTTTAATTTAACCAGTCAAGGAAGCGTTAGTTTTATTTTACGAGGTCTAATTACCCCCCCCCCCCCTCCAATTCACCTCTGCTCATTTTTCAAACGTCCAATTATCATTTTGGTTTATTATTTTCAATAATGAACCATTGGAATCGAACATGAAAAAAAAAAAAATTCTAACCCCCCTCAAAATTTGATGGTTTACGTTTCAAGGTATGTAGAATCCGAAAATGAAATTCTGTCTGTCCGCCGTACTCCATGCTGGCCACTTTTCTTAGTTACCATGAAAGAAAATTGATGAAATTCGGGTTATAGGTTCCGTTCGGGGTCTAGTTGGTCCTCGAAGCTCGACGTTACTGTCAGTCATCTCTAAGGGGTTCAAAATAGGGGCTGAAATTTTCAGAACGCCGTAGCTCAAAAACTTTCGATAGAAGGGTATGGTTTTTTTGAGATTATTAAATTTTTCCTGAGCTAAACAATTTTTTGATACCACCCGGAGCATTGTACGTCCAGCCGTTCGTGTGCATCAAAAAGGCTTCATCAACATGATCGTGAATGGAACGGCGTAAATCCGGTACAGATATCATCACTAGGGAGCACCTGATTATAATCAAGGACGGCAGCATGAAGTCGAGTTGGTTGTTCTGCGATATTATTTCATTTGATAACTGATGGACTATTGGATTTTGTTGGTAGGTACTTCTGAAACTTGAACAATCGTTGAAGTATTATTGATGGGTATAAATTATTACACAATGGTAAATTGTTACACAACGGCAAATTATTACACGACGGTAAATTATTACATAACGGTAAATTATTACACAACGGTAAATTATTACACAACAGTTCATCTACCAAGAAGGGGCTGGATTTTGTTGATCGGTACTTTTGCAACTTGAACAACCGTTGAAGTGTTATTGATGGGCATGTTATTACACAACGGTTCATTAAACTTAACCAGAAGGTAGGTATTGACCACAGAAAACAGTGATCTTTCCTCAGAAGGGGCAACTATTTCACTCCACATCAACAATTTCCCTTTAGAACTTCATTATTTGCGTTTCTTTTTGCCGTTTTAGTTAATGTTTGTCATCGGCTGTATTATTTTAGCAACATTTAACTCGCGGATTAGGTAGGCACCTAGTAACGAGTACGGGGTTAGGTACTAACCTACGGAGGGTCTGCGATTCACATAATATGTATAGACTAGTACATAATTATATAGACGGGTTATCTATACAGAGAGCTGTGGTCTGTAACAGAAGGGGATTCTGTACAAAATAATAAACCGTTGTGCAGGGATTCGCAGCGTTTTTTCAAAATGAAATAATATCACAGAACAACCAACCGACTTCCAAAATCAGTTTAAAAACGTTAAAAAAAACCATACCCTTTTATTGAAAGTTTTCGAGCTATGGCGTACTGAAGATTTCAACCCCTATTTTTCACACCAGTCAGAGATGACTGACAGTAACGCCGAGCTTCGAGGACCAACTAGACCCCGAACGGGACCTACAAACAAAATTTCATTAATTAAAGTCCAAGGTTTCCTCCAGATTATCTCTCCCAGTAGATTTTTAAAACAGATAATCTCTTATCACCGTCTCTTTTATTGAATGGGCCCTCACAGCCCACCTGGTCGGAACTTCCATGGGTATGTCCAACAAAGAGAAAAACGCTGCAAAGTCCTTGTCACATGGGTTTATTATTCTATTGGACATACCTACAGAAATGTAGGCTGTTCATTTATTGTTTCTTTCATGTGAAATAATCGAAATAGCTATTTCTGATGGTTTCCACCATTTTTGGCCACTAAAACACAAATACGCTTTTTTTTTTTCTTTCAAATCAACCGATAGTGCTGCCATCTCTTATCTGAGAATCTCACTAACTTGTCGTTACATTTAGCCTTAATTCTGGCCCCCAAAACACGAATTGGGCACGCTCCTTTTTTTTTCTTTTCAAATTATCTTTGATCATTGATAGTGCCAATTAACCGTCTTGATCCACGTGTTAACACTTTTTCCAGTGTTATTATACAAACTGATGGTGATTTCAGACGATTTCCCAGGTTTTTCACTCATAAAAAATCAATTTTGGGAGCTGAACATTTGGTAGAACTCAATTTTCCACTCTTTGGTCAAAATCGACTTCATATTCGGTCTTCTCGTCCCCATAAACATGGAAAATGATATCTCAGAAGCTCATGTTACTAACATGTTGCTAAAACGCAAAAAGTACCTATTTTTACATACATTTTCATTCATAACACCCCTGGGTATATTCCGATCGGGCTGAAAAGTTTCGGGACATAACTAGGGCCCAAATGGAGCATGTGTGCGAAAGAACGAATTTTTTAGACCGAAAATGAAGCCTGTACTCGTGATACGGCGGACGGCGGACATTGCATTTTTAGAATCTACGCACCTTGAAACGGAAAAGAAAAATTTTTGAGGGGGTGTTATAAAAATTTTTTGCTGAGCGATTACATAGGTAGGTGTATTATTCACAGAATAATAAACCAAAAAATCACAATGACTAGGTATAATTTCACTTGGTAATTTACACTACGTAATTTTCCAACAACCAACAATACCTTCTCCCTTAGTACAAGGGTAATTTTTTAATAGAACAAGGTACAGGGTCATTTTTCAATCATTTTCCAACTTCCAAGATAGTAGCTATACGTTTTCGGAACGGTGGACAAAACTTTACCCACTTCCTTTGCCAATTTACTTATACATCCTATTCATTCAGAGTCAGAAATATAAAGTGGTGTTCTGGGAGGATATCTCGACAATCAGTAATATCAGTAAATAAGGAAAGGGTGTTGTTGCCTTGGGGTATTTTGTAGACATATCGGTTGGATTTGTGTTCTGGTCTGGTGCCCCACCGTTTTCAGACCCCTTTCACCGCTACTGCTCGGCACCATTGATGTGCTGCTGTTGGTGCCATCTAGTTAGGACGTCCCTCAGTAGTGAGAGACGTCCTTATTTTTACTGGTTCAGTAAAATTCAGAGGTCTCCACTGTTGGGCGCACGTGAAGATAAAATTGCTCAAAGCTTGGGAAATGCTATGACTTTCGTGTTCTCCGGTCTCGCCTGATGGTTTGTTCCTCCTCAATCTCTCGCTTCCCAGAAGTAATCCCCCGTTCATTTCTCACGCAGAAGGCGGAAAAATCTCTCGCTCGGAATGAAGAAGACGAGGACCCAGCACAATAGGACGCCTTCCACCCTGTGTTTTTAATATCGCCGGGTAAAGGTAAAGAGAAAATCCGGTGGTGTTGGGGTTTGCCGGTAATATAAGCAGGTAGGTAAGGTAGGCCATAGATGGTAATATTGCTCAGACTATTCGCGGGTGTGAGTGAGGGGTCGAAAGGGCAGAAGTAGCTCGGGATGCTCTCCCGTCTTAGGAGGCGCAGCATCTTGTTGTAATCGATATAGGAAACCTTCGGAGGAGAAGTGCTAAAGTCAGACTCATAACATTCTGTCATCAGGTTCCCGAGGAGGGATGGGAGACTAAGATTGAGGCGGTTGGAGGACAGATAGCGCCTCTGTCCCATAAGATTTACCCTTCCTCTTCTTACCATCTACTTAGTACTTAGCCTCGTGGTTCGTTGTAAATCAACAACAATTTCCGACCTTCAACTATATCGCTCTTGAATTATTCGTTATAACTGGTAATATACCAACAAGTCTAAACGAGTTGTTTGCAAATTCTCTTTTCAGCATATTTTTGATGATACGCTAATGCAATGGGCGAACAAGTTTTAGCACATCCCTTTTTTTCTCCGCGACTTCTTCAAATTATCTTCCTCTAATCGTTCAGTCACTATTAATCAACGTCACTCAACATCTCGTCACTTTCATAACTCCTTCCTTGTGGCGGGTGCAAGGCTGTGGAACTCGCTTCCATTGCAGTTGAGATCGCGGCCTTCACTCGGTGCTCTCAGGGCTCACTTCTTGGGCAACAGGAATTCTTAAGCGCTTTTTCTTTTTCTTATCTTATTTCATTTTTCATATTTTCAAAATATTTCAAATGTAATTTTCTTGTTTACCCTACCTACTCAATTTAATAGTAATTACTACTGGTACAGTGTAAATGGGGCAATCGCCCTAAATTGTATTTTGTAATGATATATAAATAAATAAATAAATAAATAAACATGTATTATTCCAAATTTCGGGTGTAGTTCTGTGTGTGTCCCCACTTTGAAACCAATGGAAATCTGTCATTAGCCTATGAAGAAATGAATTTGACGAGTGTTTCGGAGACCTCAGAATCTCCTCTTTCCCATGGTTTCACGATGAATTAACTTTCTCCTGCGCGTACATGAGAAATATGGAATAGGAAAAGTGGGGACATATACGGAACTATTACCACAGTCGTGAAGTTCCGTATGTGTCCCCACGCTGTTTGTGAGTCAACCCTAAAACCCTTTTGTGGTTGAACTTTTATCAAACGTCGTTGATGTTTATATTGTGTAGGATGGGGTGTAATTCATTTCTTCATAGGATAGTGACAGATTTCCATTAATTTCAAAGTGGGGGACACACGGAACTACACCCAAAATTTCTTTGGTGCAAATCCGTTACAGAGGACTCCACAATGATACCCAAAATTTAAATATTTTTTATATTTGGTTACAAAAAAAGTCGGTCAAATGCGAGTCAGAAATAATTTTCCGACTTGGTAAACGGTACCTGTACAATTTAAGAAGGATTTTTGGCTGTAAAAGCACGACTTCAGAAACATAATATGTAACGTTAGGAAGGAAGTCTCTTGTTTTTAAATCCTCACTACCGAAGGTAGGGAAGCCTTGGATTCGTGAATGAGTAAAAATATGTATGTCCTCCAAAATGAAAATTTCCACAACCATTTTGCGTTTCAGACATCGAGGAACGTTTTTGGTTCCGTGTCTGTCTGTGTGGTAATTCCTTGTAACGCCCATAACTACCCGAAACGGGCTGAAATTTGGAGGGTAGGTGCGGGTTGGGTCACACACGCCAAAATCGTTGAAAAGGTACTGTAACTTTCGTTTGCGCCTGCGCAAACGTGAAATACTTGAGACTCACACAGCAACTCTTAATATCTTTGAAACGAGTTCTAACTTGGAGGATGGATCAGGATTAACACTGATAGTTCCAAATGAATTTCATTGGACTCGTAATGTAACTTTCGTCTGCGCATGCGCGAACATGAAATGTTGACCATTTCCTTGTAACGCTTCTAACTACGCAGCTGCCAACTTCATAGTCACAGTTCTGATAAACTTATGATGAACATTTCTTCTTGATAAAACTATACTTACTACTTTCAACTATAGCAATATAAACACCTTTTCTGCCAGTGTGTTCCTGCTACTGCCAAGACTTATCAACTAAGCCCTGAAGAGGATTTATAAATAAATCGACACTTCGGCATAGTGGATATTTTATTAAGTGACCAACCCTCAAGAATCCTACCAACAATATAAATACTGAGTGGTCGAGAACGTTAATCATATTGTTGTAATGAGCTCAGATTTGGAAGATCGATCAAGAATTTTGATAAATTCTTTGATAGTTCCATAAGAATTTCATTCGTCTGCGCATGCGCGAACATGAAATGTTGACCGTTTCCTTGTAAAGCTTCTAACTACGCGGAAAATAGTCGTACAGAGCTGAAATTTTGAGGGTACACGCGGGTTGGATCGCAGATGGTCCCGTATCCAAACGAACCTACCCGACTATTCTACACGTTCATGATTGTGATTCAAGTGAGGAAGCTGTACTGTGTACTGCCTACTCGAATTGGCAGACGTTTTTTGACCTGCACGGCGGAGTCGTGTAGTGAGTAGCAGGCGGTTTTTGTTTTAGTTATTCTGGGTTCAAACCTCAGTCAGAGTTCAGGATTGATCAGTCATTCAAATGCGTGAAATTCTCAACCTCGGTGGTGTCGTTCGCGCGGTTCCTTAGCAACAATTTCGCTTGTAATGAGACAGATCTCATCTCTTGGTAGGTGCTGGTGCCTCGAGCCTTCTCTCTGCTCCCTTGATCGATAGGCCCTTCGACCCCCCCGTCACCGCACAGTTCCGACCAACGTGGTTTCACCGAATTAGGGAACTTAAACAGACAGACATGATGTTACGATTCGCAAATGTCAAAAATATCTTGATTGTGAACTAAAACGCTTCATATTACTACACAGCGGTTTATTATTTACCTGCACAGATGCCCCTTCTGCGTAGATTACTGTTTTCTGTGGTCAATACCCTTGTGTTCCCTCCAGGAAAGCCCTAAATGGAGTACTGGAGCCGGCCTCGGAATTAAAGTTTCCTACTAATGCACGGGATTCAATAATTCAATCATTAATTATTTTGTAGTTTATTCATGAATCATAAGGCAAAAAATAAACCGTTGTGTAATAATTTAGCTGAGTGGATGCCTCTTCTGCGTAGATAGTGTAATGAGCCATTGTGTAATAATTTACCCAATAATACTTCAAAGTTTGTTCAAGTTGCAAAAGTACCTATCAACAAAATCCAAAAGATCCATAATTTTTCAAATGGAATAATATCACAGAAAAATCAACTCGTCTTCATACAGCCATCCTTGATTATAATCAGGTGCTCCCTAGCGATGATATCTGGGCCGGATTTATACCGTTCGATTCACGACCGGGTTGACGGAAGCTTTTTGGTGCACACGAACGGCTGGTCGTACAATGCTCTGGGTGGTCTAAAAAAATTCTTCAGTTCAAGATCAATGAAAACGTAAAAAAAACCACACCCTTCTATTGAAAGTTTTCGAGCTACGGCACTCTGAAAATGTCAACCTCTATTTTTCATCCCTTAGAGATGACTGACAGTAATGCCGAGCTTCGTGGACCAACTAGACCCCAAACAGGACCTATAAACCAAATTTCATTAATTTCGATTCATGTTAACTAAGAAAAGTGCGAAGTGCGGCGGACGGGCAGCAATTTTTATTGCATTTTTGGATTCTACATAGGTACCTTGAAACGGAAACCATCAAATTTTGAGGGGAGGGTTAATTTTTTTTTTCACGCTCGATTCCAAAGTTTCATCATTCAAAATAGTTCACAATGAAGATATTTTCGACATTTAGGAACGATAAGTTGGAATAGCAACAACACAGACATTGGTCACTGATATGTTGTGAAGCTTGGAAGCAGCCGGCAAGTTCTATGCAGGCGTTACCTATGTATTGGCATCAATATTTGTTCAGTAATTGTTTATTGGCATTTTGTAATAGTTTTTTGTCTGGTAGCGATTTTAAATATCCGCATGCACATATATTAGTTACCGTCTGATTTGATGCAACTTATATGACGTTGTTTAGTACATTCGGTACTGAAAAGTATGAGGAGTACATCCTCCGGCGATTTCCCTGTGATGGAGTGTGAGGTATCGAATGACGGGCTGGGAAGGTTTCCGCCACACCAGTTATACCCGAAGGCTTTACCAGGCAGGTTACACCACTCTACGAGATCTTTTGTGAAGGAGGTGCTCTGAATGTTCGGTTATACCTAAAATAAAGGCCTCACCAGGCAGGTTACACCACTCTACGAGATCTTTTCCTGGGAGAAGGAAGGCAGTGAGAAAGAAAAGTCATTAACCCCAGGTGAATTGGTAGAATGAAGAAGCCTATGCAGGAGCACGGGTTTTATAGGGCTTGTTCCTCCCTCCTCCTGCCCTCGGACAGTCATTAGGGACTGTTGGAGGGAGCCGGCTGTGCACGTTCTCCTTGTCACGTAGACTCCTTCCTTCTACTGGCTTTATTGAGTATAATATGATCATTGGGTTTGAGTGGCATAGGCGGGCACCACGACATGATTGAATAGAAATAAATATACCTAGTACCTAGTAATAAATTACCTAATATGCATAATTTAGGATCAAACGTTTCAACATTTCATGGCATTCACAGACAAACGTTACTGTAGGATTCAAATAAAACTCATGGAACTATCCAAGTATTATTCCTGATCCACTCTCCAAGTTTGAACTCATTTCAACAATACTTACGGTAGTCATGAGCGTTTCAACTATTTCCAAAAGTTTCAGTACTTTTCCAATGATTTTGGTATGGGACCATCTGTGACCCAACCCGCACCGACCCTCCAAATTCCAGCCCAGTTCGACAATAATTTCGGGTAGTTATGGGCGTTATAAGGAATGTCTGGAAAATGGCAGTGGAAATTTTCATTTTGGAGGTCATTTTTGGTTTATTATATTCAATAATGAACCATTGGAATCGAGCATGAAAAAAAAATCTTACCCCCCTCTAAATTTCATGGTTTACTTAGAATCCGAAAATGCAATAAAATTATTTCTGTCTGTCCGCCGTACGGGCCACTTTTCTTAGTTACCATGAATAAAAATTGATGAAATTCCTGTAAAAGGTTCCGTTCGGGGTCTAGTTGGTCCTCGAAGCTTGGCGTTACTGTCAGTCATCTCTAAGGGGTTCAAAATAGGGGTTGAACTTTTCAGAACGCCGTATCTCAAAAACTTTCGATTGAAGGGTATGGTTTTTTTTAAAGATATTAAATTTGCCTTGAGCTAAACAATTTTTTGAGACCACCCGGAGCACTGTACGTCCAGCCGTTCGTGTGCACCAAAAAGCTTCGTCAACACAATCGCGAATCAAACGGTATAAATCCGGCCCGGATATCATAACTACGGAGCACCTGATTATAATCAAGGATGGCTGTATGAAGTCGTGTTGGTTGTTGTGCGATATTATTTCATTTGATAATTGATGGACTATTGGATTTTGTTGGTAGGTACTTGTGAAACTTGAACAAACGCTGAAGTATTATTGGTGGGTAAATTATTACACAACGGTTCATCTACCAAGAAGTGGCCGGATTTTGTTGATCGGTACTTTTGCAACTTGACCAAGCGTTGAAGTATTATTGATGGGCAAGTTATTACACAACGGTTCATTATACTTGACCAGAAGGTAGGTACTGACCACAGAAAACAGTGATCTACGCAGAAGGAGCATCTATTTCACTCCACATCAACAATTTTCCTTCAGAACTTCATTATTTGCGTTTCTGTTCGCCATTTTAGTTACTGTTTGCCATCGACAGAATCATTTTAGCAACATTTAACTCGTGATTTAGTAGGTACCTAGTAACGATTACGGGGTTAAGTACTAACCTACGAAGGGTCTGCGATCTACATGATATGTATAGACTAGTACATATAGACAGAGAACTAGACGGGTTATCTATACAGAGAGCTGTGATCTATAAAAGAAGGGTATTCTGTACAAAATAATAAACCGTTGTGCAGGGATTTGCAGCGTTTTTATATTTTTTTAAATATATATTTTTAAACTGAATCACGAGTCCAATGCTTCCTTATCTTCCGGTATTGAGGAAGCGAAATGAGGAAAATGAGCATCCCCCATCAATTCATTTAGAAAGATGAGAAACAAGTGGTTAAATAGAACAAGCATTGCAGAGGAGAAACAAAAAAAATGCCCCCAGGGCTGGAACTAAACCCGGAATCCAAATTAGGGAGCGGCACTCTACTGTTATGTTTTACCATCATACAGCTAATAGATGACTGTTAGAGAACAACTTGAAGAATACAATTTTAGAATTCCTACATTTGGTTGGTGAGCACGAACAGTTGGTAGTCGATTTTTATGCACTGCACGTCACTTCCGATCATCGTTAGCCTGATTCATCATCAAACAGATGATAACCCGACGGGATGATTAAAGCAGAATGAAACTTGTTTGTAAATCCCCTGCTACGTCTTTTTCCTCTTTCGCGATCGCCCAGAGCAAACAAGAGACCGAGGGAGGATCGTTGGTCAGAATGTGATTTGTTCGGTCAGTGGATATCGAGAAGCGTTGGGGGGGTCTCTACCTTCTGTAATCACAATCCCCCCCCATCCAACCAACTGATCTAAATTCAGTTTCCGATCCGGAACGAGCATCTGCCCTTGTCGTCTCCAACCGATTTCTCTCTTCACTCTGATTCTTCCGGGGAGGACCTACGTTTTGATTCGTGAAATTTGATTAATCTTCGTGGTAACGGAATAAACAAATCAAAATATCAAAAATCGAACAACCATGAAAATCGTATACTAAGTATTCATCATCATCATAGATCAGTTATTTACTCATATTATACTTCCAGGTGATCTGCAATGAGTGAGAGTGACCACTGTAATAATACCTGCATGTTTTTGCCACGGGATGTTTTTTACAATATTTTGCTTCCTCACTACCGAATGTACGGAAGCCTTGGATTCGTGATTGAGTAAAAGAAACGCTGCAAATCCCTGCACAACGGTTTATTATTTTGTACAGAGTACCCTCCTGTTACAGATCACAGCTCTCTGTATAGATAACCCTTCTATATTATATAATAATATATGTACTACTCTATATATATTATGTGGATCGCAGATCCCCGTACTCGTTACAAGGTACATACCTAAACCGTTGTGTAATAATTTACCTGTATAGGTTCCCCTTCTACGGAGATAGAATAACGAACCGTTGTGTAATAATTTGCCCATCAATAATACTTCAACGGTTGTTCAAGTTGCAAAAGTACCTATCAACAAAATCCAGCCCCTCCTTGGTAGACGAGCCGTTGTGTAATAATAATTATTACACAACGGCTCGTATTATTACATTCGTATTATTATTACACAACGGTAAATTATTTACCGTGGTGTAATAATTTACCGTTGTGTAATGATTTACCGTTGTGTAATAATTTGCCGTAGCGGTATAATTTGCCATTGTGTAATAATTTACCCATCAATAATACTTCAACGGTTGTTCAAGTTGCAAAAGTACCTATCAACAAAATCCAGCCCCTTCTGGGTAGATGAGCCGTTGTGTAATAATTTACCGTTGTGTAATAATTTACCGTGGTCTCATAATTAACCGTGGTTTCATAATTTACCGTTGTGTTATAATTCACCGTTGTGTAATAATTTGCCATTGTGTAATAATTTACCCATCAATAATACTTCAACGTTTGTTCAAGTTTCAGAAGTACCTATCAAGAAAATCCAATAGTCCATCACTTGTCAAATGAAATAATATCGCAGAACAAACAACTCGACTTCATACAGCCATCCTTGATTATAATCAGATGCTCCGTAGTTATGATATCTCGGCAGGATTTATACCGTTTGATTCACGATCGTGTTGACGAAGCTTTTTGGTGCTCACGAACGGCTGGACGTACGATGCTCCGGGTGGCCTCAAAAAATTGTTAAGCTCAAGACAAATTTAATAACGTAAAAAAAACCATACCCTTCAATCAAAAGTTTTCGAGATACAGCGTTCTGAAAATTTCAACCCCTATTTTGAACCCCTTAGAGATGACTGACACTAACGTCGACCTTCGAGGACCAACTAGACCCCAAACGGAACCTATAACCCGAATTTCATCAATTTTCTTTCATGGTAACTAAGAAAAGTGGCCCGTACGGCGTACGGCGGACAGCCAGAATTATTTTTATTGCAGTTTTGGTTTATTATTTTCAATAATGAACCATTGGAATCGAGCATGAAAAAAAAAAGTCTTACCCCCCCTCAAAATTTGATGGTTTACGTTTCAAGGTATGTAGAATCCAAAACTGCAATAAAAATATTTCTGTCTGTCCGCCGTACGCCGTACGCCGTACGGGCCACTTTTCTTAGTTACCATGAAAAAAAATTGATGAAATTCGGGTTATAGGTTCCGTTCGGCGTCTAGTTGGTCCTCGAAGCTCGACGTTACTGTGAGTCATCTCTAAGGGGTTCAAAATAGGGGTTGAAATTTTCAAAACGCCTATACCATTTTTTTACGTGAATATTTTTACGGTTTTAAATAGTTCTTGAACTTGCGAGTTTTTTAAGACCATCCGGAGCATCGTACGTCCAGCCGTTCGTTCACTGTAAGGCCCCGAAGTTTGCACCGACAGGCATTTTCGACTCCAGTGTGAATGAAATTGTATACAATTCAAACCATTATCTCGTAACCAGAGACGCGCCCACAATAGGAAATTTGGCGGAGATAGAATCATTGCTAGGGATCACCTGATTATAATATTGGCGGAGTATGAAGTCGAGTTGGTTGTTCTGTGATATTATTTCATTTGAAAAATGATGGCTCTTTTGGAGTTTGTTGGTAGGTAGTGAAACTTGGACAAACGTTGAAGTATTATTGATGGGTAAATTATTACTACGGTAAATCATTACTCAACGGTAAATTATTACACAACGGTTCATTATACCATCTACGTAGAAGGGGCTGGAGTTTTTTGGTAGGTACTTTTGCAACTTTTTTCACTCCTCATCAACAATTTCTTTTCAGAACTTCATTATGTGTGTTTCTTTTTGTTAGGTACTGTTTGTCATCGGCAGAATTATTTTAGCAACATTTAACTCGAGATTTAGGTAGGTACCTAGTAACGAGTACGGGGTTAGGTACCAACCTACGGAGGGTCTGCGATCTACATAATATGTATAGAATAGTACATATCATATTATATAGACGGGTTATCTATACATAGAGCTGTGATCTGTAACAGAAGGGTATTCTATACAAAATAATAAACCGTTGTGCAGGGATTTGCAGCGTTTGGATTCTACATACCTTGAAACGTAAACCATCAAATTTTGAGGGGGGTAAGAATTTGTTTTTTCTTGCTCGATTCGAATGGTTCATTATTGAAAATAATAAACCAAAATGTATGTCCTCCAGAATGAAAATGTCCACTACCTAACATTTTGCGTTTCAGACATCTGTCTGTGGTAATTCCTTGTAACGCCCATAACTACCCGAAATAAAGATCGACATGGGCTGAAATTTGGAGGGTAGATGCGGGTTGGGGCACAGATGGTCCAATACAAAAATCATTGAAAAAGTACCTCAACTCTCGTCTTCGCATGCGCAATCGTGAAATACTTGAAACGCCCATAATAACCCTACATGTCGGTGAAATGAGTTCAAACTTCGATGGTCAATCAGGAATAATACTGCGATAGTTCTAAATGAATTTCATTGGAATCGTCATGTAAATTTCGTCTGCGCACGCGCGAACACGAACTGTTGATCATTTCCTTGTAACGCTTCTAACTACGCAGAAAAAATAATAGTCTTAGACAGCTGTAATTTTGAGGGTACACGCGGGTTTGATCGCAGATGGTCCCGTATCAAAACGAACCTACCCAACTATTCTATAAGTTCATGTGATTCAAGTGACTCGAATTGGCAGTTCGTTTTAAACTGGATTTATTAAGATGGACGTTGATAATTTACCGTATTACCGTTTGCATACATCGTAACATCCTTTGCGAGCATACCTTCTGATTATTATGGATGTGAAGCTTGTAATTGCTTGGAAAAAGGTTATGTAGTCGTGTGAAACCCGGTCACAAGTTTTGAATTTTTCAAGTCATAGGCCGTTTGTATGGATTTTAAAACGTTTTAAACTTGTTAATAATCTGTATTTATTCAAATTTCATTATGTTTCTTTCATATTTATGGAAATTGTATTAATTTCAGTGGAACCAGGCAGTTTTTCTCCAGTGGTTTATAATCGTCGTTATTACGTACACAGTTTGGGTCCCCATTTAGGAACACATTTGGGTCCTAGTTGTGCTCCGAAGTTCGGCAACCCGTTCGGAATACACCCAGGGGTTTTATGGGGAAAAAAAATTTAAAAATAGGGTTTTTCGAGGAGATTTTTGAGGTTTTAGTGAACATGAGCTTGTGAGGTATCGTTTTCCATATTTTTTTAGGGTGAGAAGACCGAATATGAAGTTGATTTTGACCAAAGAGTGAAGAATTTAAGTTGTAACGAAGGTTAAGCTCCCGAAATTCATTTTTTATGAGTCAAAAACCTGGGAATTGTCTGAAATCACTATAAATTTGAATAATAACACTAGAAGTAGTATTAGCAGGTGAATCAAGAGTTATGTGGTACTATCAATGATCAAAGATAAAAAAAATAAAAAATAAAATCCGAGCCTTTTCTGTTTTTTGGGGGGCCCAAAATTGATGGAAACCATTAAAAATAACTATTTCAATTATTGCACATGAAAGAAACGATAAATGAATAGCTAACATTTCTGTACGTAGGTATGTCCTGTAGAATAATAAACCCATGTGACAAGGACTTTGCGGCGTTTTTGTGTTTGTGAAAATCTCAAAACTTGACGTTTAGCCCAGTTCCAAGATTTATAATATTTCTAGAATTCCATTTTTTTAACCCCGATGTTTGCAAGATTCCAAATAGGATACCCTTGACCTCTTCCCCGATCCTTATTCAATTCGGTTCAGCCGTGACCAGCGCATAAACGTACATATGAAAAGAGCATGAGAAAAATGGAGATAATGATGCTGATTCGTGTGAAATAGCTCAAAACGGAAAAAAGATAAAATGTCGTGATTTTAATTGATGTGTAGACAGACACGTTTTTATTAATATAGAATTTTTTTTTAATCGTTCGCCGGTCTGAGACAATAAAGCAAACTCGTTCCGTGTTGCCCAGTATACTATACTCCACTTAGTAAGGGGAGAGTCAAAATTGTTATCTCCAATTGATATAGCTATCGGTGCCCAATATTAATGTCAATTCTGAATCGCTTGATTCAGACTGCTGTTGTAGGTTCAGCCCTCTCAGTGCCTCTAACAAGGGTTTGATCAACAGTATTTTACGAAATAATTCACCTCTGCCTCATCTCGCCCAGGAATTGGGGCGCCCGCACGGGGGACTTAGCGCAATAGTTTCCAACCCCCTTTCGTTCCGTCTGTATCTCGGGGAATTGTAATTTTCGACTTGGAGGTAGGTCGCCTCGGGCTCTCCCCTAAACGCCCTGTGAAAATCCCTTCGAGGGCCTCCGAGCAGTGTGACAGTGTGGGTGGACCCTCGAGAGGGAATAGGAGGAATGAAAAGTAGTTTGAAGTTCTGGTTCAGGAAACGACATCTGAACAACTTCAAGTTGACTAACATCCATCGTACTTAATGGTAGTAACCTCATTAATGTTTACAGTGGATGTTTACTACCACTGGATGTAAACATTAATGTTTACATGACTGTAAACTGCTATAAACTACTGGGTGTAAACTACATTAATGTTTACATCCAGTGGTAAACAGTAGTAAACATGGTAGTAAACAGTGGTAGTTTACACCCAGTAGTTTATAGTAGTTTAAAGTAATGTAAACATTAATGTTTACATCCAGTGGTAGTAAACATCCACTGTAAACATTAATGAGGTTACTACCATTACGATGGATGTTAATCAACTTGAAGTTGTGACATTAATGTTTACTACCTCATTAATGTTTACAGGTGGAGAACAAAGCTCCTACGTACGAGTACTGGCGGATAATGTTGTCAGAGGTTGTTGTCCAATGAATTGTGCTCATCTGGGCAACCTGTAGGTGATCAACCTCCAGGTTGTTGTTGATAGTTGTTCCATCCTAACGATGGAACAACTATTGGGACTTGTAAATTGGGACACGGCATCAATCGCCTTCTAATGAACTTAGTATATTTTAATTATACTTCACTCTAAAGGGTGGAAAGGGGGTGGACAAGCCAATAGATGTACGTTTTATCAAAGGGACGTAAAGGAATCCTTCTGGGAAACCGTTGGGCTTATCCTTCTGGTAAGCCCACAAAAAGTGGATGGTGTATGGTGGATTGCCACGCTCTGCTACCGTGTGGTAGTGGGGGTGGACCTCGAGAGTCCCCCTCCTAGACCAGCGAGATCACCACCGGTTAAGAAGTGATATCGATTAGGCTTCCCCAAGCGACACCGTCTCCACCGGAAGAAAAAATAGCTCGAGAACAGCCACACTGTTACAGCAAGGGCAGCCCGACTTTCCTAAGTGTTCAGTATTGATGCGATGTCCCTTTGGAACGTCGCGGTGGAACAGCTGACGGACTGAGGAACTAATACATCCTCTTGTGCACAGCACAACATGTACATGCACAAGGTGCACAGCACCTTGTGTGCAGCGGAACATGTGATCCGACTCAAGCTTTCCTGTGCTAATTGCAATCAACGCAGGGGCTCTAGGACTCTATGTGTCGCCTAGTTTCCAACTCAACTTGCTGGTGTATACCAGTGTTAGGTTTGCATTTCAATTTAAGGAAGCTGAGAACTTTAAGTATTGGCCCATCACGACGTATAGGGTAGGTGGGAGTAAGAGTACGCAATTTTGTTTGAATTTTGAAGGAAAAATTGCATTAATATTTCGGCATTGTGGTATACAACTCCTAGTTAACCATTTTTACGTCAATGTTTCAATGACATCTGCCAATATTATTGGTGGAGGAGTCTCGATTTTCCCAAACCACGATGTGGGGTAAGGGTACGCTGTGTTGGGGCAGCAGTGCGCACTGCGTACTTTTGCCCCATGAAATCATGATAGGATTAAGTAAACAGTATATCGCAAAAGCAATTACAGGAACTCTTTATTCTTCAATATCACAATATTTTCATTATCATAATTGTTAAATTCAGCAGTGCCAATAGAAAAACAAATATCACAATATTTTTACAATGCCACAGGCTTCAATACCTATCACAATAGTTTCCAGTGCGTACCTAGTCTATTTGGACAAGGTACCTATCTGTTATTTATAAAAGAATCGTAATTCTGTGCGTACATTGATCAGAATCATGATTTTTGGCGTATAGTTCAAGGTACGTGTTTGAAGACGATTGGCACCATTAAGTATCTCGACTTTTCTCTCTCTGTTATTAAGAATAATGATTGAACAAACGAACGAATCGAAATTATTGAATGAATAATATTAATCAATGACTGACGATCAAATTGATCATTGGATTGAATTAAAGGAAAAAGCAACTCATCATAAAAGAAAAACGCTGCAAAGTCCTTGTCAGATGCGTTTATTATTCTATCGGACATGCCTACAGAAATGCTGGCTGTTCATTTATTGTTTATTTCATGTGCAATAGTTGAAATTGCTATTTCTGATGGTTTCCACCAATTTTGGCCCCCCAAAAACACGAACTAGGCTTTTTTTTTACAAATTTTTATAATTGATAGTGCCAAATTCACCTGTTGATGCTACTTCTAGTGTTATTTATTATACAAGGTTATGGTAATTTCAGACCATTTCCCAGGTTTTTGACTCATAAAAAAATGAATTTTGGGAGCTGAACCTTCGTTGCAACCTCAATTCTTCACTATATGGTCAAAACCAACTTCATATTCGGTCTTCTCGCCCTAAAAAACATGGGAAAAAATACAAGCTCATGTTCACTTAAAAAGTTAGTAAAACTCATGGTAGTAAAAGCAGAGTTTTAAAAATGGTAAAAGTTCGCATTCTGCTCCCAAATGGGGTAACAGTTCGCACTGCGTACTTCTACACCATTGAAAATGCGAACTTTTACCCCATTTCGCCATTTTTATACCTGGCCGTTCTAGAGGTACAGATAAATGTGCTGATGGAGGGAACAAGGATAGAATTAGCAGCTAAAAGGTATTATTTTCGATAGTCAAGAGTGGCTAAAACTTTTACTTCATTTGGGTATGTGTAACACTCAATCAAAAATACGACAATATTACATCAAAACACTGAAAAACCGACTTACCGCATTTTCTCTTGTGGGACAGTCTACTGCCATGATGTTCCACACAACAGCTGAGGGCAAGGTGACTGAAGCGCTGATAGGCGGCCGAATTTTGCACTCGCTCAGTTACGAACAAAAAGCCGCTGCGTACTCGTACCCCATGCGTACTTCTACCCCCGCTTACCCTATTATTTTACTTGTTCGACAGTGGTTAATACAAAGGTATTTCAAACCAGGTGGAACTGTCAATATGAAAGCACAGCGGTAGCTTTTATACCGAAAAGTGAGATCGCAGTGGATACGGGAGTTCTGAGAGCAGGGGGAGGTGAGGATTCGGACATTTATTACGAAAATATTGCGACGGCTCGGCACCCGAGCGAGGGGGCTCCAATTTATGGGCCTGACACCTGTGACGCGACTCTTTTCCCCCTCCTTGATCCCTCGCGTTGCCCCTTCTGTGAGAAATTGAAAACGGGCTTTTTTCGGTCAAAAGGGTCCCCCCCCCACTACCTCTTTATCAGTCGATTTCATCATCAATGCCTCAATCCGAGCATACGTTTCCTCGCTCTCATCATCGGGTGCCCACCTGTGTTGCTCTGGCCGCTGCTCTCCGTTATCTCTATCTTGAGTTCGTTTCAAATTTCCTTTTAGGACACTCAGGATAACTAGAATTTATAACTGACGGGAATCAGACTCAGCTCTCTCTCTCTCTCTCTCTCTCGGTCTTGGTTTCGGTTTATTATTTTCAATCGGGAATCGAGCATGAAAAAAATAAAATTTTAACCCCCCCCAACACAAACTTTGTTGGTTTCCGTTTCAGGGTAAGTAGAATTTGAAAATGCAATAAAAAAAATTCTGTCCGTCCGCCTTACTTCGCACTTTTCTTAGTTACCATGAACCAAAATTGACGAAATTCTGTTTATAGGTCCCATTTGGGGTCGAGTTGATCCTCGAAGCTCGGCGAAAAAATGATGGGGTGAAAAATAAGGGTTGATGTCTCCAGGACGCCGTTATCTCAATTTTTTTTAGGGTTTTAAACAGTTCTCGAACTTGGGAGTTTTTTAAGACCACCCGGAGCATTGTTCGTCCAGCCGTTCTTTCACAGTAAGGACCAGAAATTTGCATGAAAACAGGCTTCTTCAACAGAAGGGTGAATGAAATTGTATACATTCAGCCCAGATATCATCGCTAGGGACGCGGCAACAGTCGGGATTTGGCCCCGAGATAATCATCGCTAGGGAGCACCTGATTATAATCACGGATGGCTGTATGAAGTCGAGTTCGTTGTTCTGCGATATTATTTCATTTGAAAAACCCGTCTATATAAATATTATAATATGTACTACTCTATACATATTATGTAGATCGCAGATCCTCCGTAGGTTAGTACCTAACCCCGTACTCGTTACTAGGTACCTACCTAAATCACGAGTTAAATGTTGCTAAAATAATTCTGTCGATGACAAACAGTAACTAAAATGGCAAAAAGAAAAGCAAATAATGACGTTCTGAAGGGAAATTGTTGATGTGGAGTGAAAAAAGTTGCAAAAGTGCCTACCAACAAACTTCAGCCCCTTCTATGTAGACCAAACCGTTCTGAACCGTTCCGTAATAATTTACCATTGTGTAATAATTTACTGTCCTGGTATCCTCCCAGAACCACTTCCTGCGAACTTAAGATCACACAAATAAACTCGCAGAAGTGGGGACGAAAGTCGCAGGAGAGTCAAAGCCCAACCTGGGTCCCCACCATCCCCTACTAGCTAGGGGATGGAGGGGGGCCTATAAATACTCGCCGCCTCCGCCTTTCTAACCATTCTACGCTCTCCTCTACTCGCTGACTACTCTCTCTCCTCCTTACCTCGTCTCTCTCCTCAACCTAAAAGATCTTGGGCATGGTGGTAATTCGCTCATAACCAAACCAAGCAAGCTACCCTAAAAGATCTCGGGCATGGTGGTAATTCGCTCATAACCAAACCAAGCAAGCCTTCTAAAAAGATTCCGCGCATGGTGGTGGTACGCCCATAACCAAAACGGACACATCCGAAAAGATCCTGGGCATGGTGGTGGTCCGCCCATAACCAAACCGGGCACATCCTCCCTCACACCGCTCGTGGTGGATGCGCCAAATTTAAATCCATCACATTTACGAATGTGTAATAATTTACCCGTCACTAATACTTCAACATTTGTTCAAGTTTCACTACCTGTCAACAAACTCCAAAAGAGCGATCGTTTTTCAGATGAACTAATATCACAGAACAACCAACTCGACTTCATACTCCGTGATTATAATCATGTGCTCCCTAGCAATGTTGATCTCGGGGCAATTCCCGATTGTTAGCGCGTCCCTAGTGATGATATTTGGGCTGAATGTATACAATTCAATTCACCATCCTTTTGAAAATGCCTGTCAGTGCAAATTTCTGGGCCTTACTGTGAACGAACGGCCGGGTGGCCTTAAAAAACTCCCAAGTTCGAGAACTATTTAAAACCGTAAACAAATCGAGAAAACGGCGTCCTGGAGACTTAAACCCCTATTTTTCACCCCTTAGGGATGACTGACTTAGGGATGGCCGAGCTTCTAGGACCAACTAGACCCCAAACGGGACCTATAAACAGAATTTCGTCAGTTTTGGTTCATGACAGTAGCGGTGCTTGGGGTCTGAAAACGGTGGGTCACCCAACCAGAACACAAAACCAACAGATTTGTCTAAAAAATACCCCAAGGCAACAACACCCTTCCCTTATTTACTGATATTACTGATATTCCCTTTTTTACTGATAGCAGTGATATTCAGCTCTTTCAATCAACACTCTATCGTTGTACGAAAATGTCGACAATTTCTACTGCAAATTAGCCACCGAATTCATGTATTACAAAAATATAGTAAACTAATAAAACTAAAATACAACAAAACAATGACCCGGCGGCCGGTACCTACTCGAATCGAGAAGCTATTGACTGGAAGCTAGATAGTTATCTGTTTTTTTCACACTAATCAATCCACAAACAGCAAACAGGACAAAACGCACGTAGGTACCACAAATACAAATCTGTCATCGGAACCGGACTGAACGCAAAACGCTCAAAATTCGACGCACAAAAGTTGGAAACTGACAGAGAAAGCGAACGTGAATCAGAGAAAAACAAATAATCAGAAGAAAAAGCATCTCGTATCGTGATGACAAATTGAATCAAAGGGATCGAATCGATTGTGAAATGAACGATTTTTGGGGTCGAAATCAGATTCTTGGGCAGTGGCCCAAAGTGGGCGTGGCAAACAACGTTTTTACTCAACTGAGTTTGCGCGGACGGGCCACTTTTCTCGGTTCATGGGGACACTAGGTCCCAGGACCTGCCAGTTTCAGGAGCCTGGGTTTCGATTTCAGTTGCACAACATCGATTACTGGCGCTATATTCTGATGAAATGCTCCGTCTGGGAAGCTACAGGGACCACATACTGATTATCCATAGCCAGAGAACTCCGTCGAGTCGCTGTTGAACTTCGTGAAAAATGCCAGGTACAGTGTAGGGAGGGAAATTCAAATGCCAACTGAACATATTGTTACAGATTGTTCAGTTGGCATGTAAACGCCCCTTTTACCTGAGCGTGTGGAAAGCTGAAGGAGTGAACTGTGAGCTTTACATATTACTAGCCACATCCTGACAATGAAAAGGTGCAGTTTTATGTATAATTTCACTCAGTATCTTTCCTTCTAACCATTTAAATGAGCTGAAATGATTTAAAATTTCTTATTCAGTCTGGTTATAAGTTCGCATGATCGTGACAGGTCCGAAACTAGTGACTGTAATAGAAGAGACTGACAGAAACTTGGTAATAAATAAGGCAGGACGTTACAGTCGTAGAATTATTGACAGCGTCGTGTTCCACAAGGAGCGCAGTTCCTAGTTTACTCTGTTATCAATGAGAAGAGAATGAAAGGGGAAGGCAAAGTTCGGAACTAGTTCCACTGAACGGAAGCCGTGAAATCGAATTGTTTCTGTTTTGACGTCAAAGGGGCTCACGGGGAGTTTGAACGGCTCAGGAAGACGGAGGGAACTGGTAATTGCTGAGGTCATCACTTGAGCGTCACGCTACTTGAAAATGTTGCCTTCCTAACACGGAAAACGTGACGTCACATGCACCCTGGAGAGGTCCTACCTCTCATTATCCTGTCACGGTGTATCTCATGTCATAATCATAGTGTGCGCGCCTTTCCGTGTTTGGATATTCGTAAATCTGTAACCAGACACAAAAGCTTCATAGTGCTGAGGGCAACACAATGGTTACCTGCCATGCTCTTTTACAGAGAATATTATTTATACAAATTTGGAATCAGAATCTGAGATGTGGCGTAGATGTCACCTCAAATTCGTAGGTGATACGTGTGGTGCTGATGTGGTTCTTTGATGGTTTTTTATTCCTCCCATTTCCCCTCTAATTTGATATTATAACAACGCGCACGTCTAGTTTTCATTGCAACATAAAATACGCCACTGCAAAGGGTTCAAAGTTATTAGTACCTGGGTTTTCAAAAATCTTTCTATGCAAATCAACTGTCTGTACAGTCAAAATCCATACCTAGATCTTAATTTTGTTGTTCGCACGCATCCCAATGTAGTTATAGTGGATGTAAAATATAATTTTGTAACAGCCAAGACGTATCTAACTTGGGTACCCGGTGAAAAATGACCAATTTTGCCGAAATGTTTTTATTTATAACAAAAGGACGAATTTCGAAGGTGGGTATATTTTGGGAATACAAAAAGTGTGAGTTTGTCATTTTGTGAGTGACAAATCGCTAAAACTCAATGGAAGTGGCTAATAGTTTGTTATCAAACATCTCCAATGAATCACCAGAAATGTGGAATTTGAATTTGGATTTGTGGAAAATTGGATTTCCGAATCCAATAATATTTTTTTGCGTTAAAAGTAGAGTTGTATTTGAAACATTCAAGTGAAATGCCACAAAATTAAAGGAAATAATAATAAATCTGACAAACGGTTTTCAAAAAAAAATGTACCTATACAAATTTAAAAAAAAAATAAACGCTGCAAAGTCCTCGTTACATGGGTTTATTTATTCTATTGGACATTAATACAGAAATTGAGGAAATATATTTATTCTTTCTCTCATGTACAATAATTGAAATAGCTATTGTTGACGGTTTCCACCAATTTTGGCCCGTAAAAACACGAAATAAGCTCCTATTTTTGGAAAGTTATCTCTTATCATTGACAGTGCCATTTTTTAACTGTCTTGATTCACCTGTGAAACTACTTCTAGTGTTATTATACAAGTTTATGGTGATGTCAGACAATTTCCCAGGTTTTTGACTCATAAAAAATGAATTTTGGGAGCTCAACCTTCGTTACAACCTCAATTCTTCACTGTTTCGTCAAAATCAACTTCAATTTGGTCTTCTCGCCCTAAAAAACATGGAAAACGATACGGCTCACAAGCTCATGCTCACTAAAACCTCAAAAAACCCTCGAAAACCCCTATTTTTACACCCATTTTTCAACCGTAACAGCCCTCCGTGTATTTTGATCGGGCTGCCGAGCTTCGGAGCACAACTAGGACCCAAATGGAGCCTCTGTGCGCAAGAAAAAATGTACAGACCGGAAATGAAGTTGTTATTTAAATTTTTCGCTGTGCGATTTACATAGGTGTACTATTCACAGAATAATAAACCAATAGCAATTAACTACCTCCTCTGTCTGGCAGTAGATACCTACTAGAAAGGTATCTTAATTAAGTAATGATGAGCCGACGGTGAACAGGAAATAAATATTACGTTTGCATTATAAGATGAGATTTTTTCTAATAAATCCCTACTAAACACCTCAATAATCAAGTGAGATGTGTCTGATAATATAATTTTGTTATTTAACGTTTCAATTTTCCTGTGTCTTGACTAAAATCGCCATGTTTGCTAGATAAAACCACCCAATAAGGAATAGGAATAATATTCTTCCTAAGAAAAGAAAGGAAGCTCACAGAAAAATATTTTTTTTCTTTTCTTCCCCTTCTGTGGAATACTAATGAAAATTCTTTGCCAGTTAAAGCAGCTCCCCACGTGATGGAAATTTGATGGGCATAGGGTGGGCTGGCACTGTAGGCAGGGAATACCTTCATCCCCCTTTCGCTCCTTCTGTACCGAAAATATTAAACTCGGGAACTTTATTATTAGCTTCAACCGCTTTCAGTTTTTTCCAAGGTTGGCTGTGAGGGGCGAAGGATTCCGGCGACTGATATGAAAAGTTTGCTATTTTTATCAACAACGAAGGGAAAAATACACTGCCAAGGTGATGGCACAGGAGCTTCCTCGTCACAATCAGAGTGACCCATTATAAAATAGAACAGACTCGGAAGCAAAATAACATAACATTACATTAAATTACATAACATTACATTACATTACATAACATTACATTACATTACATTACATTACATTACATTACATTACATAACGTGAAATATACATATTACATAACATAACATTACATAACATTACATGAAATATACATATTACATAACATTACGTCCATAATACATTACGTCCATTATACATAATTGCGAAAGTTATGCGTGTTTGAAGAATTTCACGTTAGCGCATGCGCAGGGCGAACCGCTGGCTCTATCATGTTGAAATTTATATGGGACCTCAATGGGCCCTACCCGCTTAATCCCTGAGAATTGCATTGAAATTGGGTGAAATCTTTGGTTACTACGGCTGTAACAAGGAAATTGAATCTACTTCACGCCAGCGCATGCGAAGAGCGCACCGAGGGTCTGATCATGCTGAAATTCATACTGGAACTCACTAGGCCTTGTCCAAACAACCCTTGCAAATTTGAGCGAAATTGAATCAAAATTGTGAAAGTTATGCGTGTTTGTTGAATTTAGCGTTAGCGCATGCGCAGGGCGTACCGCTGGATCAATCATGTTGAAATTTGTATGGGACCTCAAGGGGCCTTATCCGCACCATCCCTCAAAATTTGAGCAGAATCAATTCAAAATCGTGGAAGTTATGGCTGTAACAAGGAAATGCGGACAGACTCACAGACTCACAGACCCACAGACCGACAGACACGGAACCAAATTTGTTCAGTAGGCTTTGAAACGCAAAATGCAAGTGGAAATTTTGATTTCTGATGACAAAAATTTTTTGGCTCAGATAGTGAACACAAGGCTTCCGCTGCTTCGCAGACTTGGAAGCAAAAATTCAGAATGATAGCTGTCGGGGAACCTCAAAAGGGGCGGTAGTGGAGGAAAGGTCGAGAATTTCCTCGAACGTAATTTTCTCTAACTTTTCAAACATAAGGATGTGGCTAATATATTGAACGCGCTTGAATATATTCGCTTGCTTTGTGTTAATATGTCATATATTGTAACCCTTGTAACCCACACAAATAAACATATTGTAACCCACACAAATAAACATATTGTAACCCACACAAATAAACATATTGTAACCCACACAAATAAACATATTGTAACCCACACAAACAACTTTTAACCCTCGAGTATTCACGTCGGGTCTAAAAGGACCCGAGTCTGATTTTCACATTAAATTCTTTTGAGATGGGCACTGTCAGCCTCCCCTTCCATTGCTATATTCCTCTTGCAAAACTGGACACAACTATTAGTGATGATTTGGCCTTTGAACTGTGAGTTGATTGAGTGAAACGCGCATATTTACCCGACGTGAGTCCTCCCTGATTTCAACCCAAAGCGACCCGACGTGAGTATTAGCGGAAGTTTTATACTCGACAAGAAATTCTACACTGAATCAGAATCAACTCTCACTTATAGCGTAATTTTCATTATTTGGGCATTTAAATGGTTCGCTCATATTAACTTGAAAACGCTGCAAATCCCTGAACAACGGTTTATTATTTTGTATAGAATACCCTTTTGTTACAGATCACAGCTCTATGTATAGATAACCCGTCTATATAATATGATATGTACTATTCTATACATATTATGTAGATCGCAGACCCTCCGTAGGTTGGTACCTAACCCCGTACTCGTTACTAGGTACCTACCTAAATCTCGAGTTAAATGTTGCTAAAATAATTCTGCCGATGACAAACAGTACCTAACAAAAAGAAACACACATAATGAAGTTCTGAAAAGAAATTGTTGATGAGGAGTGAAAAAAGTTGCAAAAGTACCTACCAAAAAACTCCAGCCCCTTCTACGTAGATGGTATAATGAACCGTTGTGTAATAATTTACCGTTGAGTAATGATTTACCGTAGTAATAATTTACCCATCAATAATACTTCAACGTTTGTTCAAGTTTCACTACCTACCAACAAACTCCAAAAGAGCCATCATTTTTCAAATGAAATAATATCACAGAACAACCAACTCGACTTCAAACTCCGCCAATATAATCAGGTGTTCCCCAGCAATGATTCTATCTCCGCCAAATTTCCTATTTTGGGCGCGTCTCTGGTTACGAGATTTGGTTTGAATTGTATACAATTTCATTCACACTGGAGTCGAAAATGCCTGTCGGTGCAAACTTCGGGGCCTTACTGTGAACGAACGGCTGGACGTACGATGCTCCGGATGGTCTTAAAAAACTCGCAAGTTCAAGAACTATTTAAAACCGTAAAAATATTCACGTAAAAAAAATGGTATAGGCGTTTTGAAAATTTCAACCCCTATTTTGAACCACTTAGAGATGACTCACAGTAACGTCGAGCTTCGAGGACCAACTAGACGCCGAACGGAACCTATAACCCGAATTTCATCAATTTTTTTTCATGGTAACTAAGAAAAGTGGCCCGTACGGCGTACGGCGTACGGCGTACGGCGGACAGACAGAAATATTTTTATTGCAGTTTTGGATTCTACATACCTTGAAACGTAAACCATCAAATTTTGAGGGGGGGTAAGAATTTTTTTTTTCATGCACGATTCCAATGGTTCATTATTGAAAATAATAAACCAAAAATAAAATGAATTCCACATTTACAAAAAATGAAAATTTGACCAGAGTGGATAGAAACCTTAATAGAACGGTTTGCTCACTCATTACCTACGCATTTTTGGTTTATTATTCTGTGAATAATACACCTATGTATTCGCTCAGCAAAAAATTTTTATAACACCCCCCTCAAAATTTTTTCTTTTCCGTTCAAAGGTGCGTAGATTCCAAAAAACGCTGCAAAGTCCTTGTCACATGGGTTTATTATTCTACTGGACACACCTACAGAAATGTTGGCTGTTCATTTATTGTTTCTTGCGTGTGCAATAATTGAAATGGCTATTTTTTATGGTTTCCACCAGTTTTGGCCCCCAAAAACACGAATTAGGCTCGGCTTTTCCTTTCAACAGATTATTTGTGATCATTGATAGTACAATAAATTTAATTGTCTTGATTCACCTTTTCATACAACTTCTAGTGTTATTATACAAATGTATGGTGATTTCAGACAATTTCCCATGGTTTTGACTCACAAAAAAATGAATTTCGGGAGCTTAACCTTCGATACAACCTCAATTCTTCACTCTTCGGTCAAAATCAACTTCATATTTTGTCTTCTCGCCCTAAAAAACATGGAAAACGATACCTCACAAGCTCATGTTCACTAAAACCTCAAAAATCCCTCAAAAACCCCTAATTTTTCATTCATTTTTCTCCCATATCACCCCTGGGTGCATGCCGATCGGGCTGCTGTGTTTCGGAGCACAACTAGGAGCCAGATGTGTTCCCAAATGGGGACCCGAACTGTGTGCGGAAAAAAGACGACTTTAGACCAAAATTCAACGTAAATGTAAGGCTGAAACTTCGTTAGAACCTCAATTTTCCACTCCTTGGTCAAAAGTGACTTCGTATCCGGTCACGATACCTCAAAAGCTCGTGTTACTGACGTGTTACTAAAACAAAAAAAGTACCTATTTTGGTTTATTACTCTGTGAATAATACACCTATGTATTCGCTCAGCAAAAAGTTGTTATAACACCCCCTCAAAATTGTTTCTTTTCCGTTTCAAGGTGCGTAGATTCCAAAAATGCAATGTCCGTCCGCCGTATCACGTGTACCGGCTTCATTTTCGGTCTAAAAAATTCGTTCTTTCGCACACATGCTCCTCATGGGCCCTAGTTGTGTCCCGAAACTTTGCAGCCCGATCGGAATATACCCAGGGATGAGTGAAAATGGGTATAAAAATAGGTACTTTTTGTGTTTTAGTAACATCTCCGTAACATGAGCTTTTGAGGTATCGTTTTCAATGTTTTTTCCTCGAGAAGACCGAATATGAAGTCGATTTTGACCAAAGAGTGGAAAATTGAGGTTCTAAGGAAGTTTCAGCCTTAAATTCACGTTAAATTTTGGTCTAAAATCGTCGTTTTTCCGCATACAGGCTCCACTTGGGTCCTAGTTGCTCTCCGATGCTCGGCAGCCCGATCGGAATAAACCCAGGGGTGTTATGGCTCAAAATTGGGCGTAATAAAGGGTTTTCGAGGGTTTTTTAAAGGTGTTAATGTACATGAGCTTGTGATGTATCGTTTTGCATGTTTTTTCGGGCGAGAAGACCGATTGTGAAGTTGACTTTGTCCAAAGAGTGAAGAATTGATATTGTAACGAAGTTTCAGCTCCCAAAATCAAATTGTAGTGAGTCAGAAACCTAGAAAATGGCTGAAATCACCATAACTTTGTATAATAACGCTGGAGGTAGTATTAACAAGTGAATCAACACAACTCAACGACTCTTTCAATGATTTCAGTTGACTTCGCAACACAATGTCTTAAACTTCTGTTTTACAACTGCAAATGTTATATTTATAAATGTTTTACATATTATGTACCTGCCTTAGATCAAATTTCTATCATAAGTGACCATTGCCACACAATTATTGTCCGGCTAATAAAAACGCTGCGCATTATTACACAACGGTTTATTATTTACTTTTATAGCTTGCTGCCCCTTCTGCGTAGATCACTGTTTTCTGTGGTCACCACCGACCCTCGTGCCCCCCCCCCTCCCCCAATCTCCAGGAAAGCCCTAAATCGAGTTCTGGAATCGGCCCGGGAATCACAGTATCATAAAAATGTGCGGGATTCAATCATTCAATCATTAATTACTTGTTGTTATTCATCAGGCAGAGCGTTTGTACAAGTTGAAAAATTACCTATCAACAAAATCCAAAAGAGCCATCATTCTTCAAAAATGAAATAATATCACGGAACGACTATCGACTTCAACGGCGGTGTTCCCTAGCAATTATACCTGGGCTGGATTCATACCGTTTCATTCACGATCATGTTGATGAACGCCGAGCTTCGAGGACCAACTAGACCTCAAGAAGGACCTGCAAACCAAATTTCATTAATTTTGGTTCGTGGTAACTAAGCAAAATGCGAAGTACGGCGTACGGAGAGAAATTTTTTCATTTCATTTTCGGATTCTACATACCTTGTAACGTGAACCATCTAATGTTGAGTGGGGGTTAAGTTTTTTTGTCCATCCTCTGTTCCAAAGGTTCATTATTGAAAATAATAAACCAAAAATACCTACCCTCCAGGTAGAATGGGTCATGGAACATGGTAATTGGTATTAAAGAATTGAAGTAGCAGTACCTACCTACATACTACGTAATCTCAGAACCTACAGTTTCCCGTCAGTAGCTAAATAAATTAATTGTGAAGGGTAGGAAGGTACGGAAAAATTCCTTAGGTAGGTACTTATCAGCTCTACGCTCAAACCGAATAAACGAAGATTTTCTTAAGGGTTGGTATAGAATTATTTTATGAACGCGTGTAACTTAACAATTGCGGGTTCTATGAAGGAAGGTAGGTAGATAGGTAATTCTTCCAGCAGAATAACATCCCTCGTCCGATTTTGGAGTTAGTTAAGATAATTGTTTCAAGACAATACCTTCCGTATGCTCCCAACCCCCGCACCCACCAACCATCCAACCGCCCGCCAGCCGCCACCCGCGGATCCATCCCTGCCCGTCCACTGGACGCGAATTCGCGCGAAGAAGCGAAGAGGCGAAAGACGCGAATTCGCGCGAACAGTTCGCCTTTTATCAAACACGATATTTTTTGTTACGAGTATGAGGCCCCGTCCATTGCGAGCGCCATCTTCGCGCGAAGGCGAAGAAAACCAAACCAGTTTGTTTCCAGACGCGCGAACCCGCGATGAAATTGGACATTTGATCCAGACGGCCCTTTATTCTGACGTCATAAGGAAGAACGTCTTATCTCAAAAATTTCCGAAAATGGGGTTTTTACGTATCCCCTCTAATTTTGACATGCTCTTTCCATTGGTGAAGTCAAAAACTGAAATTTCAAATTGGAAAACGTGGAAATTTTTACCCTAAAAACGGAAAATTGTGGAGTTGAAAGGAAAAACGCCTCATGTCGTTCAAGTCAAAGGTAAAACGACTCCAGTAAGGCACCATAAACACTTCAAATAATTTATTATAATCCTAGATTCTGAGGAAAAACGCCTCAAGTCTGTGAGAATTGAGGTGAGGCGTTTTACCTTGGAATCATTGCCTTAATATTAGTGGGTCATTTATCGTCAGATGAGCGAGGCGTTCTTCCTTTGATTTTTATGGTAGCCGAGCCCACATGAGGTGTTCTTTGCGTGGTATTCCACCTAAGTATAAGAAGACGGAAATAATCGAACAACTTTGTCGTCTCATGCCAGAAAGCAGGAAAATTTTTAAGGAATCGCTTCCAGTTGACGAATAAGCAAAAGATTTAATACCTAGTTGAAGAAAATGATTTAAAAATGTTAACGAAATAAAATAACTTACATTTCTAATAATAAATGTATAGTGTACACAACATCATCAGTAAAGTAGTACCGATTTAATACATTTTGTTACAGTTTTTTTTTCTTCTTCATATCTTGTTTGTACAGTTATTTTGTTTCGTGATTTTTTTTTCCTGGAGGAATATCTATTTGAAGAAAATATAAATATGTATTGGAAAGGGATATAGAGAAAAAATAATATTTGAAAATTCCAGTGATATTTATACATTTCACAGAAATCTGGTTCCAAAACCGCATGTTTTATTTTGCATAAATCTAAACGAATATTTTGGGGTTAGTTGCAAATTTCAAAGGCAAGCGCCTTGTTTCAGATTTTCGGCAAAAAATTTAAAATACAAAATTGAAGAAAATGAAAATAGGGAAAAAACGCTGCAAAGACCTTGTCACATGGGTTTATTATTCTACTGGACATACACAGAAATGCTGGCTGTTCATTTATTGTTGCTTTCATTTGAAATAATTGAAATAGCTATTTCTGGTGGTTTCCACCAATGTCGGCCCCCAAAACTTGAATTAGGTACGCTCCTTTTTTTCCCCCCCAAATTATCTTTGATCATTGGTAGTGCCATTTAATCGTCTTGATCCACGTGCTGACACTTTTTCTAGTGTTATCATACAAATTGATAGTGATTTCAGACGATTTCGCAGGTTTTTGACTCATAAAAAATCAATTTTGGGAGCTGAACATCTGGTAGAACCTCAATTTTCCACTCTTTGGTCAAAATCGACTTCATATTCGGTCTTCTCGTCCCTAAAAACATGGAAAACGATACCTCCAAAGCTCATTTTACGAACATGTTACTAAATCACAAGAAGTACCTACCTATTTTTATACACATTTTCACTCATAACACCCCTGGGTATATTCCGATCGGGCTGAAAAGTTTCGGGACACAACTAGGGCCCAAATGGAGCATGTGTGCGAAAGAACGATTTTTTTAGACCGAAAACGAAGCCTGTACGGGTGATACGGCGTGCGGTGGACTGTGGACGGCGTACGGCGGACGGACATTGCATTTTTGGAATCTACGCACCTTGAAACGGAAAAGAAAAAATTTTGATGGGGTGTTACAAAAATTTTTGCTGAGCGAATACATACCTAGGTGTTCTATTCACAGAATAATAAACCAAAACACCACACCGTCGAATGTCTTCAAATAAGCCTTACACCGATATTTATTTTTCCCCGCACATCCGGAAACGCATTTATTTTTCCGTCTTCAAAATTTTGTGGAACGCAAATTTGAAACTGTTGTTTACGCGCAAGACTCTTCCCCGTTGGGTTCCACCTTCCGAAGTCACATCCATCTCGACGATCAACTTGCTCAAACTGCACTGAAGAGCGATCGATATGAGGGCAGCCCGACACCTCAGTTATCACTTTCACCTTTCATCTCGTTTCATCAGGTCTTCTGTTGACAAACACTTTTCGAGGGAGTCGGTTGGGACGCATTATTTTGGTTTATTATTCTGTGAATAATACACCTATGTAATCGCTCAGCAAAAAATTTTTATAACACCCCCTCAAACTTTTTTCTTTTCCGTTTCAAGGTGCGTAGATTCAAAAAATGCAATGTCCGTCCGCCGTCCGCCGTACGCCGTCCGCCGTATCACGTGTACAGGCTTCATTTTCGATCCAAAAAAGTCGTTCTTTCGCACACATGCTCCATTTGGAGTTGTGCTCCCTAGTTGTGTCCCGAAACTTTTCAGCCCGATCGGAATATACCCAGGGGTGTTATGAGTGAAAATGTGTGTGAAAATAGGCACTTTTTGCGTTTTAGCAACATTTTGGTAACATGAGCTTTTGAGGTATCGTTTTCCATGTTTTTGGGGACGAGAAGACCGAATATGAAGTCGATTTTGACCAAAGAGTGGAAAATTGAGTTCTACCAAATGTTCAGCTCCCAGAATTGATTTTTTAGGAGTGAAAAACCTGGGAAATCGTCTGAAATCACCATCAGTTTGTATAATAACACTGGAAAAAGTGTCAAGACGTGGTTCAGGACGATTAAATGGCGCTACCAATGATCAAAGATAGTTAAAAAAAAAAAAAAAAAGAGCGTACCTAATTTGTGTTTTGGGGGCCAAAATTAATGGAAACCATCAGAAGTAGCTATTTCGATTATTACGCATGAAAGAAACAATTAATGAACAGCCAACATCTCTGTAGGTATGTCCAATAGAATAATAAACCCATGTGACAAGGACTTTGCAGCGTTTTTGGAATCTACGCACCTTGAAACGGAAAAGAAAAAACGCTGCAAATCCCTGCACAACGGTTTATTATTTTGTACAGAATACCCTTCTGTTACAGATCACAGCTCTCTGTATAGATAACCCTTCATATAATATCTGTACTATTCTATACACATTATGTAGATCGCAGACCCTCCGTAGGTTAGTACCTAACCCCGTACTCGTTAAGAAGGTACCTACCTAAATCACGAGTTAAATGTTACTAAAATAATTCTGTCGATGACAAAAAGTAACTGAAACGGCAAAAAGAACGCAATAATGAAGTTCTAAAGGAAAATTGTTGATGTAGAGTGAAATAGATGCCTCTTCTGCGTAGATCACTATTTTCTGTGGTCAGTACCTACCCTCGTGGTCAAGTATAATGAGCCGTTGTGTAATAACTTGCCCATCAATAATACTTCAACAGTTGGTCAGGTTGCAAAAGTACCGATCAACAAAATCCAGCCCCTTCTCAGTAGATGAACCGTTGAGTAATAATTTGCCGTTGTTCAATAATTTACCGTTGTGTAATAATTTGCCGTTGTGTAATAATTTGCCACTGTGTATTAATTTACCCATCAATAATACTTCAACGTTTGTTCAAGTTTCACAAGTACCTACCAACAAAATCCAATAATCCATCAGTTATCAAATGAAATAATATCGCAGAACAACCAACTCGACTTCATACAGCCATCCTTGATTATAATCATGTGCTCCCTAGTGATGATATCCCGGCCGGATTTATACCGTTTGATTCACGATCGTGTTGACGAAGCTTTTTGGTGCACACGAACAGCTGGACGAACAATGCTCCGGGTGGTCTCAAAAAATGGTTTAGCTCAAGACAAATTTAACAACGTAAAAAAACCATACCCTTTGTCGTGAGTCCCTCCCGGGAACACTCCACTAGCAACCTTAAAGCTCTCACCAATATCCTTATGTAAAACTTACTTTCCGCTAATAAACATCTGAGTGGGGAGACAGGCAACAGAATCCAGGGGACACAACCTGGAGCCCCACTACCAACTCCCAACAGGGAGTTGGAGGGAGAGGCCTCCAAGTCCTATATAACCCTGGATCCTGGAGCTTTAGCTTCATTCGACACTTCCTCTGACCAGCTCTCTCTTCTCTCTCTCTTACCTTCCTCCTCTCAGATGATCGGTGGATTACCGCCGCCTGGGAATTTACCTCCTACCTTTTCCTCTTGTCTAGATGATCGGTGGACTACCGCCGCCTAGACAAGCACCTCTCCTCACCTAGATGATCGGTGGATTACCGCCGCCTAGGTAAATTCCCTCACTCACCTCTATCTACTCCCAAAGTCGTAGATGATCGGTGGACTACCGCCGCCTGCGACTTTTCTCTCCTTCACGCCACCGTGATGAAAATTCTAAATTCATCACAGTGGTGAACCCGACGTTCATCCAACCTTCTACTTTCTATCCTCTTACCACCTCATGTGTCGCCCCAGTCTAGTTCGGTGTCCCCAATTTTAAATTCAAATTTCAAACAGTCAGTGTAAATTCGCAATTCTTGGCCCAACCTCACCGCTCAACTCTCAACGCACCTCCGCTTCCGCCGATTGCGAATTTCAAAATCCAAAGCTACCTCAACTTTTTGAATTTTAGTTACAGCCATGGACCCGAACTCACCGACGCCGCCGCTCCTCCGGCCATCCCTGCTGCAGCCGCCGACCGCTGCAACAACTGACGCAGCCGAAAACCCCTTCACCAGCCTCTCACCACCCGGCTCCTCCGCATCCGCCGCCGCCGCTGCCGCCGCCGCTGCAGCCGCCGCACACCCCGCCGCCGACGTCACGACGGCCTCGGCGTCATTCCCGCTGTCGCTACCCCCCTTCTACACGCACGACCCCGCGCTGTGGTTCTTTCAAGTCGACGCTGCGTTTTCGGCCGCCAACATCCGCAGCCAGCGGACCCGTTACTCCCGCATTATTTCGCTGCTTCCGTACTAGATCCTCCTACAGACGTCGGACATCTCGCCCGACGCCACGGCCGCATACGATGACCTCCGCACCCGCCTCGTCTCGCTGTACCAACCGTCAAAGATCGCACGGGTCGCAGCGCTCGCCCAACCACAGCACCTCGGCGATCTGAAGCCCTCCCACCTCTACCGCCGTCTGCGTCATCAGCTGCACGACGTATTGACGGCCGACATCGCACGGACGTTCTGGCTGCGAGCCCTACCACACCCCATGCAAATGGCGCTCGCCAGCCACCTTGACGGCCCAGACGAACCGCTCCTGCGGCTCGCCGACACGGTCCATGATCTCACCGCAGCCGCCGGCGTCATGGAAGTCGGCGCACCCCGCATCCCCACCCCGCGGCGAGACCGGACGCCGTCACGAGAGCGCCGCCGGCCCCCCTCCCTAATCCGGCGCCGCTCCCTCTCCAACTAGCGCCAGCCAGCCCCCTCCATCGACCGCCAACGCCAGCGCTCGCCCGACCGCCGCACCACTTCCCCCCCTCACCAACGCAGGGGACGGTCCCCAGCAACAGCGGCCCCCTCCACCTCCGTGCGCCCCTCCCGGGCCGCCTACCTCCCAGCTGACCCCCCCCACCGATGTTTCTATCACGTTAACTTCGGTGGGGAGGCCCGCAAATGCCAGCCCCCCTGCTCCTTCACCTCCAAGCAGGGAAACGCGGCCGCCCGCCGGTAAACCCGGCGGGCCCCCCTCCTCGCCAACACGGGGGGGACCGTGACAAACCCCTCCCCGCCCGCATTCACACCACCACCACCAAACCTCGTTACCCCTCCGCCGCCAACCTCCTGGCCGCGCCTGCCAGCGCCGCCAAGACCCTCACCCCACCATCAACCGTTCCCCCGCCTCGGAACGGCCCCTCCACGCCCGCCTCCAGGGCAGCCACCCTTCCGGCCGCCACTCGCGCCGCCGCTACCGTTCCCCCACCACGGGACGGCCCCTCCTCACCGTCCTCCAGGGACAAACCCCCTCCGGCCGCCACTCACGCTCCCCCACCACGGAACAAACCCTACACGCCCGCCTCCAGGGCACCTCCCCCTCCGGCCGCCACTCACGCCGCCACTACCGTTCCCCCTCTCCGGAACGGAACCGCCCCTCCTGCTACCAAGAGGACCAGCCCCCCAGCCGACGCCACCGTTCCCCCTCCCCGGAACGGCAGGAAACCGCCCCGCGTCTCCTTCGCAGGGGACCAACCACCACCAACGCATCCACCCACCGCCGCTGCCATTCTACCGCACTCCACCCCAGCTCACCAGCGCCTCTTTCTAAAATGCGCCAAGACGAACGTCCCTTTCCTCGTCGACACAGGGGCGGCGCTCTCCATTTTCCCTAACAATATTCTCCGGCGACAGGCGTGTTGTTACCGGCAACTCCTCTACGCCGCCAACGGTACCACCATCCCCTCGTACGGGACGTACCGCTCGTCCATCCACCTGAGCGGGCTCGCGTACGAGTGGGTATTTACCGTGGCGGACGTGGAGAAGGCAATCCTGGGGGCCGACTTCCTCGCTTATTTCGGCCTCCAGGTTGACGTCCGTAACGCGCGCCTGCTGAACCCCTCCAACCAGAAGCCGTTCCCCGGATTCATACACGCCGTCGATCGCCCCCCTACCCAATTTGAAACACTCCTCCTCCAATATAAACCCCAGCACCGCCCCTCCGCACATATCGCCCAGACACAACACCACATCGAGACCTCCGGACCCCCAATCTCAGCAAAAGCCCGCCGCCTCCACCCCCTCCAACTGTCACAAGCCCGGCGGCATTTTGATAAATTGATAGCGGATGGTATTATCCGCCCCTCCAAATCCCCGTGGGCTTCACCGTTACACATCGTACAGAAGCCCAACGGGGATATCCGCCCCTGCGGCGATTACCGCCGCCTGAACGCTAAGACCACTCCGGACCTCTACAACGTCCCCCATCTCCGAGACTTCTCTTCACACCTCCACAACACGGCCATATTTTCAACCCTAGACATCTCCAGAGCCTTCCACCACATTCATATATACCCTCCCGACGTACCCAAAACCGCCATCATAACACCTTTCGGCCTCTTTGAATACATAAAAATGGGCTTCGGCCTCCGGAACGCTGCCCAGACGTGGCAGCGTTATATGGATAATATTCTGGGGGGACTACCTTTCGTGTTCTGTTTCCTGGACGACGTATTGATCGCCTCCCGGGACCCGAAAGAACATCTAACACACCTCAAACAAGTCCTCGACATCTTCGCCGCCGAGGGCCTCACCATCAACTCTCAAAAATGCGTTCTCGCCCAGCCCTCTGTCCGCTGCCTCGGCCATCAAGTCTCGTCCGACGGGATCAAACCTCTCCCGGACAAAGTGCACGCCCTCACCGACTTCCCACAACCCCGCACTGTCTCAGAACTTCGCCGTTTCCTGGGTATGTTGAACTTTTATCGTAGACACATTAAACACGCAGCACAACACCAACAACCACTCATACACGCTATCCCACAACCAGCCAAAAAAAAACGATAACCGCCCCATTTCCTGGACCCCCGCCCTCACAACCGCCTTTCAAAATTGCAAAAAGGACCTAGTAGACGCCGCTCTATTGGCCCATCCCGATCCCCATGCTCCTCTCTCCATCACCACCGATGCGTCTGACTGGGCCATCGGGGCAGTACTCCACCAACACACCGGCGCCACCCCCCAACCCCTCGGTTTCTTCTCAAAAACTCTGTCCCCAACGCAAAAAAATTACTCCACCTTTGACAGAGAACTCCTCGCCATCCACGAAGCCATCAAACACTTCCGTGACTTCGTGGAGGGCAGGCAGTTCTCTGTCATCACTGATCATAAGCCCCTCACACATGCACTCCTCCAAAACCGTAAATCCGCCTCCCCCCGTCGCCTCCGGCAACTCGAATTTATCGGACAATTTACGTCCGATATTCGTTATTTGCCGGGGGCCGACAACTGCGTAGCAGACGCCCTCTCCCGCCCCACCCCCGCGCCGGTGGCGGAGTTACTGCCTTTCCCTTCCCCACAAACCCTCAAAACTCACCAAACTCCAACTTCCGACCCCGCACTCTCCAACCTCATCTCCGCCTCCAAATTGGAACAAGTGCCTCCCCTCGATCTCTGGTGCGACGTAACGGCCGATTCACCGCGCCCTTACGTCCCGCCGGAGCTGAGGCGGCAGTTGTTCCTCCATTACCACTCCCTCCATCATCCCGGCATTCGGGCGAGCCGGGATCTGATCAAGACGCGGTACTTCTGGCCCCACATGAACACAGATATCCGTACCTGGGTTCTGGGGTGCCAGAGGTGCCAGCACTTTAAGGTCTCGGCTCACCCCCATGTACCTCCTCAACCCATTCCCGACTCCCTCCCGTGGGAACATGTCCACCTGGATCTGGTCGGCCCTCTTCCCCCCTCCGAGGGGAAGAGGTACTGCCTCACCATGATCGACCGTGCGACCAATTGGGTTGAGTGTATCCCACTCGCCCACATTACCGCGGACGCCGTCGCCACGGCCTTCCTCAATCAATGGATCAGCCGCTACGGCTGTCCGCGGACACTCACGGTCGATCAGGGGAGGCAGTTTGAATCAGCCCACTTTACCGACCTGCTCCGTTCCCTCGGGATTCAAAAAATCCGCACCACTCCTTATCACCCCCAATCCAACGGGAAAATAGAGCGGTGGCACTCGGTCCTCAAGCAAGCCATCTCCACATCAGCCACATCTCCCTCATGGACCAAAACCCTCCCCTACGTATTACTTAGCCTCCGCACTTCCGCCCGTCCTTCAGACAACACAAGTCCCGCACAACACGCTTTCCGAGACCCCATTCGTTTACCGATCGACATTTTCCCTCCACACAACACCCCGTCCATTAACAGGGAACCGCTACACACCTCAACACCGACAAACGACACCACTTACCCCAAACGCTTTTACACTTCCACGCACATGTACTTGAAAGAGCCCGGCATGCATAAAACCTTTCAGCCCCTTTATGCCGGGCCCTTTCAAGTCATCCGCACAACACCGACCACCGCGACCCTGCTAATGGACGGGAAACCCCACACCGTACCTTTCGCCCGCTGCAAACCCGCCCCTGTTCTCCCTCAACCAACATCAGCCATCAGTCTCCCGCCGTCTGTTAGCCATGCACCATCTCTCTCAACCTCAACAGTCTCCCCCGTCGCCGTTTCCGGATTTCGATTCGGATCCGGAAATGGCGGCCATACTCCGGGACGTTTTCGTCCCGGACCCGCTCTCCCCCCTACCCCCTTCGCCCGGGCCGACATCACCGCTTATATTTGTTCCGCCACGGATCTCCGGGTTACCTCCCCGGCCCCGGCGGTGGAAGTACCCCCAGTGGCGCATACTGCGCGAATTTCGCGCAGCACAAGCCACCGGGGTACACCCTCCTTACATCCCCGTCGACCCTCTCATGTCCTCAATCCTACACGAGTTCCGCCTCGCGGAACTCATGCCCCCCCCACCCCCCGTTCAAATCAAAACCCCTCCTATCACTTCCACACAACCGCCTCCCGATCTTCAGCCCCAAATTTCAGCCCAATTCTCTATTTTCGACCCCCCAAATCCAAATTCTCCCCCTCAAACACCCCAACCTACAACACCCCCTCCCCCCCCCCCCCCCCACCACCGCCGGGGATGTCCATAATAGATTCCGCCGGGACAAAACGGCCCGGGCGGCGAAACAGACGGAGGGAGCGTCCCCCGCATTCCCCGCGTCCCGGCTGCCAAGTCCTCCGCCCCGCTCTGAGCAATCACGGCGGGGCCTTGAGATTTCGGGACAGTGCTTGTGTTTTATTAACCCACACGCACTGTACCGAACCTCACAGCCCCGCCGTGGCCGCCTCACCGCAGCGGGCTCCACCCAAACCCACCCACACACTTCAATCACACACTTCACTCCACCCACACACTCACTACAATTCACCACACATTATCCACACCCAGGGAACGGCGGATTTCAACACCCCGCTCCAATCTGTCAACTCCACCCAAATTTGCACATACCAACCTTGCACGTACCAACATTGTGAATACCGACCTTGTAAATACCAATCTTGTAAATACCAACCTTGTAAATACCAACATTGTATATAACAACCCTGTACATATTAGTCTACTATCTCACCATCATCATTGTACTCATGATCTTATAACAACCCTGTACATATTAATCTACTATCTCACCATCATCATTGTAATCATGTCAACTCACTCCATTGTCAATATCATGCACCTACACCTATACTTATCTTACTTCTTACTTGTACTATCTTACTTCTTACTTCTTACTACTTACTATGTTACTCCTATGTTACTTCTACTTACCTCTTACTAACTAACTATGCTCCCTATATGTCAATCCTAGAATTAAGTCACGACCTGTCACGTTTCTGCCTTCAGCACACCAATTGTTTGCATCAGCCTTCAGCTTCTGTCACCTTGCGCCTTCAGCTCCCCTTTTGTTTTCCGCAGCCCTCAGCCCCTGTCATCTTGCGCCTTCAGCTTTCTCAAACATTGGTTCGAACTGGGGGGACCTCTGTCGTGAGTCCCTCCCGGGAACACTCCACTAGCAACCTTAAAGCTCTCACCAATATCCTTATGTAAAACTTACTTTCCGCTAATAAACATCTGAGTGGGGAGACAGGCAACAGAATCCAGGGGACACAACCTGGAGCCCCACTACCAACTCCCAACAGGGAGTTGGAGGGAGAGGCCTCCAAGTCCTATATAACCCTGGATCCTGGAGCTTTAGCTTCATTCGACACTTCCTCTGACCAGCTCTCTCTTCTCTCTCTCTTACCTTCCTCCTCTCAGATGATCGGTGGATTACCGCCGCCTGGGAATTTACCTCCTACCTTTTCCTCTTGTCTAGATGATCGGTGGACTACCGCCGCCTAGACAAGCACCTCTCCTCACCTAGATGATCGGTGGATTACCGCCGCCTAGGTAAATTCCCTCACTCACCTCTATCTACTCCCAAAGTCGTAGATGATCGGTGGACTACCGCCGCCTGCGACTTTTCTCTCCTTCACGCCACCGTGATGAAAATTCTAAATTCATCACACCCTTCTATTGAAAGTTTTCGAGATACGGCGTTCTGAAAATTTCAACCCCTATTTTGAACCCCTTAGATGTGACTGACAGTAACGTCGAGCTTCGAGGACCAACTAGGCCTTGAACGGAACCTATAACCCGAATTTCTTCAATTTCGTTTCATGGTAACTAAGAAAAGTGGCCAGTACGGCGTACGGCGGACAGACAGAAATATTTTTATTGCATTTTCGGATTCTACGTACCTTGAAACGTAAACCATCAGATTTTGAGGGTGGGTTAGAATTTTTTTTTTTTTTCATGCTCGATTCCAATGGTTCATTATTGAAAATAATAAACCAAAAATTTTAAAAAACTACCCGGTAATGATATTTTTGTGATGTAGATTAGTTCAATCTCCTTAATCTCAAGTACAAACCTAGTTTTTTATTGGTGAAGTATACAGGTATGGGAATATGCCGAATTTCTCTCTTCATGGGCTCAGAAAGGGTTTGAGTTTCGGGGGCAGATAGGACTTGGGCTTGGGTTCTAGAAAGGGCATGTACGAAATATGACTCCAGTCCGACAATTAGGGCGCCGTGTGGGGAAAAAATACCGTAACTGGCCACTAAGCGATGAGCATAAGAAGACGTCAAGTCGACACATATTACAATAAAAATAATCGAAAATATTACAATAAAACCGAATTACATAGTACGGAGCTTTAGCAGTGGTAGAATCTTGAATGAAGGTGGTACAAAACCAAATCACAACACACAACCATTGATTGAGTTGGTAGGCAGGAACGAAATTTTCCGTTTCATTTGACCTGCCATAGTATTTTCCTGTTCATCTTCGTATATACCATCTCCAAATAATCATGAAAATGCACAGTTTGGAACTGCTTGTGCCACCAAAGTCGGATCTCCTGACTTGGATTCTCCAGTTTCACCTCCACATCCTACCATCTGCTATGGCTTAAACCTAGGAGAAAGTGCGTATCTCATCAGTTTGCAACAAGATAATAAATTAATAGCTATTTAGTTTTTAAAAAATGCACCTACCCCTGCGTTGCTATAAGTAGTTTTGCTACCTAAAATGTTTCATAATTACCTGTATGTTTAATGATTATTACCGTAGACTTTGTAGTTATTTAAAGAAATATTACTTACAATAAATCAAAATAACAAAGTCGCACGTACCTTTAGTAGTGTGTACAATCCGAGAGTGAAGGTAGAATCCAGTTCGTAGCACTAACCGCATACACAACCACTGATCAACGCGGGCCAATCAGTGCACACACGTTATTCATCGGATTGCCCATACCACTTCGCGGTCAATCGGCGGATCATTCCGAGGCGATTCGAGAAAAAACACAAAAACACAATAATCTAGTCCAGGAATTATTGTTTAAAGATGAATTTTTACGAAAAACTACCACAAACCTACCATCCGTCGCGGGTGATCGAGGGACTGACTAATAGAGAGGGGCGGCAAGGTGTGAAGGTGGTGGGGAGGGGAAAGTAGGCACTTAGGTACTTGTAACTTTAATTATTTTTCCCTTCATTTTACCCGACTTATTGTCTTTACCTGTTTTTACCCTTTTCCAAAAAAATCCACGAAATGATTGAAGTTACCAATCTATGTGGCACTGGGTCTGCCCGCCAGAGCCAGATGTAGGTTAATACTTGGAATTTCCCATCTATTTTATTGGAATTGGTCATTAATGCGATCTTGAATTTCAATAAACCACCAATAGTTGTATAGTTGGTGTTTTAATCGTTCCAAGTAACTAAATCATGTTGTGAACTGATGCCCTCGTGGCACAACCAGTGCCACATAGATTAGTAACTTGTATATTCTTGTATATCTTTCTTCGATTGTTTGAAGCAGTTAGGAAAAGAAAAACACAATGAAAATTCAGGTAAAAAAAATAAATGAATAAATAAATAAATAAATAAAATCGAGTGAATACCTACCTACCCCACCACGCCCAGCCACATCACCTTCCCCACGCTGCCACCCCTCACTATTAGTCAGTCTGGCCCGAACACCCGACGGATGGTAGGTAAGTGGTAGTTTTTATTCCAAATTCATCATAGAAGAATAATTCCTGGACTAGATTATAAATTTTGGTGTGTTTTCTCCTGGAATCGCCTCAGTATTATCCGCCGAATAACCGCGAGAAGAGATATATGGACACTCCGATACCTTACGTGAGTGCAGGGGCCCTATTCACTAAGCCAGAGACATCTCTTTCAGGTCCAACTCTCTCTTTTGGCAAAATGGATTTTTATAGTATCCATGACAGGGTTATTCAGTAACTTTTAAAAGAGAGAGTTGGCGGCCATCTTGGCATTCTCGATCTCTTCAAGAGAGACAGCTAATTAGGTGTATTTCCTCGAAAGAGAGTCTATTTCTCGTTTGTTTCACAGTGTTCGTGTAATATCCTCGTTCACCCGCAACCACATCGGTAATTTTGATCGAGTATTTTTTTCATTTCTTAAAGTTTTTCATTTCATAAAGATTAAATTTTTCATTTCAATTTTAATTAAAAATTTATACATAATTATTGAGTCATGAGTAAAAACGTCCAAGTACGGGTTGAGGTAGGTACCTACCTTCCTACGAGTGGCCGTTCATTAGGTGTAGATATAATACAAGCATTAAGCCCCGTAATTCGACTTTTTCTGTTTATAATTGAGACTTTTTTCAATTTCATTTAAACTTTTATCCGATTCGTGAGTAAAAACGTCCAAGTATGGATTAAGGTAGGTAGGTGTACCCATTGAATAGGTATTACTAAGAAATGCGTTCATTATTAAGGAATTGAACTCCCGGGGGCACAAACATCTCGCACTTCATGGATACTATGGCATTTTCGTGTATTAGGATCCATATCTCTTTCTCAAGGTCTCTGGAGCTATTCAGTAAAATAGACGAACCCGGGAGTCCCAGGGGAGACTATCTCTCGCGTGAGATTTTCAAAATAGATAATCTCTTTCCACTATCTATTTTAGTGAATAGGCCCCCAGGTTGGCCCGTATTGATAAGTGTTTTTGATTATTTGTGATGCGATTTGGAATCTACCACCTTCATTCACGGATCATCCGCTACTAAAGGTAAGTACAACTCTGTTATTTCCCTTTATTTTATGTCGTATTTCCCTGTAACGATGAACAGGATAGTAGTAAAATCACGAATTTAGGTATCTACTTGGGAGTTTCTACATATTTGATTGAATTTCGTGGTTAACACGATCGTGAATTTCCAAAAACTACTGATAAGGGATCTAGACGGTGTTCTCATCGTTCCGAGTACCTGTGTGAATCAGGAGAATCGTCCCTCTGATACTTTCTGAAGTCAGTCCCTAGATCGCCCGCTATTGGTTGGTATGCGGTAGTTTTTCGTCAAAATTGATCTTTAAACAATAATTCCTGGACTAGATTATAAATTTTGGTGTGTTTTCTCCTGGAATCGCCTCAGTATTATCCGCCGAATAACCGCGAGAAGTGATATGGACACTCCGATACCTCACGTGAGTGCAGGTTGGCCCGTATTGACCAGTGTTTCTGATTATTAGTGATGCGATTTGGGTTCTACCACCTTCATTCACGGATCATCCGCTACTAAAGGTAAGTACAACTCTGTTATTTCCCTTTATTGTAAGTCATATTTCCTTATAACTATAAACGTGAGTGTAGTAAAATCACGAATTTAGGTATCTGCTTGGCAGTTTCTACCGATTTGATTGGACTTCGTGCTTAACACGATCTTGAATTTCCAAAAAATACTGATAAGGGACCTATACGGTGTTCTCATCGTTCCAAGTACCTGTCTGAATCAGGAGAATCGATCCTCTGGTGGCACAGCCCATGCCACGTAGACATACCTACCTACCTTACCTACACATTCCTCTAATTGTCTGGATAAGTTACGAACCGAAAACATGGAAAATGATATCTCAGAAGCTCATGTTACTAACATGTTACTAAAACGCAAAAAGTACCTATTTTTACACACATTTTCACTCATCCCTGGGTATATTCCGATCGGGCTGAAAAGTTTCGGGACACAACTAGGGCCCAAATGGAGCATGTGTGCGAAAGAACGACTTTTTTAGACCGAAAATGAAGCCTGTAGACGTGATACGGCGTACGGCGTACGGCGGACGGACATTGCATTTTTGGAATCTACGCACCTTGATACGGAAAAGAAAAAAGTTTGAGGGGGTGTTATAAAAATTTTTTGCCGAGCGAATACATAGGTGTATTATTCACAGAATAATAAACCAAAAGAGCGTATCTAATTTGTGTTTTAGGGGCCAAAATTAATGGAAACCATCAGAAATAGCTATTTCGATTATCACCCATGAAAGAAGCAATAAATGAACAGCCAGCTTTAGGTTATCCAATAGAATAATAAACCCATGTGACAAGGACTTTGCAGCGTTTTTGGTCTAAAAAAGTCGATCTTTCGCACACTTGCTCTATTTGGGCCCTAGTTGTGTCCCGAAACTTTTCAGCCCGATCGGAATATACCCAGGGGTGTTATGAGTGAAAATGTGCACAAAAATAGGTACTTTTGGTTTATTATTCTATGAATAATACACCTATGTATTCGGTCAGGAAAAATTTTTATAACACCCCCTCAAATTTTTTCTTTTCCATTTCAAGGTGCGCAGATTCCAAAAATGCAATGTCCGTCCGCCGTCCGCCGTACGCCGTACACCGTACGCCGTACGCCGTCCGTCGTATCACGTCTACAGGCTTCATTTTTGGTCTAAAAAAATCGTTCTTTCGCACACATGCTCCATTTGGGCCCTAGTTGTGTCCCGAAACTTTTCAGCCCGATCGGAATATACCCAGGGGTGTTATGAGTGAAAGTGTGTGTAAAAATAGGTACTTTTTGAGGTTTAGCAACATGTTGGTAACATGAGCTTCTGAGATATCTTTTTTGTCCATGTTTTTGGGGACGAGAAGACCGAATATGAAGTCGATTTTGACCAAAGAGTGGAAAATTGAGTTCTACCAAATGTTCAGCTCCCAAAATTTATTTTTTATGAGTGAAAAACCAGGGAAATCGTCTGAAATCACCATTAATTTGTATAATAACACTGGAAGTAGTATTAACACGTGGATCAAGACGATTAAATGGCGCTACCAATGATCAAAGATAGTTCAAAAAAATAATAATAAAAAAAATTGTAGGTACCTAATTTGTGTTTTAGGGGCCAAAATTAATGGAAACCATCAGAAATAGCTTCCAGTCCAATAGAATAATAAACCCATGTGACAAGGACTTTGCAGCGTTTTTTAGTAACATGTTAGTAAAATGAGCTTTTGAGGTATCGTTTTCCATGTTTTTTGCGACGAGATACCGAATATGAAGTCGATTTTGACCAAAGAGTGGAAAATTGAAGTTCTAACGAGGTTTCAGCCCTAAATTTACGTTAAGTTTTGGTGTAAAATCGTCTTTCTTCCGCACACTGGCTCCACTTGGGTCCTAGTTGCGCTCCGAAGCTCGGCAGCCCGATCGGAATACACCCAGAGGTGTTATGGCTCAAAAATGGGTGTACAAAAAGGGGTTTTCGAGGGTTCTTTAAGGTTTTAATGTACATGAGCTTGTGAGGTATCCTTTTGCATGTTTTTTCGGGCGAGAAGATCGAATATGAAGTAGATTTTGTCCAAAGAGTGAATAATTGATATTGTAACGAAGTTTCAGCTCCCAAAATCAAATTGCATTGGGTCAGAAACCTGTACAATTGCTGAAATCACCATAACTTTGTATGATAACACTGGAGGTAGTATTAACAATTGAATCAAGACAACTCAACAATTCTTTCTTTGATTTCAATTGACTTCGCAACACAATCTCTTACTCTTCTGTTTTACAACTGCATATGTTATTAATTTCTAAATGTTTTACAATTATGTACCTGCCTTAGATCAAATTTCCATAATAATTATTGACCATTTGACCACTGCCATACAATTATTGTCCGGCTAATAAAAACGCGGCGCATTATTACACAACGGTTTATGATTTTTACTTGTATAGCTTGCTGCCCCTTCTGCGTAGATAAGTGTTTTCTGTGGTCAACACCGACCCTCGTCCACCCCCCCCCCCCCCTCGGCCTGGAAAGCCCTAAATCGAGTACTGGAACCGGCTCGGGAATCACAGTTTCATAAAAATGCGCGGGATTCAATAATTCAATCATTAATTACTTGTTGTTATTCATCAAGCATAGCGTTTGCACAAGTTGCAAAATTACCTATCAACAAAATCCAAAAATTATTTCTTCAAAAATGAAATAATATCACAGAACAACTACATAACTCGACTTCAACGGCGGTTTTCCTAGCAATGATAGCTGGGCCAGATACATACCATTTCATTCACGACCATGTTGACGAAGTTTTTTGGTGCAAACGAACTGCTGGTCGTACATTGCTCCGGGTGTTCTCAAAAAAGCTTTAGTTCAAGATCAATTTAAAAACGTAAAAAAAACCATGCCCTTCTATTGAAAGTTTCCGAGCTGCGGCGTTCGGGAAATTTCAACCCTTATTTTTCACCCCTTAGTCATTAACGCCGAGCTTTGTGGACCAACTACATCTCAAGAAGGACCTACAAACCACGTTTCATTAATTTTGGTTCGTGGTAACTAAGCAAAATGCGAAGTACGGCGTACGGACAGAAATTTTTTATTCCATTTTCGGATTCTACATACCTACCTTGAAACGTAAACCATCGAATTTTGAGGGGGGTTAAATTTTTTTTTTTTTTTTCATCCTCTGTTCCAAAGGTTCATTACTGAAAATAATAAACCAAAATTTACCTACCCTCCAGGTAGAAAAGGTCATGGAACATGGTAGTTGGTATTAAAGAATTGAAGTAGCAGTACCTACCTACATATTACGTAATCTCAGAACCTACAGTTTCCCCGTCAGTAGCTAAATAAATTAATTGTGAAGGGTAGGAAGGTATAAACGAAGATTTTCTTAAGGGTTGGTATAGAATTATTTTATGAACGTGTGTAACTTAACAATTGCGGGTTCTATAAAGGAAGGTAGGTAGATAGGTAATTCTTCCAGCAGAATAACATCCCTCCTCCGACTTCCGAGTTAGTCAAGATAATTGTTTCAAGTCAATACCTTCCGTATGCTCCCAACCCCTCGCCGCACCAACCATCCACCCGCCCGCCACCCACTGATCCATCCCTTTCATTCCTACTGCTGATCTTGTGGAGACAGTGGCTGTTACTAAGTGACGCGCGACAGCGAAAGCTTTTCCCAATTTCATATTATAGTAATTTACTCTCGTAAATAGTTTTGCGAAACAAGTATTGCTTATCATACTTTGTTTGGCTCTTTGTGTTGTGTTCAGACTATTTATCTTTATCTTCGTTCTGAGTTCTCTTCCCCCTTACTGAACCCGTTTTCTCCCAGTTACCGTTTCAGGTGAGTTTCTATTATACATATAAATGGGTATTTTATTTTAATTATTTAATTAGAGCCAATGAGTACTGCACTTGTGATATTGATCAATAATCTGTTATGGAAATTGGAATGTAATAGTTTTCCTTGTGTTATGGGTTGCATTGGGATGTCCGGAGTGAGGGTTGGCACCACTGGACAGAGCGGAACTGACTAGTAGCCCGATTCCCCCCCCCCCCCCCGCGGGGACCAAGTGGTTATGGTGTGGGGCAAAGTGGCTGATTAGGGGGTGAGTCTAGGGGGCGAGGCTAGGGGGTGAGTCTAGGGGGCGAGGCAAGGAAGAATGGCGGGTGGGGTGGGGGGGTCCTAGAGGCGAGGGGAAGCCCATTTCATTCATTCCTGTTTTGTTATTACTCATCATTCCTCAGGGCGCCGCGCAGTGTCACGTACAGAACCAGAGTCAGCGCCTTAGGCCGTGTCCTACGTGGATCTGCCGCGCGCGTCAACGCGTCGGAGCTTTCGGGCGTTCACACAAATCGCGTCGTCATGCCGCGCGGCGAAAAAAAAGGTGTCCTACGTGAAAACGCGAGACGCTTCGTATTTCAGTGGACGCCGACTGTCAAGTATTGTCACCTGTTCTTTTATTTTTACTGCTTTATTTTTGATTACGTTCAAGTATCAGGCAGACATTTATGCAATATTTTCTGAGCCTAAGTTGTCCTACTACTTACTAGTTGATATTGTATAATAATTCTAGGAGACTTAAAAAAAATAAGAGTACCAAATACAGTTTGTTTCTAAAAATCACGTATTGTTATTTTATAAACATCTCATTAAACGTAGGTACATAGGGGGGGTACTTGCTTGCCATCCTAGATTGTTGCGATACTTCGCCCCAAGCAGTTTGCACCAAATCACGGTTTTTATAGTGTTATTTATTTATTTTTTCATTTATTGGCAATATATCATAAATAAGTACATAATGGAGATAAATATACAAAATAATTAAAAATACTAAAAAAAGCCGAATTTGGGAGACATTTTAATTAGAGAAATTGCCCACCAAAGAATAAGTTCGGAAGAACTTGTGCTCTTCGGTGTACCGGTTATTCCAAAGACACGGCCGCTTTTGGACTTCTGCAGTTAACATTTCCATCACACAAAATACACAAAAACACGGTCTTCTACACAGCAATTAACAGAACAAACGAGATAAACAAATCAAACGCGGCGTTTGACGCGAGGCGGTGACGGTAAAAATCAAACTAGTTTGGAAATCAAACCGAAGCGTTCAACGCTGTCGCGACAACGCGCCGTCCGAATCACGTGACAATTTCCATGGTTTTCATTGGTCTGCGTCTTCAACGCGCCAACGCCCGAACGCTCCGACGCGCGCGGTGGATCCACGTAGGACACTGGGTAAGAAGCAAAGGGGTGCGGTTGCATCTCAACTGTCCCTCACAGCCCATGTTAGCCTGAAGTTTCATTCTTCTCCCTCACCCCGACACGAATTCTCTCAATGTTGTGCGGGGAGAGTCATTGCATTTTCCCGCCCCAATGCAGCGCTCAGTGCGCTGGTGTAAATAATAATTACTTTGACATGGGGTCTTTACACTTCAACCATTAGATGAAAAGATGGTTGAACACGTAAGATATGAACCAATTATTGTAATGTTAATTATTGTTGATAATCAACATACCTAATAGAAGTAGATACGCCCTCCCACCAGAGGGGGCTCTTTCCTACTCTGGATACATTGAAATGTTCTGATTGCAAATAAAATCGTTGATCCGGTAGGTATTTCATGATGAATTTGGGTACCAAATGTTTTATGTGTAATACGCAGAAGGTATATGGAAAAGTGTTATTTATACAGGCACTCGACGCATTATTTTTACTTTAAAAAAATTAAACTAAATTTTTTACTCAAAAATAAATACCTCATACCGTAATAATTACCCAGTACCTAAAACTTTGAAATAGTCACTGATGACTTTTATTTGCTTCCTCATTGTTTCTCGTCTGGCCTTGGTTTTCCCCGTCAATCTGCCTCTTTTGCAAAAAATACCCTTCGAATAGTTCTCTTGATTTCAATTCTGAAATTACGCTAACCCGACCAATCGTCGGAATCAGCTGAATGCTCTTTTTTATGACACTGCGCGGCGATTAGGTGGGAAATTAAATTTAAAAAATCAAACATTTATGACTCGAAATGTTGTCTATGTAACTAGCACTCTGTATGTGCGCTCTCATTGCCGTAGGTATAAGCAAATTTTCAAAGAAAATAAGGTATTGCAATGCTACCTAAATGCATTTCTGAAAACTACAAATCCGCTACCAACCTTTTATAGTGACTAACACAAGTTCATTTCAAATCGTCTGTTAAAAAGCAGTTCCTTCCAAGGGCGTGATTGATTTGCCTAGAGTGTCACTCCTGATGATTATACGATATTGGCAGATGAGAAACAAGTAAATTTGTACCTACAAATTGATCTTATTATTATAAAAGATACTCTTTTCGAAAAAAAGGGTCGAAAATTACGAGCAATTTTGTTACTAGTTTTGAAAATTCGCTCATATGACCACGCTGCACGAACACTTTGGTATTTATTTATTTATCTTATGTAGGAGAAAGCCTTAAAATGGATTCGTCTGAAGTGGAGATTCTGCATGACAGAAACGATTCTTCTCCTGAAACAACCCCTTTTCTTACAACTGAATTAGCTATTGAATCTGACTTAGAGCCTGGGAGGAAACGAAAAAAGCGCGCCAACCAAAGATAACGTTTAGCTGATATGAGAACGCGTCAAAAAATTGCACGAGAAAATTCCGATGTTCGTTTTCGTGAAGCTGAGAAACGGAAAAAGAGCAGGGAAAACGAAGGTGAGCAAGGCGTAGAAAAAGATAGAGGGAGGAAGAGAGTTTCTCGTCAAAATCCAGATTTCAGGGAGACTGAAGTGGAGAAACGGAGGGAGAGCAGGATCAATGATGGTGAGGAAGGCCTAGAAAAAGAGAGGAAGAGGCTGTCAGATCTGAGACGACAAAATCCAGATTTCAGGGAGACTGAAGCTGAGAAACGGAGGGAGAGCAGGATAATTGATGGTGAGGAAGGCTTAGAAAAAGAGAGGAAGAGGCTGTCAGATCTGAGACGACAAAATCCAGATTTCAGGGAGACAGAAGCTGAGAAACGGAGGGAGAGCAGGATAAATTATGGTGAGGAAGGCCTAGAAAAAGAGAGGAAGAGGCTGTCAGATCTGAGACGACAAAATCCAGATTTCAGGGAGACAGAAGCTGAGAAACGGAGGGAGAGCAGGATAAATGATGGTGAGGAAGGCCTAGAAAAAGAGAGGAAGAGGCTGCCAGATCTGAGACGACAAAATCCAGATTTCAGGGAGACAGAAGCTGAGAAACGGAGGGAGAGCAGGATAAATGATGGTGAGGAATGCTTAGAAAAAGAGAGGAAGAGGCTGTCAGATCTGAGACGACAAAATCCAGATTTCAGGGAGACAGAAGCTGAGAAACGGAGGGAGAGCAGGATAAATGATGGCGAGGAATGCTTAGAAAAAGAGAGGAAGAGGCTGTCAGATCTGAGACGACAAAATCCAGATTTCAGGGAGACAGAAGCTGAGAAACGGAGGGAGAGCAGGATAAATGATGGTGAGGAAGGCCTAGAAAAAGAGAGGAAGAGGCTGTCAGATCTGAGACGACAAAATCCAGATTTCAGGGAGACAGAAGCTGAGAAACGGAGGGAGAGCAGGATAAATGATGGTGAGGAATGCTTAGAAAAAGAGAGGAAGAGGCTGCCAGATCTGAGACGACAAAATCCAGATTTCAGGGAGACAGAAGCTGAGAAACGGAGGGAGAGCAGGATAAATGATGGTGAGGAAGGCCTAGAAAAAGAGAGGAAGAGGCTGTCAGATCTGAGACGACAAAATCCAGATTTCAGGGAGACAGAAGCTGAGAAACGGAGGGAGAGCAGGATAAATGATGGCGAGGAATGCTTAGAAAAAGAGAGGAAGAGGCTGTCAGATCTGAGACGACAAAATCCAGATTTCAGGGAGACAGAAGCTGAGAAACGGAGGGAGAGCAGGATAAATGATGGTGAGGAATGCTTAGAAAAAGAGAGGAAGAGGCTGTCAGATCTGAGACGACAAAATCCAGATTTCAGGGAGACAGAAGCTGAGAAACGGAGGGAGAGCAGGATAAATGATGGTGAGGAATGCTTAGAAAAAGAGAGGAAGAGGCTGCCAGATCTGAGACGACAAAATCCAGATTTCAGGGAGACAGAAGCTGAGAAACGGAGGGAGAGCAGGATAAATGATGGTGAGGAATGCTTAGAAAAAGAGAGGAAGAGGCTGTCAGATCTGAGACGACAAAATCCAGATTTCAGGGAGACAGAAGCTGAGAAACGGAGGGAGAGCAGGATAAATGATGGCGAGGAATGCTTAGAAAAAGAGAGGAAGAGGCTGTCAGATCTGAGACGACAAAATCCAGATTTCAGGGAGACAGAAGCTGAGAAACGGAGGGAGAGCAGGATAAATGATGGCGAGGAATGCTTAGAAAAAGAGAGGAAGAGGCTGTCAGATCTGAGACGACAAAATCCAGATTTCAGGGAGACAGAAGCTGAGAAACGGAGGGAGAGCAGGATAAATGATGGCGAGGAATGCTTAGAAAAAGAGAGGAAGAGGCTGTCAGATCTGAGACGACAAAATCCAGATTTCAGGGAGACAGAAGCTGAGAAACGGAGGGAGAGCAGGATAAATGATGGTGAGGAATGCTTAGAAAAAGAGAGGAAGAGGCTGTCAGATCTGAGACGACAAAATCCAGATTTCAGGGAGACAGAAGCTGAGAAACGGAGGGAGAGCAGGATAAATGATGGTGAGGAATGCTTAGAAAAAGAGAGGAAGAGGCTGTCAGATCTGAGACGACAAAATCCAGATTTCAGGGAGACAGAAGCTGAGAAACGGAGGGAGAGCAGGATAAATGATGGCGAGGAATGCTTAGAAAAAGAGAGGAAGAGGCTGTCAGATCTGAGACGACAAAATCCAGATTTCAGGGAGACAGAAGCTGAGAAACGGAGGGAGAGCAGGATAAATGATGGTGAGGAATGCTTAGAAAAAGAGAGGAAGAGGCTGTCAGATCTGAGACGACAAAATCCAGATTTCAGGGAGACAGAAGCTGAGAAACGGAGGGAGAGCAGGATAAATGATGGCGAGGAATGCTTAGAAAAAGAGAGGAAGAGGCTGTCAGATCTGAGACGACAAAATCCAGATTTCAGGGAGACAGAAGCTGAGAAACGGAGGGAGAGCAGGATAAATGATGGTGAGGAATGCTTAGAAAAAGAGAGGAAGAGGCTGCCAGATCTGAGACGACAAAATCCAGATTTCAGGGAGACAGAAGCTGAGAAACGGAGGGAGAGCAAGATAAATGATGGCGAGGAATGCTTAGAAAAAGAGAGGAAGAGGCTGTCAGATCTGAGACGACAAAATCCAGATTTCAGGGAGACAGAAGCTGAGAAACGGAGGGAGAGCAGGATAAATGATGGTGAGGAAGGCCTAGAAATAGATAGAGGGAGGAAGGGAGTTTGTCGACAAAATCCAGATACCAGGGAGATTGAAGCTCAGAAACGGAAAAAGAACAGGGTGAAGAAGGGTGTTAAAGGGCGTGAGGATGATCGTGAAAGAAAAACCAAAAACAGGCTATCTTATGAGATGAAACTTAATGAAAGACAAAGAGATCGGATTCGAAAAAAGAAGGAAAGAGAGAATGAAATGATAAAACACCGTGAACACTATCTCAAAACCTTGAAAAACAACATTGACGAAGGCAAAGACATAAAATCGTCAGAACTTCAACAGTGGTACATGAACTCAAAGCTTGCGAACATGTTGCGAATCGGTAGTAAGTAGAGCTTCTGAGGTATCGTTTTCCATGTTTTTGGGGACGAGAAGACCGAATATGAAGTCGATTTTGACCAAAGAGTGGAAAATCGAGGTTCTACTACATGATCAGCTCCCAAAATTGATTTTTTTATGACTCAAAAACCTGGAAAATCGTCTGAAATCACCATCAATTTGTATAATTACACTAGAAAAAGTGTCAACATGTGGATCAAGACCATTTAATGACACTACCAATGATCAAAGATGATATTTGGAAATAAAAGGAGCGTACCTACCTAATTCGTGTTTTGTGGGCCAAAATTGTGGATCAGAAACAGCTATTTCGGCTATAATTATTTCACATGAAAGAAACAGAAATTAACAGCCAACATTTCCGTAGGTATGTCCAGTAGAATAATAAACCCATGTGACAAGGACTTTGCAGCGTTTTTGTGTTTTAGCAACATGTTAGTAACATGAGCTTTTGAGGTATCGTTTTCCATGTTTTTGGGGACGAGAAGAACGAATATGAAGTCAATTTTGAACAAGGAGTGGAAATTTGAGGTTCTACCAAATGTTCAGCTCTCAAGATTGCTTTTTTATGAGTCAAAAACCTGGGAAATCGTCTGAAATCACCATCAATTTGTATAATAATACTAGAAGAAGTGACAACACGTGGATCAAGACTATTAAATGGCACTACCGATGATCAAAGATAATTTAAAAAAAAAAGGAGCGTACCTACGTACCTAATTCTTGTTTTAGGGGCCGAAAATGGTGGAAACCATCAGAAATAGCTACAACAATTATTATTTCACCTGAAAGAAACAAAAATGAACAGCCAACATTTCTGTCGGTATGTCCAATAGAATTATAAACCCATGTGACAAGGACTTTGCAGCGTTTTTTTAGTTTTGAAAAAATTGTTTTGAAAAATTGAATGCCATAATAAATCCTCAACTTCCGAAAGTATCTGTGCAGTTTGAAATGAATATTACTGCAAGTAAATCAATTCCGTCAAGTTATTTCATTGTTGACTATCCGGATCCACACAGTCAGAGCACGTCAATCATGTGTGCGACTTGCATACGTGTTTGCTGCTTTTGCAGCACTTTCGGTAAAACATGTCTTTCGTGCTCGGTCACAGATGGCATATCTTCCTTTTTTTTGTTGGTCAACTACTGCCTGTTGTAGCTTGAGTTTTTTCAACTTCTCTTGGATTGATAACAAACTTCCAAATATGTGCCTTTTCAAGAAATTTTTTTTGTTCAGTTTTTAAGTTTATAATGAAAAAAGTATTACAGAATGTTTTTTCAACGTATTACACACCATGATAAATTATTATGGTTACCAGAACTATAGGTTGTAATATAAATTATCAACAACAAAATCAAGTAATTTTTCAAAAATTTTGGGTTTGACAGGGTTTTCTGAGTATCAAATAAACCATATCGTCCCCTCTCTGACAGACTAGCGTAACTTTTTTTCCTCCCACAAACTCGCGAAACTGCAAAATCAGCGAAAATCGACTTATAGCTTCAAAAGGTTAAGGTAGTTGATCTCTACACTATGTGAAAATTTCATGGCCCTAGTTCCCTTAGTTTTCTTCCTCCAGCTGTTTTTTAATTCACCTATCTGCAACTAGCGTAATTCCCACTTTGGTAAACTAGCGTATCTGCACTTTGGTTCCTTGCCATAGCAACTACCGTACATTGTCCACTCTGACAAACTAACGAATCAGCCGATACGTTCATTCCGCTTATTAATAAACTGCTGTTTTTACACAGACAAAATGACGAAACTGTCGTCTTTTGTTCATTCTAGCGCTATTCAGCTGTCTGTTCAAGTGTAATTATTAGCCATGATAGCCGAATTAGTTTCTCGATCCTCATTGAATTTCTACGATTCTCAGTTCTCCGAAGTTCTAAGTAGTTTTAATTTTTGATTCATTATGGGGTCTCGCGGGAAGATGCTTGTGGAGCTAGCTACCAGAAATCAGCCCTCCCCACAAGTACATGCAGTTGATGTGAAGATGATTGATACGGTAAGTTCCAAGAGTTCCAAGAGCGTATCATAGTTTCTATGGAAGTCTATCTGACTCCTCAAATGTCAGGGAATCTCTCCCAGAACCCGATATGAACGAAAGTGACCCTGATGGAGAAACTTCAGTTTAATTACCTATTTTTTTATGTGAATACCTATGTTTTAGTTTCTGTGATTTTCGGTTGGAATTTTTAAAAAACTGCTGTTGGCAGATAAATACATCATTATTTTTCTATTGTTTCATCCATCGTTATTTCTGATTCGTTAGTTTATTACGCTAGAATAATGGTTGGTGTGAAATATCAATCTGACAAACTTGCGAAACTGCCCATTATGGTTTAATTTTGGTCTTTATTCGTCGTTATTTGAAAAATTGTCCGCAAAATCCTTGATCAGCGCAAACTAGATAAAATTTGTGGCTCATTGAAAAAAGCAACAGAAAAAACCACAAAAAGTTGGATTTTACATGCAGCATCAAAGTTTGTTTTTGTTCTCCTGAAAAGTTGCGTTTTTGCAGTTACGCGAGTTTGTGGGAGGAAAAATAGTTACGCTAGTCTGTCAGAGAGGGGACGATATTATTTTCTTTTAAGTGTAGTGTTACGTTTCGGTTTATTATTTTCAATAGTGAACCATTGGAATCGAGCATGGAAAAAAAAATTTAACCCCCCTCAAAATTTGATGGTTTACGTTGCAAGGTATGTAGAATTCGAAAATGCAATAAAAATATTTCTGTCTGACCACCGTACGCCGTACTGACCTTTTTTCCTAGTTACTATGAAACAAAATTGATGAAATTCGGGTTATAGGTTCCGTTCGGGGTCTAGTTGGTCCTCGAAGCTCGGCGTTAGTGTCAGTCATCTCTAAGGGGTTCAAAATAGGGGTTGACATTTTCAGAACGCCTTATCTCGAATTTTTCGATAGGAGGGCGTTATTAAATTTTTCTTGAGCTAAACAATTTTTTGAGACCACACGGAGCGTTGTACGTCCAGCCGTTCGTGTGCACCAAAAAGCTTCGTCAGCACGATCGTGAATCAAACGGTATAAATCCGGCCCAGATATCATCGCTAGGGAGCACCTGATTATAATCAAGGATGTCTGTATGAAGTCGAGTTGGTTGTTGTGCGATATTATTTCATTTGATAATAATTGATGGACTATTGGATTTTGTTGGTAGGTACTTGTGAAACTTAAACAAACGTTGAAGTAATATTGATGGGTAAATTATTACACAATGGTAAATTATTACACAACGGCAAATTATTACATAACGGTAAATTATTACTCAACGGAAAATTATTACACAACGGTTCATCTACCAAGAAGGGGTTGGATTTTGTTGATCGGTACTTTTGCAACTTGAACAACCGTTGAAGTATTATTGATGGGCAAGTTATTACAAAGCGGTTCATTATGGGTAGGTACTGACCCCAGAAAACAGTGATCTACGTAGAAGGGGCATCTATTTCACTCCACATCAACAATTTTCCTTTAGAACTTCATTATTTGCGTTTCTTTATGCCGTTTTAGTTACTGTTTGTCATCGGCTGTATTATTTCAGCAACATTTTACTCGTGATTTAGGTAGGTACCTAGTAACGACTACGGGGTTATATAGGTACTAACCTACGGAGGGTCTGCGATTCACATAATATGTACAGAGTAGTACATATTATATTATATAGACGGGTTATCTATAAAGAGAGCTGTGATGTGTAGCAGAAGGGTATTCTGTACAAAATAATAAACCGTTTTACAGGGATTTGCAGCAGTTTTTGGTTTATAACGAGAAAAGTATGTGATCTGGAGTATGTGGTATTTCATCATATTTCGCCTAATTTGTAGTCGGAATTTTAATTTATTCATGTTAAGGCCCAAGTGGACCCGTCGTGAGTGCTCATGTATGGAGAATGAGGCGAGTCCTGGAGGGTTAAAAACGGGGATCCGACTATCAGCAAAGTGAGGCCTAAGCCGAGTAACACTTCCACCAGTTACAGCATGGTAGATATACATTTTTTTGTGGTACCTGTGTGTACAATCAAATCGGAAAGACCACCTTCAGCACCTCACATCTTATTGTACCTTGGACCTGTAACCTCCCCATCTAAGATACAAGAATAATAACCCCGTGAGTATAAAAATAGATGGCAGAAGGAATCCTTTCCACTAAAATCAAATAAGCGAAAGAAAAGAGCCAAGTCGGTCCCTCCACCAATAAACGAGGGTAGAAGCCTGTTCGCCCTATTCGATCCCCAGCAATTCTTTTCTGCCGACGCAGTGAAGACCTAGCTCCGTGTTATCCTTTGGCGGATAGGTTACACAATATGCACAACGAGGTTTTCCCCCACCGCAATGCTTCAGTTCGTGTAGCAAATACAAAGATTCCCAAGCACTTAGGTCCCTTTCCTTTTTCTTTTTCCCTCGAGCAACAAAATCTATCCTCTGCCACGCCGTACTTTCCATATCGCCCAAGAAACCAGATCCCCATGTGGATATAAGGATGTTACATCCACGTACCTGGCGCCTCTTGATCCTTCTTCTCCCCAGGGGTTTACTCCCCCCCCCTCTTCGCTGTTTTCGAATTTATTCATATTTGTATGCATTAGAGGAACGGGGAACGAGCGCACTTCTCATTTTTATAGCGGACGCTGGTACTTTGTGGTGGCGGGGTCGGCAGGAGATGAGTAGATTTTATTATGACCTTCATTTGTATATATGCAGGAAGAGGTGAGCTGTAAAATGATACAACCGCTCATCCCGAACGGTGCAAGACCTTGGGCGTGGCCTGTCTATAATAATGAAGTACTGGCGCATGCCAAGTATGCTCAACGCAATAGCTGTTTGAAAAAATATTAATTTCCAGTGAAATAGAAGAACATTTCATGGAGTAGGTATGACCTTCGGAACCACCTACCATCTCTTTTTTACTGATAGCAGTTATATTCAGCAAAGCTTATCTCTTTTAATCAACACTCTATCGTCTTACGAAAACGCCGACAATTTCTACTACAGATTAGCCACCGAATTCATGTGTTACAAAAATATAGTAAACTCTGAGTAAAATACAACAAAACAATGACCCGTTGGCTAGTATCTTCTTGATACCTTGGCTGGTATCTGTGTGTTGACGCCCATCAATCCACAAACCACAAACAGCAAACAGGACAAAACGCACGTAGGTACCACAAATATAAATCTGTCATCGGAACCGTACTGAACGCAAAACGTGCAAACGCAAAAAAATTGAAAATTGACAGAGAAAGCGAATGTGATTCAGAGAAAAACAAATCAGAAGAAGAAGGAAGCATCTCGTATCGAGATGGCAAATTGAACGAATGGATTGTGAAAAGAACGATTTTGGGGTTGAAACCAGATTCTGGGGCAGTGGCACAAAGTGGGCGTGGCAAACAACATTTTATTCGACTGAGCTTGCGCGGACGGGCCACTTTTCTCGGTTGCCATGGGGACAGCAGGTCCCAGGACCTGCCAGTTTCAGGAGCCTAGGTTTCGATTTCGATTGCACGACATCGATTACCGTCGCTATATTCTGATAACATGTTCCGTCTGGGGAGCTACAGGGAGCCAACATGACGGAACCACATATTGAATATCCATAGCCAGAGAACTTTGTCGAATCGCTGCTGAACTTTGTGAAAAATGATAGGTACAGTGTAGGGAGGGACATTCAAATGCCAACTGAACGCATGGTTGTTTTTTTTACTCTTAGTGTTTCTGGGTGCCGGGGAAGTGGCCTTATGGACGCAACGCCCCTGTTCAAGGGTATCGGCGGGTACAGTCACACACCCATTGGCTGAGAAGCAATTTATGAAAATTGACAGCAGTTCCCTGTCAGTGTCAGTGATCTCAGAAAAGCGCTCCAGAATGGAGGGTTATAAGCCCTCCATTCGTAATGGAATCTCAGACTTTTCCTCTCATCAGAAGCTATGATCCTGTACTTATGATAGGAAACGTGAAGGGTTGGTACATTTTGAAGGGTGCCTGACAATATGTAGATGATGTGTAACGATCGAATATTGAAAAGTGGCGAGAAAATGGTGGCTCGGTTAGGGGTTTGCATTCGATGCTTGCTCCAATCGCAAGATTGAAGTCACTAAAGTGAGGTCTTCTAATACCCTCAACCGAACCCATCCCTTTCCCCTTCAAGCACCAGCTTTGTTAATGCTCAGTAGAATTAACACTTCAGCAAACACTTTCAGGGTGGTGGAGGGGGTGCAAGAAATGGACTTTCTCCTTCGAATGGCAAGCCGTTCCGAAGTAACTACCGTTTAATGAGATACCCTCCCCCTTCCCTTCGCTATCCGACCAATCCACTACCTCTCCATTCCCTGTTTCCATTCTTCCCAAAGATTGAAGTCATTTAGAAGAAAACCTCCCCAATAAAACGGGGGCCTTTTCCCGGACAAGGGTTTCCCATTATTTTCTTTGAATCCGAGATATTCTCTCCCTGCGGAAGGAGTCTTAATCAGAGGACGCAATGAAGAGAATGTAATGAAAACGCACCCCCACGTTATGTAAAACCCGGGGCGTTGCGTCCATAAGGCCACTTGGGCCACAGCCCCGGCACCCAGAAACACTAAAAAAAAGCCTTTTCACAAAATCCTCGACAGAGTTCTCTGGCTGAGGATATTCAGTACCTATGTGGTTCCGTCATGTTGGCTCCCTGTAGCTCCCCAGACGGTGCATGTTATCAGAATATAGCGACAGTAATCGATGTCGTGCAATCGAAATCGAAACCTAGGCTCCTGAAACTGGCAGGTCCTGGGACCTGGTGTTCCCATGGCAACCGAGAAAAGTGGCCCGTCCGCACAAGCTCAGTCGAGCAAAAATGTTGTTCACCACACCCACTTTGGGCCACTGTCCCAGAATCTGATTTCAAACCCAAAATCGTTCTTTTCACAATCGATTCGATCCCTTCGATTCAGTTTGTCATCTCGATACAAGATGCTTCTTCTTCTTCTGATTTGTTTTTCTCTGAATCACATTCGCTTTCTCTGTCAGTTTTCAATTTTTTTGCGTCAAATTTTGCGCGTTTTGTGTTTGGTCTGGTTCCAATGACGGATTTGTATTTGTGGTACTTACGTGCGTTTTGTCCTGTTTGCTGTTTGTGGTTTGTGGGTTGATTGGTGTCAAAAAACAAATAACTATCTTGCTTCTAGTCAATAGCTTCTCCATTCAAGATTCAAGTAGGTACCAGCAGACGGGTCATTGTTGTGTTGTATTTTAGTTTACTATATTTTTGAAACAAATGAATTCGGTGGCTAATCTGGAGTAGAAATTGTCGACGTTTTCGTACGACGATAGAGTGTTGATTAAAAGAGATAAGCTTTGCTGAATATCACTGCTATCAGTAAAAAAGGGAATATCAGTGATATCAGTAAATAAGGGAAGGTTGTTGTTGCCTTGGGGTATTTAGTAGACAAATCTGTTGGTTTTGTGTTCTGATCTGGTGCCCCACCATTTTCAGACCTCAAACCTCGATCCTCTTCTTGAATCGCCGGTTTGGTAGTAAGCATGTTCGTGCAGCTCTCTAGGTAAAACTGTGCATAAAAACATGGCCGGCTTTAGAGAAGGCTGCGGCCCATGATTTGGCAACGCTGTAATAGCTTCTTGGTTCAGGCCGCTCTCCTATCTCATAACCACTGCGTTCTTTTAGCAGCTCCATGAATGAATGCTACAGTTGTTATTTTCTTCTTATATTACGAGTGGGTATAGTAATGAAAAGAAACGTCTTCTGAATAATGCTTTATTCAATAGAATGGTATTAAACTAATACCTAGAACAGCAGAAAGGAACAAACAAGATGACTTGGAAAAAAAGAAGTGGAATACGAATTATAGTTTGCTTATAGTCTTCTACTTCTGGAACTTGCGACTGTCTTTTCGGTTTATTATTCTCTGAATAATACCTGCACCTATGTATACGGTTCGGAAAATATTTTTGGAACACCCCCTCAAAATATTTTCTTTTACCTGCGTTTCAAGGTGTGTATATTCCAACAGTGCGAGACGTCCGCCGTCATCAACATCTAACTTAATTTTCGGTCTAAAAAAATCGTTCTTTCGCACACAGGCTCCATTTGGGCGCTAGTTGTGTATTTTGACAGCCCAATTAGAAAACACCAAGGGTTTTATGGGTGTAAAGTGGGTGCAAAATTAGGTATTTTTGAGGTTTTAGTGAACTTGCGCTTGTGAGGTATCGTTTTCCATGTTTTTTAGGGTGAGGAGACCAAATATGAACTTTATTTTGACCAGTGAGTAAGTATTGAGGTTAAAGAAGTTTTAAGTATCAAAGCTGAATACGTATGGGTCAAAAACCTGTGGAGATGGCTGTAATAACCAGAAATTTGTATAACGAAGTAAGTAGTATCGACAGGTTAATCAGGGCAGTTCAATGACAATTTCAATGATCGAAGATAACTTGTCAAAAATAGGAGCCTAATTCGAGTTTTTGGAGCCAAAATTGGTGAGAACTGTCAAAAATAGCTATATTATCAATATTATTACGCATGAAGTAAACAATAAATGAACATCCATAATTTCTGTAGGTATGTCCAGTAGAATAATAAACCTCCCCACGAGGCTGCTCCTTCAGATCTACAAAGCATTGGTCCAGTGTCCTACCGTTTGGCATCTTGGTGTGGGGCTCGGCGGCAAATATAATCCTCAGTCCTCTGCGAATCATCCAAAAAACCATGCTTAAAGTGATCCTACACAGAAGCCGTCAATTTTATCGTCTGCAGTCCTCTACAACGAAGCTACCGTTTTCTCTATAGTCCAGCTGCATATCAAATCCGTTAATTGTCATTCACAAACATCCCAACTATTTTCAGATCCCTAAACCCCGACACCCACACTTTGTTCGCCCAAGCACTTAACAAATCATCCCCAGCATTACCACAAGGCTAAAAAGTACTAACCACCACATAATGTTTCTCCCTTCCACTACTGCTACGCAATACTACCTCCGCCTTACAAAAGCCGTCAAACTTTACTTGATCGTCTTACAAGAAAAAAAAACAAAAAACAACGGTAGACCTACGGTTCCACAGTCAGATCGTTTAATAACGATCAATTTTACGCCATTTTTTCCTCAAAAACATTTTTTTAATATCATTACGTGACGGTCGTGAAAATCGATCGCTGAACTTCTAAACGTGACGATCGGACGCGAAGGTGCGACCAAATTATAAAATTCAAATTATAAAATTATGAAATCAATGAAATATCCGAACATGTTGTCATAGTAACCAAGCAATTTCGCCGTGACGTGACGGTCGGAAAAAATGGAAACGTCCTGTTAATCATTATTAAATTATAAAAAAACAAACGGTAGACCTACGGTTCTACAGTCAGCTCATTTAATAACGACTAATTTTACGCCATTTTTTCCCTCAAAAATTTTTTTAAAATATTTATTTCACGACAAATGTTCAATCCGCGTCGGAAAACCGAGACAAAATGGGTCGATGATGGCTGAAGTACGAAACGTAGTTGAAGTCGATGGTGGTGTGATTTCGAGTTGTTGGAAGACGGGAATCACTCTTCAGATCCATGTCGAACCACTTTCGCATGAAGTCGAGAAAGTCAGAATTCTCTGGTTTTCGCAAGTCGAGATTGAAGTCAAATCGTTTCCGCTGTCTTCGTCAAATTCTCGATAAATTTCGGCCATTCGAGGGGTGTACATCAAGAGATTTGTGAAAAGGAACGCTTTGAGATCTTTCATAGATGTTTGTGGAGCGATGTGTTTCAACTAACAAAGTGAAACGAGAAAATAATGTAAGGAAAGTGAAGAAACGCGATATACCTCAAAACCTCAGAAGAAATTGGGAGAAAATAAGTGTGAACTCACGATACCGCTACACCCAGAACCAGCTATGTTGTCAGACAATTCTGTTATAACCGGTCACAATTCGTCTGAAACAATCGAACCTATTAATGAAGATTCTTCAATCGACCTTCTTGACGAGGATATTAATATTTTTGAAAGTGTGAACAACCAGGCGATTTGGGAAATTCCCAATACGAAGGTAGTGCCCTTAAATATGCTGGAAAATTTGAAGGTGCAGTGGACACGTGCTGAAGCATTTTAAAAGAAAGAATGTCTGAAGAACTGAAAACTACCACGATAAAGAAAGCTCTGGAGGAACACACAAAGCGGCTGCAGGAGCTAAACAAAATGAAACAGCAGGCAACTATGAATATAAAAATGTTGGGGTCTATATTAAAAAAATAACAGGAATTGAAGTAAAATGTTTAGGTCCACAGCAACAGCAATTTTTGTGAATTTTGCTAAAACAATAAGTTTATGATACTGTAGTTTAAATAAATATATTTCGCATAATTTGTGATTTCATTATATTAACCTAAAATTTGGTTGAAATACGGTCATAAGTTCCTACGGTGCTAACCTATGCTTACCGAAGGTATGTATAGTTGTTCTATACATACTTCCAAACTTTCTTGCTTCTATCTGCTGGCATAACGAAATATGTTAATCTCGTCTCTTTATTAGGTATATCCTGACGTGACGGTCGTGAAAACCGATCGCGGAACTTCTAAAAGTGACGATCGGTCGCGAAGGTGCGACCAATTATAAAATTCAAATTATAAAATTATAAAATCAATAAAACATCCGAATATGTTGTCATAGTAACCAAGCAATTTCGCCGAGACGTGACGGTCGGAAAAAAAGGAAACGTCCTGTTGACCATTATTAAATGATAAAATTTTTACCTGGTTAATAATGCAGGGGCACCACGAGGGCCAAATATTGTACAGCAGCATGTATACTAGGTATGTAGGAAGCCATTTTTTTCAATTCTTGTTGTTCTTTTTTCAGAGGTAGGTAGATGATGTACATATTACGTTAACGCAGTGTCCAGAAACTACCCCCCTCCCCCCCCCCCCACTCAACGCAGAACGTATTCGATCGAGTGGGGTAGTTCCACATTTTTGTAAATAAACATTTGAATTATCATTAAATTTTTATTAGTCCTAAGCAAGGTTGCCAATTCGTTTATTATCTTGGCGGAACAAACACATATTTTTCATTTTATTTAATTTCATTCTGGCTTTTGAAGGTGGTAACAACCTCACTCCAACAGGCAACAGCAGTATTGAGATTGCTGACAACAAAGGTGTTAGATCACCTACTCTCAACTGACTGCCACTGCTCAACAGCCTCCATGATGATTTCCGTCATCCTATCTATTCAGAAGGCATCGCCACAACAATGGCGGAAGTCTGGTCTCGAAAATGCGTTGGGTTGGTCCAGACGTTGGGATGTCGAAGAAAATAAAGCTCCCATGTCTTCGGAGCACGAAAGAGAGGAATGAATTGTGATATCGATATCCTCTATTATTAGAAGATGCCCCGTTTGAAAAGAAACCGCCCAGGAAGGGGCTCACCGGGAAGTCCAGAGGGCATGAGAAAAGGCCAACGGCGAAGTGGTCGCTGGCGGGGGGGGGGGGGGGGGAGTCCAATAATTTTTATTTGAAGCCGACGTCTGAGCAAGAGCACCACCAAGCTCCACTACAAGTATAATAACGCCACCGGGCGAAGGGTCTGCCCTTGGCGGCCGAATCCTCTCTGCGATTCTTTTTGCATATTTGCCATCTATTTCCGGGTTTTTAAGAATCTTTCTGGAGCTCCACAAGAAAATCGATGATTGAGAAAATATGTGGAAATATTTGCCCGTGTAAGAGCGTTCTCAGCATTCATCAGTGAAATTAATATCGTCCCAACCAAGGATTTCTAACAGTCTAAAGAAAAATTATATTACCTACACCTTCATTATGAATCCCTTCGTCTTCCGTATGCCTTGACGTCGTATGTCATGTGACGTCATGATGTCGTTTGTCTAAGTTTTACATATTTGCAGTGAATACCTGTGCATCAAATGTTAGTCGGGAATAGCGAAGATGTTTCCTAGCTGTCTTCAGTTTTGAGTTTCTGTCTGGAACTTTGCATTCCGAATCACGCGTTTTTGAGTTTTAATTTTTGCAGTGGTCTCTTGAAGGGGATTCATACAGGATTTGTGATGCACATAATGAAAAAACAAACGTCAAGGCCTGTAAAAAGTTGATGAGTGACTCCAAAGTAGACCCATGTTCCACCACTGACTCAGTTGAACTGTTACGGGACGAGAAACCGTCGTTAAGAGCGTGTTCGATGCTGCTGCCCCCTCAGCTCTTCCATTGCCCCATCCATTCCAGTGTAACCCTCATCGCCCCCCGCCACTAGCACCCCCCCCCGGAATGTATCTTTACCGCCCCCTCCGGCTCCATCGCACTCAACTACTCTTCTCTTCACTTCATGCTGCTCATCGCTCTCTGTCCTATTATTCGCTCACGTTTTCTAGGCCGACGCCAACGAAGATCGATATTTTATTAGCTAAATAATAAAAGACCCTCAGGGGGTCCCTTCCGTTGCACAGACGAGTTCCTTGTACAGGCAGCTGCTATTAAGGTTAACTCAGCATGGACCATATTGAAAATGCCATGAAAGTGCCATGTAGTGCCATGAAAATCCATGCCATTTTAGCAAAACAGAACCCTGGACACAGGGTTTTATTTTATTTTATTTTATAGTACGGCTAAGCCAGTTTACAAGAGTTGAACAAAGGAGTTGTAAACTCAGGAAAAAATAAATGAATAATTAAATTTTAAGATAAATTCGACCAAACTTCACTGGCATTGGTGAGCTGAAAAATGGCGCCTGAGGGGGAGACGATGGATCGGCAAAGAAGTCGAATGACGAATTCTGGAGGAAGGCATTGACTGCACGTGGCATCCAGTAGAGGGGGCGCTGGAGCATGTAGTTGAGGGCAGCAAAGGGCACGTGGAACAGTGGTGTGTGGCGGGTAATGTAGCACGGCACGTTGAAATGAATCCTGGCAAGCAGAGCAGGGCAGTCTAGGAAGCCATTTGCCAGCTTGTGGTAGAATGCCACATCTGCCAGCAGTCTACGGTCCTCCAGATTGGGGAGGCCATGTCCCGCCAACAGCCACGCGTAATCCACAATCGGCTGGTATCCCCAACTTAAAGGCGACATAGTGAAAGAGTTAATGTTGGATCCTCTCCAGCCTGTCCTTGGCTGGGGTTGGGGTTAGCAGCATCTCGGCAATGTGCTGGCCAACTATTGCCACCTGCAACATCTACCAACTTGTCTGGAGGGCCTGGGGCGGTGAAGGTGTGCCAGCTGATTGCTGATGTGCTGAAGGCCGGTATCCAAGTTCTGATATCTGGTCGCAGCGGAATGGTGATCCAGCGCTCATGAAACTCTTGAAATGGCCCCTTCCATCAAATTTTTGCTCGTGATGGGTTGAATCCACACTGCTTCTTCACTGGCCCCTGCTACCAGGGCCGATCAGTGGGGGGGGGGGGGGGGGGGGAGAAATCCCCAGGGCCCGGGCCCTGTTTGTACGGTTATTGTGCAAACTAAAAATTTCCATTTTATAAATGAGCTCAACTACTTCCTTAATAAATAATGGTAGAGCAGTGCGTCCAGTACTCCTGTTTATAAATCATAAAATTGATGTGTGGAGGGGCCCGATGAGAATTTATCCCCAGGGCCCTTCCCAGCTCTGGGCGGCCCTGTATACAATGCGCTTGCACATTCGCTGACGGAAGTCACAGTCCGAGTTTGGTTTATCATAATAAACCAACATCGGACCAAAAGCGGCTGAAGCCCATTTCTGACCATCTAGAAGACGAATCCTAAAACACTGCAAATTATTACACAACGGCTTATTATTTATCTGTACAGATGCCTCTTCTGCGTGGATCACTGTTTTCTTGGTCAATACCTACACTTGCGCTCCCCCCAGGAAAGCCCTAAATCGCTTACCGGAACCAGCCCGGGAATTACAGTTTCATAAAAATGCGTGGGATTCAATCATTAATTATTTGTTGTTATTCATGAAGTATAACGTACAATTATAAACCGTTGTGTGAGAAACCGCAAGGTAATAATTTACCTGTACTGATGCCCCTTCTGAGCTGAGTTCTACCTAGTTCTATCAGTTTTCTACCCTCGGGCTCCTCCCAAGAAAGCCCTAAATCGAGGAGTGGAGCCGGCCCGGGAATTACAGTTTGGTAAAAATGCACGGAATTCATTCAATCTTATTAGTTGTCATTCATGAAGCATAAAGTAAATAATAAGCTGTTGTTCAATAAACAGGTGTGTGAGAAACCGTTGTGTAATAATTTATCCTTATAGATGCCCCTTCTGCTTAATCAATTTTCTTCAATACCTTCCATACCTACCCTCCACCTCCCCAACAGGAAAGCCGATCGAGAACTGCAGCCAGCCCAGGAATTACATTGTTGTTATTCATGAAGCATAACGTTTGTTCGTGTTGCAAAAGTACCTATCAACAAAATCCAAATGAGCCATAATTTTTCAAATGGAATAATCACAGAACAACCAACTCGACTTCATACAGTAATCCTTGATTATAATCAGGTGCTCCCTAGCGATATCTGGGTCGGATTTATACCGTTTGATTCACGATCATGTTGACGAAGCCTTTCGGTGCAAACGAACGGCTGGTCGTACAATGCTCCGGGTGGTCTCAAAAAATGCTTTAGTTCAAGATAAATTTAATAACGTAAAAAAAAAACCATACCCTTCAATCGAAAGTTTTTGAGCTACGGCGTTCTGAAAATTTCAACCCCTATTCTGAACCCCTTAGAGATGACTGACAGTAACGTCTAGCTTCGAGGACCAACTAGACCCCGAACGGAACCTATAACCCGAATTTCATCAATTTTGTTTCATGGTAAGTAACTAAGAAAAGTGGCCCGTACGGCGTACGACGGACAGACAGAAATATTTTTATTGCAGTTTTGGATTCACATACCTTGAAACGTAATCATGTTGACGAAGCCTTTCGGTGCAAACGAACGGCTGGTCGTACAATGCTCCGGGTGGTCTCAAAAAATGCTTTAGTTCAAGATCAATTTAAAAACGTAAAAACCCATACCCTTCTGTTTAAAGTTTTCTATCTACGGCGTTATGAACATTTCAACCCCTATTTTTCACCCCTTAGAGGACCAACCAAACTCTAAAAGGGACCTACAAACCAAACTTCACCAATTTTGGTTCATGTTAACTAAGAAAAGTGCTAAGTACTACGGCGGACGGACAGAATTTTGTTACTGCATTTTCGGATTCTACATACCTTGAAACGTAAACTATCTTTTGAGGGGGGGGGGGGGGGAGGGGTTAAACATTATTTTTTCATGCTAGAGTCCAAAGGTTCATTATTGAGAATAATAAACCAAATAATTATTTTTATCGTCGGATTCGTCTTCTGGATGGTCGGAAATGAAGGGAAACCTGCTTCATTGATCAACGCACTATTGAATTATGCCCAAACATCGGCAAATCGAACACCCTTCAGCCACTTCTGAGGGGCTGAGTCAAAAGAATCCAAATTGAAAACACAAGGCTCGAGCTCCGTCGAGGTCGACCGTAGCAATGAGCATCAGAGGAGAAATAAGCAGATACTGAAATAAAAATGCGGAGAAGTGGCCAGAGGAGCGTTACCGGTAGATAAGGGACAGAAAAAGGGGATGGCAGGAGGGGGTGAAACGAGGAAGAAAAGAATGGTTTTATGCCGCAAAAGAGGCCTTCTTCGTCCTTACTGTTGGGAAACGGAGCAATCAAGATAGGGGTCAGAGGCCATGGTGAAGGGAGGGGAGGGGGAATGATGGTGGGGAGTATTGGGGGGGAGGTGACAGGGGTCCGGGGCTTTCCTCCACGAGAGGTAGCGAGCTTGAATGGAAGAACAGCCTTTTCCACCGTCAAAGCTTTTTCTGTCGGTTTTTAAAGAAATAAGTTCATCACTCACTTTTCCTTTTGCCGGGGGTAGTAAAACAGAACCGGTTGTTACAGGTTTTAAAAGGAGCTAAACGGAGCGAAATATCGTGGTGGGGATATGCCATGCTAAGTGACTGATGTATAACATTGCTTTTGAAATTGGCCGATCCATTCAACTTTCCTTCTCGAAGGTGGGCTACCCAAAAGCCTTTTCAAAGGTCCTTTATGAGTATTTTCCACATTGGCTCTACTTGAGCAAATATTCATGGGACAGTGTGGACATACACCAGCTATATAAATACCCATAATCAAACTCGGTAGGTACCTACGAAGATTCACCGTTCCAGTGCATAGAACTGAATATAAGAAATTATACAGTGAAACCTGGATATAAGGAACCTGTATATAAGGAAATCCTCTATGTAAGGTGTAGTGAATGCTTAGGTGACGCGCATTCACCACGAGAGGCGTTTAAGGTAGGTTGTGCCTGGTTTGGTTATAGTGCAGAGCTACCACCATGCCTGGTATCTTTTTGGATGTTTGCCTGGTTTGGTTATAGTGCAGAGCTACCACCATGCCCAGGGTCTTTTCGGGAGCGTTGCCTGGTTTGGTTATAGTGCAAGACTACCACCATGCCCAGGATCTTTTAGGTTGAGGAGAGAGAGAATAGTCTTCGATTAGAGGAGAGCGTAGAATGGTTGGAAAGGCGAAGGAGGCGAGTATTTATAGCCCTTAGGGCTATCTCCCTCCATCCTCCAGCTAGCTGGAGGATGGTGGGGATCCCCACTGGGTTCCTCGGTTCCCCTGCGTCTTCCGTCCCCAGTTCTATGTTTATTTGTTGAGATCTTAATTTCACAGGGAGTGGTTCTGGGAGGATACCACGACATAAGGAATAAAACAGCCTCTTCCTGAACCCTTCGAAGTGCTCAGTTATCTCGTTTAGCCGTTCAACTGATATATTCGTGTATGACTATACCTTAGGTGGTGCTCCTCTGAGGAGGGTTAGCGAGACCACGGACTTGGGTGTGCTATTGGATAGTAAGTTGTCGTTTTCTGGACATATCAACCATATTTCTAACGGAGCCTTCAGGGCTCTTGGGTTCCTGAAGCGGCATACAAGGGATTTCACAGATATTCGTGCTATATCACTGCTTTACAGAGCACTGGTACTCCCGAGGCTTGAATATGCCTGCACAGTCTGGTCTCCCTTCTACGTAACCCATATTTACAGCCTCGAGAGGGTGCAGAACAGGTTTCTGCGATACATAGCCTTCAAGCAGGGAATACCACAACCCGATGTGCATTACAAGTCATTGCTCGTCACCTGTAACCTGCTGCCTTTGAGTACACGGCGTTGCATTGCTGACCTTGTGCTGCTCCACAAGTTGATCAATGGCCGGTTGAATTGCCCTGCTCTGCTGGAGGAGACCTGTTTCCTGGTGCCTTGCCCCTGTGCCCGGTCATCGTTGTTGTTTAAAGTCCCCTTTTGTGCAACAAACTACCTGATGAACCGTCCATTACCTAGACTTCCCCGTTCTGCAAACCTCCTTCTTTGTACATACCCGACTATGATTTTTTTCTCCCATTCTTTGTTTATACTAAAATCTTCAATCAACTCATCTCCTGTCTCATTCAGTTAAGTGTGTACTACTTGTTCTACTCTTTATCACCATTAGCATTAGTATTATACCACGACTTGCTCTATTATATAATCAACTTGCTTGTAATTGGGCTCGCCCGTGCTTTACCAAATAAATAAATAAAATTCCCGGTCCCACCCCCTTGGGGCCCAAAAACCTCTTTGTAACGAATTTCGTTACCTCTTTCTAAGGAATCTCGGCTGGCCGGTCTTTGCCTCTGTGTAAGGAAAATTTCGAAGACGCTGCCTCTGTTTAAGGAAGTTCCCCCCTTCCCCTTCATGAATCATGCGTTGTTTATTTTTTTTATATGCAGTTCCTTCCTTCTTCCCAAAACAGTTCAGTCTCGAAACTTGTTTTCGTAAACGACATGCCGAAGCGAAAGCTCCTCTCCTTAAGCCAGAAACTTGCGGTCATAAATGAAATCGAAAGTGGAACTCCGCGGAAAGATGTGTGCGGGAAGTACGAAATTTCGCAGTCGATTTTGTGTCGAATTTTAAAAGATAAGGAGTCAATTGAAACTGAGTGTCGCGAAGGACATGGAAAAGTCAAACGGGCCCGACCTGCGGAATTCCCTTCAATCGAAAAGTGCCTCGTACACTGGATCAAGCAGTGAAGAAGTCAAATTACATTCAAATATACGTATTTCAAATATACAATTTTGAAAATTCATTATGTACCTACCTCTACATAAGGAATTTTTGACTGATAAAACGTGAATGTAAGGAAACCTGGATTCAAGGAAAACCTGTATATAAGGAAAAAAATTCTGGCCCACTGGGATTCCTTATATCCAGGTTTTACTGTACATGTCATACTATATTATACCTATCCTCTCGTCATATTTGCCACCACATGGTTTAATACTCCCGTCTACGAATTACTACAAGTCCCAGTGTAGAATCAGAATCATTGATCTCTGTCAAATGTTGGATGTATTTCTTCCTTGACTTGTTAATGTGGATCGAACTTTGATTTATCCTTAGAAAACTATATACTTGATAATAAGCAAATGTGGGTTTTTCCCTTCTTGTTGAACAAATTGTGGTTGAATGCTTTTGTCCATTATTAGATATTCTTTACACACATAATGTAGGCATGCATATTTCTTTAGGTTGATAGCTATGATAGTCGGGCTACTTAACAATTAACTTTTGTAACTAACCAATATAATAATTATAAAAACTAACAAAACTAACGCTGTTCAATTCTTTCATTTCAGGTAAGTTAAATCAGCCTAATTTGCCAGAGAAATAACGGGACAACGAGGCTGGGGTAAGTGCAGCTGTGGTTGTACCTAATTTTCCAGTAGTGTTTTTAGGTAGATTCTGTAAAAAATGTTTTTGGCAACAGCCTTTTTATGGTCCGAAGTCACAATTCTAAGTGTACCATTTGTGGTGAATTTATATCAATGTTTGATCATTTCAGCCAGTTTTAGCGATTTTACACCCCCCTCCAGAAACTCAAATTTGCCCCCTTTTGTTCGATAGATAATATTTTCGGTCATCAAAAGTAGCCCGTCTCAGGTTACCACCACTGTATACCACTTACTGCTTTTGGTAACTTCATAGTACTTAAAATAGGTGGTGTCGAGATGGGTTTTGTCTGGCGTCCATATGATAATATTTGTAAAACTGTATTGTGGATATCCTGGGTTGGTTTTTTTAAATTTTATTTTTCCTTATTTTTTTCTTTAAATTCTTGAAACGTTCCAAGCTTCCCCGCGTGGTCATAATCATGGATGGGTAACGAAGAAAAACCTAGCCCTACATATTGTTTTTACCCGTCATATTGTTATCAACTCAGGGGTGTGAGCAGATGACGCAATTGTTTCATTCCAGTATTTTCAATGAATAAAAATTAACAATTTATTTTAAACCACTGTCAGGCAAAACAAACCATTCCCCCCCCCCCCCCCCCCGCTGTTTTTCGGACGTCCCTCAGTATTTAGATATGTTTTTTTTTGTATTTGATGTGGTCAGAAGAGGACAAAACTCAATCGAGAGTGAAAAGAACCACATTCAAATCCGTTTCAGACCATCCTGAATCCAAATCCGTGAAAAAATCATAGGTGTGTGGTGTGTGTGCGTTTTTGTGGGTTTGCGTGCGCGCGTGTGTATGTGCGTGTGTCAGAATCGTCTGTGCGCTGCTCGGGCCACAATTCTCAACCGATTTGCTTAGTTCTTTTTTGTTCGATGCAGAAACCTGTCTAGCTGTGCCTTACGTCGCCGGAATTTACGGCAGGGCTGTTTTAAAGATATTTTCAAAGTAGCTAAAGTCATTCCATTACACAAAGGAGGGTCTGAGTACGAATTTGATAATTTATTATAGACCAGTATCACTCATCAGTGTTGTTAGCAAGCTTCTCGAAAAATGGGTTAAATCACAGTTGAATGATTTCTTGAAAAATGGGTCTCTGCTGGCTTCTAACCAGTTTGGAGTTAGAAAGTATACTGGGGTGAAGGAGACACTGTTCCATGTGACAAAAGACCTAAATGACAAGGATAATATAAAGAAAGAGATTGTGTTATTGAAATTATTTAAAAAGTTGTATGAAATAGGTATTCGGGACAAGGAACAATTGTTGTTTAGAAGCTAATTCGAAAATAGAAAGCAAGTTTGAGGGTGGAGCACGTCCAGAGGGGAGAACTGCCCGTTGAATTTGGCGTGGTACATCGCCAAAATTATTTTTGATGTTTATAAACTCTGTAGATTCGTTACCTATTAAAAGCAATATATAGCAAAATATAACATGTTTGCTGATGACTCTGCTCTGTTGTGTGAGGTTACATCTTGGAACGAGGTATTCGATAGTGGTAACCAGGATTTGGGGATATTGTACAAATAGATAATTGAAAATGGTTTGGTTTTGAATGCAAAGAGGTGAACTTAAAATGCGTGTGTGCAACTATGAAAACCCATAACTGTTCGGTTTTGAGCAGAGAGCGGTCTTGGCGTTACTTGAGTGTAATAATAGATGTGCATTTGCGCTGGGAAGGTCACATAACATTTCTAATTACTAAACTGCGCAGATTTCCATGTTTGTTCTACAACCTGAGGAATGTTCCGAACCAATCAACTCTGATTTCAGTTTAGAAAGCTCTTATTCAGTCAGTATTATCATTTGGGATGCTCGAATGGAGTGGTACATTACAAGACGATTCTCGAACCTCTTTTCATTCGACAAAAAGCCATATTGAAAATAATTGCAGGTAAAACCCGTTGATTTGCGACATCCGAATTGTTCCAGAAGTTACCCATATTCTCAATTCATCAGCTCTACATTAAAAACGCTGCGAAGTCCTCGTCACATGGGTTTATTATTTCAATGGACTTACCTACAGAAATGTTGGATATACATTTCTTGTTTCTTTAACGTGAAATTATTGAAATAGCTATTGTTGATGATTTCCACCAATTTTGGCCCCCCAAAATACGATTTAAGCTCCTATTTTTGACAAATCATCTGTGATCATGCCATTTAATTGTCTTGATTCACCTGTTGAAACTACTTCTAGTGTTATTATACAAGTTTATGTAACACCCTTGGGTATCTTCCCATCGGGCTGCAAAGTTTCGGAACACAAATAGGGCACAAATGGAGCCTGTGTGCGAAAGAACGAATTTTTTAGACCGAAAATGATGTACGTGTGCGTGATAAGGCGGACGGACATATTGCATTTTTGGAATCTACGCACCTTGAAACGTGAAAGAAAAAATTTTTAGTGGGTGTTATACAAATTTTTGCGGAGCGGTTACATAGGTGCATTATTCACAGAATAATAAACCAAAATGTTCGATTTTCCTATCAAGCGTTATACTCCCGAGACTATACAACTATTATTCATTCGTGTTAGATATGTTATTATTGTTTGCGTAATATGTTTTACTTAAGTATTTAGTTGTTCAGTTTGTTCAGAGATTTTATTTTGTCAAGTTGATAAGTAATTAAAGTTCAATATAATATATCTATAATAAATTGGATGGGTATAGGAGGTTTATATGTGGGCACCACAGGAAACTTGTGTCAGTGCCCTTGCTCCAACTAGTCGTATAGAATTCAGAGAAAACCGTGATATGTGGAACTAAGCTGTGACAACAGGATGTAGGAGGGTGAATGGCGCATGACTGTACTTGTTCAATGGTTGTTGCAAGTGTATAGTTTGGATGAAGTGTGGCACGCCTGCACCACCGCCGGTTATGCGCGGAAGCGAGCCCATCAAGTTTCACACTCGATCTGTCCGACAATTGCACTTTTTAGTGCGCTGTAGCCTATTCCATATACCTACCAACACCTAAAACCATACAGTAGGTATGTTCAGAAAATCGATGAAATGTTATCATTAAAAAAAAAGGTAGGTGTGGATTTTGCTTATTAGCGAATTTTCGAAGAAAAGGAAGCTATTGTTCTCGGTCCAAAACTTTTAAAACTCGAATTTCCGAAAGATTTTTATACCAAAATCCGTTTCAGACTATCCTGAATTCCCTGCCGAAAGACACCAAAAATTATATGTATGTATATATTATATATATATATATATATATATATATATATATATATATATATATATATATGTGTGTCATTCCAGACGATAACTCTCGACAGAATTGAGATAAAAAGTTCAAATTTGCACGAAAAATCTGTCTTGGCAATCGACAGGCTAAGTTCGTAGATGGGCAGAATCGGGTCACTCTTAGAGGGAGTTTTGGGGAGTTTTAGGGGGGGGGGGAAATTACCCATAAATTCCCAAAATGAAACAGTCTGACAAGTGACACCTCATTTTAAAGGTTTTTCTACGCTGAACACGATGGTGAAATCAGAATTGCGATATCTCATTCCGTTCTCAAACTGGAGCACATTGAAGATGAAGGAACGTGGTTATTTCTTGAGATAAAACAGTTTTACATAAAATCAGTTATTTCTTCGAAAATTCGCTCTTATAGCCATGCTGCATGACTGTGGTTTTTTTTGTATCTGTGATGATCCAGCGGGAGCTAAAAGTAGAAATAAATACACGAGACTACTTGAGTCGGTTTGTGTGGTCAAATGACAATTTATTGGCAGTTCACAGCTTCTTTTATACCCCTTGATACATCCCCAGAGAGGGGTAGGGGAACCCCGCTCTGGGAAGCCGTTAGACGCGGCTTATAATGCAAGCGACGCTATTTACATAGTGTTAGGGAGCAGCCGATCACCACAGTATCTATTTCGGAAGTCGACTCCCACACCACAAAGCCCTAGGCTTACAGTGGGAAGGTAATGTCCATTACATAAGATGTCTTTGTGGTTATTCTATGATTGCTTATTGGAAATAAATTAATATTAATTGAAATTCATACATTCAATTTCGAAATTTGCTTCTAGAAGGGGGGAGTGGGCAAATGCGTAAAAAACGCTGGTTTTTCGTCTAAATCATGTGTGCTTGCCCAGGGCTTCATATTCTTAACTGATTCACGTGGTTCTTTTGGTTTATTAATGAATCTTTGGGATCGAGCATGAAAACAAAAATTGTATACCCCCCTCTCCCAATTTGATGGTTTCCGTTTCCAGGTACTTAGAATCCGGAAATTTAATAAAAACGCTGCAAATTATTACGGAAGAGTTCAGTATATATTTCCCTTCTGCGTAGATCATTCTGCGCTCCCCACGAAAGCCCTAAAATTGAGTAACCGTTCAGAAAGTAGAGCCGTACAGTGGAATGGCGGATGAGGTTGGGAATTAGGTAGAAGAAACGTCCCGCTGAGAAACAAAACCCGGCGCCTCAACGCGAAATCCGAGGTGTTCGAAAGGCCAATCAAAATTTCGAGTTTGCTGATGCGCGAAGACCAAATAATATATGAAGTTGATTTTGACCAAAGAGTTAAGAATTGAGGTTGTAACGAAGGTTCGTCTCCCAAAATTGATTTTATATGCGTCAAAAACCTGAGAAATTATCTGAAATCACCATAAATTTGTGTAACACCAGAAGTAGGAGGTATCAACAGGTGAGTCAAGACAATTAAATGTCACTATCAATTATCAAAGATAATTTGTGTAAAAATAGGAGCCTAATTTGTGTTTGTGGGGGCCTAAATCGGTGGAAACCGTCAAAAATAGCTATTTCAATTATTGCACGTGGAAGAACGCGGCAACGTACTTGTCACATCGGTTTATTATTCTGCTGAACATACCTACAGAAATTTTGGCTGTTATCGTTCTTTCATGTGCAAAATTGAAATACCTATTTTTTTATGGTATCCACCAATTTTGGCCCCCAAAGAAAATAATTAGGCTCCTATTTTTGACAAATTATTATCTTTGATGATTGATGGTACCATTAAATGTCTTGCTCCTTTTGTGTGCCCTTGGAAAGCTGGAAGAAGATTGCCAGGTGTAATAAAATGTTGTGATAGTTATGGTTTATTATTTTCAATAATGAACCTTTGGAATCGAGCATGAACAAATTTTTTAACTCCCCCTCAAAATTTGATGGTTTACGTTTCAAGGTATGCAAAACGCTGCAAATTATTACGCAAAGGTTTATTATTTACCTTCATAGATGCCCCTTCTGGATAGATCACGGTTTTTTATTATATTACACGGGTTTCGAAATCAAGCTTCTTCAGAAAGGTCTAACGTAAAATGCAATAACGTTGTGGAGAACTTCAACAGCTTGATGGCAAAAATGATTGGAGGTAAACGGATAAATTATTGTGGTAGTAATGCATACAACGTTCGATGCATGTGAGGAGTTGTGGCACACAACACTAGGCACCTGCAGTCATCAGTCTACAGAAACTTGACGGGCCAAAGTCCTGGGTTCCACTCCAAAAGAGTAGAGACGCGAAGGCTCACTGCTTTCCGCAGTAAAAGGTTGAGGAGGTTGAAGACTGCGAAACCTCGCAGGTTGCCGTTCTCAAGGTCGTGCTTACAAGACCAGGTCTACGGAGAGGCACCCAAAAACCTGACATGGATGCCAAAGATTTTGATAGAGAGTCATCAGAATACTTGGCGAAATTGAATCTGGGTGAAGAAGAGTGGGACAGCTGCGCGTCACTGGCCGAGATAGATGTTTCTTCGTATTGTACACAGAAAAATATCCGTACATCCTCTACGAGGAGTTTTGGGAGAAATGCATGAAGGAGAAACTGGTTACGTACTACTTACAATGCATTCTCCCAGAGCCAGTGGATCCGAGAGTCTCCGGCAACATGCGAATCCGAGACCCACCATTCATTGAGGAGGCAAAGAAGAAAAAACTAGGCGCGAAATAATGACATGTAAGCAGCTAAGTATTAGTTGTTGTTGTGCTTCGTGATGACGTATAATCGTATTGTATATATGTATACCAGCCAGGGGCGGATCCAGAATTTTTTTCCGGAGGGGGTCACAGGGTAGAACAATATAAAAAATAACAAAATAACCACGAACAATACAAACCGAATTTTCAACCTTATGCCTAAACTCGTCCAATTTGTCTACTTACAAAATTAATTGTCTTTTTTATAAAATTCATTGTTTATGTAAAAAATATTTTTCAATATCTATTAATTATTTAACTGATAAATGTATTTAATTTCAATTTTCTTCTAAAAAAGTGTCCTAATGTGTTTTCAAACAAATTGGCGCATTTTATGGCAGCGTAGCTAACTTCAGAGTTTGCAAATCAAAACATTGAAACCACAACAATCTATTGTTGATCTCAGTGAATTCAGTATCGTTTTTACTGAATTTGGCAGGAAAGAAAACGAGAACGAAACAAAAACAAGATAATAATTAACAAAAATAAGAAGAAATAAACAAGGTGTAATTTGACGGATACACCAAGGTAAATTTATTGACATAATTGTATATAAAGTAACATTGGTAGGACCAAGTGTACGATTATATTCGACTAATTTTGACATTTTTGATCATCTTTTTAGATTTTTTATAGTTCTTTTTTTGTTTTCAGTTTTTCTAACACTGTCTGCCGTTTGTGTAATTAGAAATTACAGTAATTAGTGGCGAGGACATTGGAATTTCAATTTGACGGATGTTTTATGGTAAATATTTACACAGTTGTATATGAAGCAAAATTGAGAAGACCATGTGGCCAAATCAGTTTTTAATTTAAAATTCAAATTGCAATAATGTTTTGTTTATAGAATTTCTCGTAAATATATAGAATTTCTCGTAAACAAATTTTGTTTGCAGTTTTTTTCAACACTTTATTGATTCCTTCCAGTCGACTGGTTTTATAGTTAGAAATTCTGGTTCTTAATCCAGTAACGAAGAAAATTAAAAGTTTCAATTTGGCGAATGCATCAGCATCATGGTAAATATTAATACAATTGTATATGAAACAGCATATTGAAAAGATTATGTGGGCAAATCAAATAAGTTTACAAATTCAAATTGCAATGATGTTTTTTATGAAGTTTCTTCGAGAATTTTATCACTTTTATCATTTGTTTATAGTTTGTTCAACACGTTCCATTGGTCATGTCGTTTGGTCGTTTGGTTTGTTTCTGGTTTTTGATTTCGCAAAAACTGGGTTCGTTTTCGTTTGGTTTTTTTTTTGTTTTCGGGTTTGTGAACAATTCGTTCAGCTCTGCTTTTTGAAATGCAGGCTGATTCTGGGGGGGGGGGGGGGGGGTCATGACCCCTGTGAACCCCCCCCCCCCCCCCTTGGATCCGCGCCTCATACCAGCATTCATGTAGTTATGTACTACCAAGTGCAGCATCAAATTTTCAGCTTTTTCAACGTTTTTGTAAAATGTATGGAATGATCTGTTTATCTTCATGGTGTGATTGCTAATCGAAAAATTGACATCACCCAGTGATTTAGCATGAAAAATTCCCCAAAAATGAAGATCGTGTCAAAATTCGACTTTTTAAAGATGTTCACGAATATAAATTTTGTATATGAGATTTACGCAAAAAAGCATTTGAAATCTGGAATTTGAAAATTTCTTCTTTCTTCCTAAGGACAATGGGACAGGGAACGTCTCGCGGGACACCCTGTATAACATAGGTAGAACTTGCATAAATGTAATATTTTAGTATGCAACCGAAAAAAGTGAAAGAGAGAAAAATGCCTTGAGAAAAATAACATTAAATTATAGTTATATTATAAATAAAATTAGTTACATTATAGTTAAATATGGTTAAATTGTTGAATATGTGCAGCAAACTATTGCCTATTGCTATAATTAAATACCAATTAAATTATTAAATTGAATTATTGTTAACTATAATATTATTGTTACATTTCAACAACCAATTATAAATTATGTTGACTTCAACGTGCCTTCAAATTTTGAAATTATGAACCCTATATACTCGTATTATGCATCTTGGCATACCTAATTAATAAGTGTGAACACCCTTTGTAAAATCTATGTAAGTGAACTGAAATTACATAGGGAGGTAATAAATTAGAGAATGTCATCATGAGTAGGTAGGCCTACCAATATTTCAGTGGACATCCCTCCACCATCAACACCTCAAACTCGTATTTGACCGTACCTACTGCTGATTTCCCGGTTTGCCGAAAGACCACAACCGAGTGAACCCTAATTAGGAAGAGCCACATCTCTCAGGTATATAAGCTTTAGAAAGTGGAAAAGTGGAGTGTAAAAACCGATCTTCGCTGAGATCTTTTTGACGTTCTCAGCCCCTAGATGCAATACCCCATTAATACCCTCCAGTCCCCCCCCCCCCCCCAGGAAAGCCCTAAATCGAGTGCTGGAGCCGGCTCAGGAGTTTCCTACAAATGCGCGGGATTTGTAGTGAACAGTGATCTACGCAGAAGGGGCACATATGCAGGTAAATAATAAACCTTTGTTCATAATTTGCAGCGTTTTTAGTTGGTTAAATCGTATATGTATGACGAAAAAATCATTTGTTTTTAGCTCTCCTGTAAAGTTGGACAAATTTGGGTCGCTCTGGCAAAGAAAGATATTGTTTTCGCCTTTACAAAACGTGAAAATTCTACTTTTGGGGTCTGACCTGAACACCAAATAAAATCTTCATAACCCCACAGCTTGTGGGCTCAGAAGTTGTGTTGAAACAGACTCACTTTGCTACCTGCGCAGTACGCAGAACTGGTCAGAAGCGAGTCGCAGTTCCGGAGTACGCCATAAGCCCCTCCCACCACCAGGATCGACCAATCAGAACCTGTTTTCATTGCGTGATGCGGCTTTCAGTTGGTTTCTGTACAAGGAAACTAAACCTCTTCCTGGGAAACTTCCATGGGCCCTTCCCCCCCCCCCCCCCCATCATTTTTCTTCAGGTGCTGGCTGTTGCCAAAAATCACAATTCAGTATTCAGTTAGTCCTCAAACCTCGGGCGGTTGGGTTGTGTCAGTATCACTGAGCCGTCTTCCAGATCCGACTCACTTCTGGTGTAATGTTCAGGTATTTTCAAAGTTTAATCTCACTTTCATTTAAATTATGCAGTTCTTCTCCTTGGGTTGGGGGATATCTGTAACATTCCAAGATTGTCCACACAGCTTCATCACTGGCCATTTTGGTTTATTATTCTGTGAATAATGCACCTACGTATTCGCTCGGCAAAAAGTTTCGATAACACCCGCTCAAAATTTTTTCTTTTACGTTTCAAGGTGCGTAGATTCCAAAAATGCAATGTCCGCCCGCCTTATCATCCATACCTACTTGTTCGGTCAAAAAAATTCGTTCTTCCACAGGCTCCTGCTGCTCTTTGCAACTCGATCGGAATATACCCAAGGGGTGTAATGGATTAAGTGAGGGGGGGGGGGGGGTAAATGGGGTTTTTTGGCGTTTTAGTAACACGAGCTTTTGAGGAATCGTTTTCCATGTTGTTTAGGGCCAGGAGACCGAATGCGAAATTGATTTTGGCAACGAAGTTTCAGCCTTAAATTTACCTTTTGTTCTAAAATTGTCTTGAGCACAGTTTTGAGTCCTCATTTGGGAACAAGTTTGGCTCCTAGTTGTGCTCCGAAGCTCGGCAGCCCGATCGGAATACACCCAGGGGCGTTATGGATGTAAAACTAGGATTTAAAAAAAACCCATTTTGTTTTAGTGAACATTATCGTGTGAGGTATCGTTTTACACGAGTTTTAGGGCAAGAAGACCGAATATGCAGTTGATTTTGACCAGAGTGAAGAATTGAGGTTGTAGCGAAGGTTGAGGTCGAAAATTCATGTTTTTACGAGTCAAAACCTTGGGTAATTGTCTGAAATCACCATAAATTTGTATAATAAAACCAGAAGTAGCATCAACAGGTGAACCCAATTACAAGGCAAGGGATGGGATATAGATATCGATATTTTCCATCCGATACCCGATATTTTCACTTCGATAATATCGGAATATGGATATTACCGGTTTTTTTTAATAACGAGAAAACCCTCAAAATTTGATTTTAAACTTTTGAAGACGTAAGGAATGAACCCAAATGTGGAGATATTCCGTTTTCACAACATGTACGTAGGTACAAAACGAACTGAATGTACGAAACGAACAATTGACATCCACCACAATTTGAAAAAAACTCTGAAATTATTTTGATTTTATATATTATATAAGTACTCTTATATAGGTACAAAACAAATTGAATACAATTTGAACAAAGTCCACAAAACTTTAAAAAGAAAGACAAATTGTATGAGTTGAAAAAAAAAATTCTCCCAGTGAATGAAGGAACAAGTTTGTTCAGTGTGTCTCCAGTAGGAAGTAGGTCTGTTTCTGCTTGGCTTGCCAGGTGGTTTTCTGCTTGGACCCGATATATCGATATCGATTTTTTCGTTTGATATATCAATTATCAATATCGATTTTTTCTTTCGATACCTCATCCCTATTGGATAATATCGGGATATCGATATTTACCTCTGATAGTATCGTTTTTTTTTTCAATAACGAGAAAAATCCTAGAATTTGGTATAACAAATTAGATTCAGTTTGTCTTGTACCTTTTTATACATACCGAATATGAAGTTGATTCCGACCAAAGAGCGAAGAATATTGGGGTTGTAACGAAGGCTGAGATCGAAAAGTCATTTTTTTACGAGTCAAAATCTTGGGTAATTGTCTGAAATCACCATAAATTTGTATAATAAACGAAGTAGCATCAACGGGTGAACCCAATTACAAGGCAAGGGATGGGATATAGATATCGATATTATCGAAATATCGATATTTTTCTTCCGCTATCCGATATTTTCACTTCGATAATATCGGAATATGGATATTACCGGTTTTTTTTTAATAACGAGAAAAACCCTCAAAATTTGATTTTAAACTTTCGAAGACGTAAGGAATGAACCAAAATGTGGATATTCCATTTTCACTACATGTACGTAGGTACAGAACGGAACTGAATGTACGAAACGAACAAATTGAAATCCACCACAATTTGAACAAAACTGTAAAATCATTTTATTTTTATATATTATGTACATAGGTTCAAAAGAAATTGAATACAATTTGAACAAAGTCCACAAATAACTTTAAAAAGAACGACAAATTGTATGAGTTTAAAAAAAATAATTCTTCTCCCAGTGAAAGAAGGAACAAGTTTGTTCAGTGTCTCTCCAGTAGGTCTGTTTCTGCTTGGTTTCCGTTTACTGACTTCGGCTTACAAAACGTCAATCTAATTTTAATATAGTAAGGTGTGGCTTTTACTTTTTTAAATAATTTAATTTGGTTTTTAAATTTTTTCTAAATAGGATACCTATCGATATTTTTCACCCGATATATCAATATCGATTTTTTTATTTGATATATCAATTATCAATATAGATTTTTTCTTTCGATATCTCATCCTTATTGGATAGTATCGGAATATTGATATTTACCTCTGATAGTATCGTTTTTTTTTTTCAATAACGAGAAAAATCCTCCTAGATTCAATTTGTCTTGTACCTTTACATATAATATAAAAATAAATTATTTTGTTCGAATTGTGGAATTTACTCAGTTTGTTTCATAACATACAATCATGTGAATATAAGGTAGTTTTAAAGTTTTGTTCAAATAATATTCGGTTTACGTACATGTTGTGAAAATGAAATTCACAACATGTGCGTACGTTCAAAACAAACCGAATATTATATGAACAAAACTTTAAAAATACCTTACATTCACATGGTCGATTGTATGTAGGTACGAAACAAATTGAGTAACTACCACAGTATATTCACATGATTTTATGTACGAAAGAAATTGAATAATTTTGGTGTCTTGTTCGAATTGTGGAAGTTATTGAATTTCTTTCGTACATAAAATCATGTGAATAATTAGAACAAAACACCAAATTTTTTTTTGTATTATGTATAAAGGTACAAGGCAAATTGAACCTAATTTGAGCTAAGTACTTGATTTCTCAATCACTCCAAAGGTAAGTACTTAGCTCAAATTAAATCCAACCACAATCGAAAGAGTGTACCTACTGTACATTTCTTCGTCTACTGACCTCTGCTTACAAATGCCAACATAATTTTAATATAATAATGCGTGGCTTAGTTTTTAATGATCTAATTTGGTATTAGTACGATGCATTTGTAAGCCGAGGTCAGTAGACGATGTGTGTACATTTCTTCGTCTACTGATCTCGGCTTACAAGCCAACATAATTTTAATATAATAATGCTTGGCTTAGTTTTTAGCGAATTTTCAAAGAAAATGAAGCTATTGCAATGGCTTCGAAATTTAAATAATATAAATTTTTGGAAATTTTCTTCATAGAAATCCGTTTCAGACCATTCTAAAACGATTCCTGAAATTTAACACTTTTTTATATGTATATATATATATATATATATATATATATATATATATATATATTTATATATGTGTCACTCCAGACGATAACTCTCGATAGAATTGAGATAAACAGCTCAAATTTGCACAAAAAATCTATCTTGGCAATCGAAAGGCTAAGTTCGAAGATGGGCGAAATTGGCCTACTCTAAGGAGGGTTTTGGCGCATTTAAAGTGCGCAAAAATTACCCAAAAATCCCCAAAATGTTATTTTCCAACAAGTGACCCCTCATTTTAAAGGTTTTTGCACGCTGAACACGATGGTGGAATCGGATTTTAGATATCTTGATCCGTTCTCAAATTAGAGCATTTAAAGTGCGCAATAATTACCCAAAAATCCCCAAAATGTTATTTTCTAACAAGTGACCCCTCATTTTAAAGGTTTTTGCACGCTGAACACGATGGTGGAATCGGATTTTAGATATCTTGATCCGTTCTCAAATTAGAGCATTTAAAGTGCGCAAAAATTACCCAAAAATCCCCAAAATGTTATTTTCCAACAAGTGACCCCTCATTTTAAAGGTTTTTGCACGCTGAACACGATGGTGGAATCGGATTTTAGATATCTTGATCCGTTCTCAAATTAGAGCATTTAAAGTGCGCAAAAATTACCCAAAAATCCCCAAAATGTTATTTTCCAACAAGTGACCCCTCATTTTAAAGGGTTTTGCACGCTGAACACGATGGTGGAATCGGATTTTAGATATCTTGATCCGTTCTCAAATTAGAGCATTTAAAGTGCGCAAAAATTACCCAAAAATCCCCAAAATGTTATTTTCTAACAAGTGACCCCTCATTTTAAAGGTTTTTGCACGCTGAACACGATAGTGAAATCGGATTTTAGATATCTAAATCCGTTCTTAAATTAGAGCATTTAAAGTGCGCAAAAATTACCCAAAACTAGGATAATCTTTAAACTCTTACCCCCCCCCCCCCACCCCCTTAGAGTGGTCAGATTGAAATATGTGAGAAGTATTAATTGAAGACGAGAGTTCGAAGCAAAAAAGGGGGAGGCAAACGATTAGTACAACTCCTTGAATTTACCCACAGCGATCAAATAAATAACCACTTAGTACAATTACGTAATAAACAAACGGTAGAATCAGGATGGACAAAACGTACAAATTAAAATAAATACGAAGAGAATATACATAGAAAACCAAATTTTAGACCGAAGTTTTCCTTTATTCAAAACCATAGCCATTAATTCGAATATTTCTTTGAAAATTCGCTCATTAAGTCATGCTGCATGACTGGTTTTTTTTAATTAGGTATTTAAGTTGTTATTGCAGTTTCTTTCGATAATTTCGTATATCGATATTTTTCATCCGGTAGTACACACATCATCACTAATTGTGGTTGGATTTTTGATTTCTCAATCACTCCAAAGGTTACTTAGCTCAAATTAGATTCAATTTGCCTTGTACCTATATACGTAATCTATATAACTAAATTTACAGGTGATTTTCGTGGTGTCTGTCTGTCTGTTTGTCTTTCAATCACGCCGAAACGGCTCAATGGATCGAACCCATCTCGCGTATTTAGATGTTTCAGTGATCGGGGAAGGACATAGGGGGATTTACTTCCGGATCCGATGGATAGGGGTGGGGGTTTAGAGGGAAGCCGAAACATAACAAAATTAAATTCTCGAAAACGGCTCAATGGATCGAACCCATCTCGCGTGTTTAGATGTTTCAGTGATCGGGGAAGGACATAGGGGGATTTACTTCCGGATCCGATGGATAGGGGTGGGGGTTTAGAGGGAAGCCGAAACATAAAAAAATTAAATTCTCGAAAAACGGCTCAATGGATCGAACCCATCTCGCGTATTTAAATGTTCCTATGACCGGGGAAGGACATAGGGGGGTTTACTTCCGGATCCGATGGATAGGGGTGGGGGTTTATAGGGAAGCCTAAACATAAAAAAAAAACCAGTCATGCAGCATGACTTAATGAGCGAATTTTCAAAGAAATATTCGAATTAATGGCTATGGTTTTGAATAAAGGAAAAAGGGGGGGGGGGGGTAAGAGTTTAAAGATTATCCTAGTTTTGGGTAATTTTTGCGCACTTTAAATGCTCTAATTTAAGAACGGATTTAGATATCTAAAATCCGATTTCACCATCGTGTTCAGCGTGCAAAAACCTTTAAAATGAGGGGTCACTTGTTAGAAAATAACATTTTGGGGATTTTTGGGTAATTTTTGCGCACTTTAAATGCTCTAATTTGAGAACGGATCAAGATATCTAAAATCCGATTCCACCATCGTGTTCAGCGTGCAAAAACCTTTAAAATGAGGGGTCAATTGTTGGAAAATAAACATTTTGGGGATTTTTGGGTAATTTTTGCGCACTTTAAATGCGCCAAAACCCTCCTTAGAGTAGGCCAATTTCGCCCATCTTCGAACTTAGCCTTTCGATTGCCAAGATAGATTTTTTGTGCAAATTTGAGCTGTTTATCTCAATTCTATCGAGAGTTATCGTCTGGAGTGACACATATATATATAAATATATATATATACATATAAAAAAGTGTTAAATTTCAGGGAATCGTTTTAGAATGGTCTGAAACGGATTTCTATGAAGAAAATTTCCAAAAATTTATATTATTTAAATTTCGAAGCCATTGCAATAGCTTCATTTTCTTTGAAAATTCGCTAAAAATTAAATTCTCGAAAAACGGCTCAATGGATCGAACCCATCTCGCGTGTTTAGATGTTTCAGTGATCGGGGAAGGACATAGGGGGGTTTACTTCCGGATCCGATGGATAGAGGTGGGGGTTTATAGGGAAGCCGAAACATAAAAAATTAAATTCTCGAAAACGGCTCAATGGATCGAACCCATCTCGCGTATTTAGATGTTTCAGTGACCGGGGAAGGACATAGGGGGATTTACTTCCGGATCCGATGGATAGGGGTGGGGGTTTATAGGGAAGCCGAAACATAAAAAAATTAAATTCTCGAAAACGGCTCAATGGATCGAACCCATCTCGCGTATTTAGATGTTTCAGTGACCGGGGAAGGACATAGGGGGGTTTTACTTCCGGATCCGATGGATAGGGGTGGGGGTTTATAGGGAAGCCTAAACATAAAAAAATTAAATTCTCGAAAAACGGCTCAATGGATCGAACCCATCTCGCGTGTTTAGATGTTTCAGTGATCGGGGAAGGACATAGGGGGATTTACTTCCGGATCCGATGGATAGGGGTGGGGGTTTAGAGGGAAGCCGAAACATGAAAAAATTAAATTCTCGAAAACGGCTCAATGGATCGAACCCATCTCGCGTATTTAAATGTTTCTATGACCAGGGAAGGACATAAGGAGGTTTACTTCTGCGAGAGGTAACAAAGTCAGATGGACCCACCCCGAGTTCTACCCGTCAGCGACGGGCAACACAGCTAGTATAAAAATAAAATAATTTTGGAGTTTTGTTCGAATAGTTGAAATATCAATATTGGTAACTGATATAATTATCTAACGAAAAAATCGATATACCGGATGAAAAATATCGATATACGATATGATCGAAAGTAACTGTAGACGAAGAAATGTACACACATCGTCTACTGATCTCGGCTTACAAATGCATCGATGTAAAAATATCGGATATCGTAAGGAAAATATCGATATTTCGATAATATCGATATACCATCCCTACAAGGCACTGTCAATGATAAGAGATATTTGTCAACCCTCCAGAAAACGCTGGTTTAACTGGACAAACCTGCAGAATGCTGGCTGTTCATTTATTGTCATGTGAAATCAAAAATAGCTATTTAAATTATTTCACATGACTGATTTCCACCAATTTTTGGCCCCCAAAAAATACGAATTAGGCGCCTATTTCTTACAAACTCGTGTTTTTGGGGGCCAAAATTGGTAGAAATCAGTTACGTCCAGTGGAATAAATAAACCCATGTGACAAGGGCTTTCCAGCGTTTTCTGGAGGGTTGCGAATCTGATGCGAACGTCGGTGAATTGGGATGAGTCGCATATTCTTGGAGTCGGACCAAATTGCGGCGGCTCCGGTTAACTGGCTCCGATGGTTGTTGGAAGGAAAAAGGAAGACTCATCGTCGAGTGGTGGAATGAAGAAGGGGAAAAGGGTTGTAGAAGACGAGTGGTTTGGTTGATGGAGGATTGTGAGTGGGTGGCTGCTGCCTGAGTGGCAGAGACGAGTGTGTCGAGTGGAGGGGTAGCGGGTGGGGAAGTGCTGTTGGGAGGGGGGACGGGATCCTCTGACTTGAATGCATAATGTCACCCACCAGCCATCCACTCTCCGAGTGCATTAGTGGAAGGGCCTGGGAGGCTCACAGGGCGCCCTTCCCAGCCGTAGTCGTCTCGCTCGCTCGCTGGAGGACCTTTCTGACTGAACTTGGGCCACCAAGGCGTCTGAACCAGCTTGTACAGTTCGGTGGTACAGCCGGAAGTACGAAGGAACCGCTGCAAAGTCCTTGTCACATTGGTTTATTATTGTCAATATTGAACATTTGGAATATATTAAACCATTGTGTAATAATTTGCAGCGCTTTCATTTGATCTTCGGATTCACAAACCTTGAAAGGAAACCATCAAATGAGGGGGGGGGGGTGGTGGTGCGTGTCACAAATTATTCCAAATCGTGTGTTCCGCATCAGAGTCCTTGTCACATTGGTTTATTGGTTTATTATTGTCAATAATGAACATTTGGAATATAATAAACCTTGAACGGAAACCATCAAATTTAGGGGCGGGGGGGTGCGTGTCACAAATTATTCTAAATCGTGTGTTAAAATCGAGGGGGGGGGGGGGGTGTGACGCACACCCCCCCTCCCCCCAAATTTGATGGTTTCCTTTCAACGTTTGTGGAATCCGAAGATAGAAGCGCTGCCAATTATTACTCAAACGGTTTATTATTTTACCTGTATAGATGCCCCTCTTCTGCAGATTCTGTTTTCTGTGGTTAATACCCTCCAGCTTCCCCCAGGAAAGCCCGATGTCGAGTACTGGAGCCCGTATTAGGTGCCCCTTCTACGTAAACCGTCGATGATTTACAGACGGTTTATTTGCCTCATCGCAAATAATAAACCCGTTGTGTAATAATTTGCAGCGCTTCTATTCTATCTTCGGATTCCCACAAAAAACTGTCTTTGTAACGAAAGTTAGCTCCAAAATTTCATTTCTTATCCGCCAAAATTGCATTTCTTATCCGTCAAAAACCTGGGATTGCGTAATAATAACACTATTAACAGGTGAATAGACAAACGGCAGTGTCAATAATCAAAGATAATTTTCCTACAATTCGCGGGATTCAATAATTCAATCATTGAGGCAGCAAATTATTAAACAACGATTTACAGCCGGTTTTTGAGGAATCCGAAGATAGAATAGAAGCGCTGCAAATAATAATTTGCTGCCTCATGCTAACTACAAAATAATTAATGATTGAATTATTGAATCCCGGAAATTGTAGGAAAATTATCTTTGATTATTGATACTGCCGTTTGTCTTGATTCACCTGTTAATAGTGTTATTATTACGCAATCCCAGGTTTTTGACGGATAAGAAATGAAATTTTGGAGCTAACTTTGGAGGAAACTAATTCCGGAGCCCGAGAATTGAGGTGGCTCCGGAATTAGTTTCCTACAATTCGCAGGATTCAATAATTCAATAGGGAGCCCACCCAATTCTCGGGCTCCGGAATTAGTTTCCTACAATTCGCCCGAGAATGAGGTTGCACGAAGGTTAGCTCTAAAATTGCATTTCTTATCCGCCAAATTTCATTTCTTATCCGTCAAAAACCTGGGAATTGCGTAATAATAACACTATTAACGGTGAATCAAGACAAACGCAGTATCAATAAATCAAAGATAATTCATCTAAAAAAGAAGCAGCAAATTATTACACATCGGTTTATTATTAACCTGTATAGATCCCGTTCTGCGTACTGTTTCTGTGACGGAGTACTGGAGCCGGCCCGGGAATTAGTTTCATAAAACTGCGCGGGATTCATAAATAATTCAGTCAATTATTGAGTTAGGTAGTATTTGTATTGTAGCACTAGTGTTGAATATCCATACCAGAGATCTGGTCGCTTTTGAACATTGTGAAAAATGTTCAGAATAATGTTGTGAAAAAAGTAAAGTGTACGGAGGGAAATTCAAATGATTGTGAAAAATGTTCAGAATAATGTTGTGAAAAAAGTAAAGTGTACCAAGGGAAATTCAAATGCCAATTGAACATGGTTGGAGTTGTTTTTAACCAAGGTTTTAACTAGGAGTTAAAAACAACTCCAACCATGTGTTCAATTGGCATTTGAATTTACTTTTTTCACAACATTATTCTGAACATTTTCACAATGTTCAAAAGCGACCAGATCTCTGTGGCTTATTCAATTTAAAAAAAGTCAATACTCCAGCTACAATACAAATACCTAACTCAATAATTGACTGAATTATTGAAACACCCGCGCAGTTTTATGAAACTTAATTCCCGGGCCGGCTCCAGTACTCCGTCACAGAAACAGTACGCAGAAGGGGGGATCTATACAGATTAATATAAACCGTTTGTGTAATAATTTGCAGCTTCTTAATAATGTCGTAAAAAAAAGAAATTCAAATACCAATTGAACACATGGTTGGAGTTGTTTTTAACTCCTAGTTAAAACCTTAGTTAAGTTATTTTTTAAAACCCAGTTTCCGGGTGTCGGGGCAGAATGGGGTGGGTGACGTAATGCCCCCCCCCCCCCCCCCCCTCACTGAGTGATTGGCAGAAGAAAGACAGTTTCAAATCTTGAAAATGAAATGGTTTCGCTCACGTGGTCAGATGTTACTGTTTATTGGGCCGTGTTAAAATGTGACAGTTTCCTTAAATTTCGGTTTATTTATTTCTCGTATTCCTGTATGCAGTACTGTTTATTGGGGCCGTTGTTAAAATGTGACAGTTTCCTTAAAATTTCGGTTTATTTATTTCTCGTATTCCTGTATACAGTACTGTTTATTGGGCCGTTGTTAAAATGTGACAGTTTCCTTAAAATTCGGTTATTTTTCTCTCGTATTCCTGTATTACTAGTACTGTTTATTGGGCCGTTGTTAAAATGTGACAGTTTCCTTAAAATTTCGGTTTATTTTTCTCTCGTATTCCTGTATGTAGTACAGGGGCTAGTGGGAGCTTCTGTGATCGGGTCAGTATCAGAAGATAGTGAGTGACCCGCATAGATGTATAACTACCTGGATAGCTGGCTACCTATAGTGAAAGGCAGACGCAACTCGAGCCGGCCGCTCGGGGAATCCCTAGCCCCATGGGTGGCAAAAGAACAGCAAGTGAAGGAGCTTCGGGTTCAGTTAAGCTTGTGTCACCGTACTATTAACATCATGGTTAAATCGTGTAGTGCTTATAACTGTACAAATCGTGCTGCCAAAGGGAATGGCATATCATTTCACCGGTAAGTTAATCAGTAACATCATAATCATCGAATGATAACCTTAATCTTAGTCCTTACACACACTTCAGTGATTTCGTATCAAAGGGAGGATTATTGAGAGCGTCCCACGATGTTTCAATATAATAAAATTTTGCTACAGTATTCTTCGTCACCAAACAACCGATTCAAATTTCAACTCAAACCTCGTTCTTCTGAAAGTATGTACTCATTTCAATGGGGTTGTATTTAAAGATCATGCATCCAATAATGATTTCGGAGAAGAGTGCCATCAAAATAGTTTAGTGAAGCTTATATGTCTTATGTTCATGAAAATTATGTGTCACCATTTCGCTAAACAAAAGTCATTTGCAATCTCATCTTCAAAACCAGGCCTTCGTCAGAAACTAAAGAAACTAGTGTTATTCAAAAATGTTTAATTTCAACCAAATCACCCCACTAATTTTGTAAAATACTGTTTATTGTTTAGTGTAAACGTAGGAACTTTTTATTAATTTTACTGATATTTGAATAAAAATATGTACTAGGTGCTTACCTACTTTCCATTTATGTTCGTTGTAAGTAGTATATTTTTTTTTACAAACTATTCTCTAAGTACCTAGTTGAACATTTGTATTGTAAATAAAAATTTCGTTATTTTCACAGATTTACACAGATCTCTTTCTATTTCACTTCAGTTTGCAGTGTTAAAATAGTTGTATTTATTCATATTTGGTGCGATTCAAATGTCTTAATCGAGGGCTTTCCAATCATACTACATTCGAAAAAAATTCAACGACTTCTACTTCGTAGATGATACGTGTGAACCCATATACCAGCTGGCTGTTTCCAAGCGTTCTTGCCACCCAAGTGCCTGGGAAATCCCCGAGGCGGAAGGACCGGGCTGTGCCCCGCCTGTCAGCTATCCAGGTAGTTAGTTATACATCTATGGTGACCAGTAGTCGGACTGTGATATTGGGGTTTGCGAGAATCGCGTAAAAACGTGGAAAATACAACAAGCCGCGTTGTGTGTGTGAGGGGTGTTGAAGTGGAGCGAGGGGAGGGGGAATGGCTCTCAAAAGGCGGGGATATGATGGTGGATGGCAGCCCCCCCCCCCCCCCCCCCAAAGGTCGTAAACCCGGCTTTCCATTCCTCACGGTTGACGATAAACCAGGTAAGTTAATACCGGGAGAGTTGAGATATGGCTATGGGAACACGCGAGGAAATGGGACGTATTTTCCGAAGGCTGCCCCTCCCTTCCCCTCCACCTAACCCCCACCACCACCACCACCTCGGTATCTCCAACCATAGCTGTTCTCCAACCTCCTTCGGGGTGTTCTGGAAGCTCCTGCCTTTCCCAGTGCTTCTCGCCCGTGTTTCAGAACACCCGGGCTCCCACCTTCCGTTTCACGTTTATTCCCAAACATATCATGCGATATTGCGAGGGAGCCCACCTGAGTCTGGCAAGTAAGGCATTTGCCGAGAGACGGTACAAGAAATATCCACTGGACGTGAATTCGCGCGAATTGGCGAAAACGTGCGAATTCGTCTACCATCTCATCATGAAAAACGCTGCAAAGTCCTTGTCACATGGGTTTATTATTATTGGGCAGAAACGTTGGCTGTTATGAGTGAAAATGTGTATAAAAATAGGTACTTTTTGTGTTTTAGTAACATGCTAGTAAAATGAGCTTTTGAGGTATTTTCATGTTTTTGGGGACGAGAAGACCGAAGTGAAGTCGATTTTGACCAGAGTGGAAAATTGAGGTTGTATCGGATGTTCAGCTCCCAAAATAGATTTTTCATGAGTCAAAAACCTGGTAAACCGTCTGAAATCACCATCAGTTTGTAGAATAACACTAGGAATGGTACTACCAATGATCAAAGATAATTTGAAAAACGCTGCAAATCCCTGCACAACGGTTTATTATTTTGTATAGAATACCCTTCTGTTACAGATCGCAGCTCTATGTATAGATAACCCGTCTATACAATATGATATGTACTATTCTATACATATTACGTAGATCGCTGACCCTCCGTAGGTTAGTACCTAACCCCGTACTCGTTCCTAGGTACCTACCTAAATCACGAGTTAAATGTTGCTAAAATAATTCTGCCGATGACAAACAGTACCTAACAAAAAGAAACACACATAATGAAGTTCTGAAAAGAAATTGTTGATGGGGAGTGAAAAAAGTTGCAAAAGTACCTACCAACAAACTCGTTACTAGGTACCTACCTAAATCACGAGTTAAATGTTGCTAAAATAATTCTGCCGATGACAAACAGTACCTAACAAAAAGAAACACACATAATGAAGTTCTGAAAAGAAATTGTTGATGAGGAGTGAAAAAAGTTGCAAAAGTACCTACCAACAAACTCGTTACTAGGTACCTACCTAAATCACGAGTTAAATGTTGCTAAAATAATTCTGCCGATGACAAACAGTACCTAACAAAAAGAAACACACATAATGAAGTTCTGAAAAGAAATTGTTGATGAGGAGTGAAAAAAGTTGCAAAAGTACCTACCAACAAACTCGTTACTAGGTACCTACCTAAATCACGAGTTAAATGTTGCTAAAATAATTCTGCCGATGACAAACAGTACCTAACAAAACGAAACACACATAATGAAGTTCTGAAAAGAAATTGTTGATGAGGAGTGAAAAAAGTTGCAAAAGTACCTACCAACAAACTCCAGCCCCTTCTACGTAGATGGTATAATGAACCGTTGTGTAATAATTTACCGTTGAGTAATGATTTACCGTAGTAATAATTTACCCATCAATAATACTTCAACGTTTCACTACCTACCAACAAACTCCAAAAGAGCCATCATTTTTCAAATTAAATAATATCACAGAACAACCAACTCGACTTCATACTCCGCCAATATAATCAGGTGATCCCTACCAATGATTTTATCTCCGCCAAATTTCCTATTGTGGGCGCGTCTCTGGTTACGAGATTTGGTTTGAATTGTATACAATTTCATTCACACTGGAGTCGAAAATGCCTGTCGGTGCAAACTTCGGGGCCTTACTGTGAACGAACGGCTGGACGTACGATGCTCCGGATGGTCTTAAAAAACTCGCAAGTTCAAGAACTATTTAAAACCGTAAAAATATTCACGTTAAAAAATGGTATAGGCGTTTTGAAAATTTCAACCCCTATTTTGAACCACTTAGAGATGACTCACAGTAACGTCGAGCTTCGAGGACCAACTAGACGCCGAACGGAACCTATAACCCGAATTTCATCAATTTTTTTTTCATGGTAACTAAGAAAAGTGGCCCGTACGGCGGACAGACAGAAATATTTTTATTGCAGTTTTGGATTCTACATACCTTGAAACGTGAACCATCCAATTTTGAGGGGGGGGGGGGGGGGGGGGGGGGTGGTAAGAATTTTTTTTTCATGCTCGATTCCAATGGTTCATTATTGAAAATAATAAACCAAAAAAAGGAGCGTACCTTTTCGTGTTTTGGGGGCCAAAATTGGTGGAAACCACCAGAATTTTCAATTATTTTATATGACTATTTAAATTATTTTATATGAAAGAAACAATAAATAAACAGCCAACGTTTCTGTCCAATATTATTGTTTCTTCCAATATTATTATTGTTTCTTTCATAATATAAAATAATTGAAATAGCTATTTCTGGTGGTTTCCACCAATTTTGGCCCCCAAAACACGAAGTAGGTACGCTCCTTTTTTTTCTCCAAATTATCTTTGATTATTCAAAGTACCATTTCTAGTGTTATTCTACGAATTGATGGGGATTTCAGGCGGTTTCCCAGGTTTTTGACCCATAAAAAATTTTGGGAGTCTGAACATCTGATACAACCTCAATTTTCCACTCTTTGGTCAAAATCGACTTCATATTCGGTCTTCTCGTCCCCAAAAACATGGAAAAATAATTTAAATAGCTATTTCTGGTGGTTTCCACCAATTTTGGCCCCCAAAACACGAATTAGGTACGCTCCTTTCCCCCCCCCCCCCCCCTATTATCTTTGATTATTGAATGTACAATTTTTCTCTAGTGTTATTCTACAAATTGATGGTGATTTCAGACGGTTTCCCAGATTTTTTATGAGTCAAAAACCTGGGAAACCGTCTGAAATCACCATCAATTTGTATAATAACACTAGAGAAAAATGGTACTTTCAATAATCAATGATAATGTGGGGGAAAAAAAAAGGAGCGTACCTAATTCGTGTTTTGGGGGCCAAAATTGGTGGAAACCACCAGAAATAGCTATTTCAATTATTTTAAATCTATTTTTGGGAGCTGAACATCTTATACAACCTCCATTTTCCACTCGTCAAAATCGACTTCATATTATTCGGTCTTGTCCAAAATTCTTCGCTCTTCCCGTCAATCCTATCAACTTCATAATATTTTATGCGCTTTTCTCGCCTTTGAATCTTCGTTACAACCTAAATTCTTCGCGTCAATAATATTAGCTTCATATGCGGTTTTCTCGCCCTAAACAACATGGAAAACAATACCTCACAAACTCATTCACTTTTTGAGGTTTTAGTGATTGAGTTTGTGATTCGTCCCTAGATTGCAACGCGTTGTCTAGGGACGAAGGATGCTGTAACGAAGAGTATAAAATAATTATCGAAAATTATTTATTTTTGAACTAGAGGAGTGAGTGTTAACCATCATTCACGACAACAATTTTGACTCATAAAAAATGAATTTCGGGAGCTGAACCTTCGTTACAACCAAAATTCTTCGCTCTTCGCGTCAATTATATCAACTTCATATGCGGTTTTCTCGCCCTAAAATCGTTTTCCATGTTGTTTAGTTCCATCGTTCCATGGAAAACGATACCTCACAAACTCATGTAAACCTCAAAAAAAAACCTCGAAATGCCCATGTTTCACCCGTAACACCCCTGGGTGTATTCCAATCGGCTGCCGAGCTTTGGAGCACAACTGGGAGCCAAATGGAGACCCAAACTGTGCGCGGAAGAGCGACTATTTAGACCAAACTTTAGCGTAAATTTAGGCTGAACTTCGTTAGTACCTCCATTTTCCACTCTTTGGTCAAAATCGACTTCATATTCGGTCTTCACTTCCTAAAAAACTTGTTACTCAAACACCATTTTTTGGTGTTTTAGTAACAAGTTTTTTAGGACGTGAAGATAATAAAACTTTGTAGCCCGATCGAAATGTACCCAAGGTTAGGGAGTGGAAAATTCGTCTTCACGTCCTATACACCAAAAAACCCTATCTGTACACCCATTTTTCTCCCTAACACCTTGGGTACATTTCGATCGGGCTGCAAAGTTTTATTATTCTGTGAATGCATAGGGTTTGTTTGTTATTAACAGAATAATTCACTGTTGTTTGTTATTCACAGAATAATATTCTGTGAATACATAGCGAATACATAGGTTTTATTATTCTGTTATTGTTATTCACAGAATAATTCACTGTTGTTTGTTATTCACAGAATAATATTCTGTGAATACATAGCGAATACATAGGTTTTATTATTCTGTGAATGCATAGGGTTTGTTTGTTATTCACACAATAATTCACTGTTGTGTTATTCACAGAATAATATTCTGTGAATACATAGCGAATACATAGGTTTGTTTGTTATTCACAGATTCCGATCCCGGCTATACACAGATTCACAAATTCCGATGTTATAATTCCGATCGGTTATGTATTACTTACTGTCCGTCCGCCTACAGTGCATTTTTGGAATCTACGCATTTTGCTGAGCGAATACATAGGTTTATTACACAGAATAATAAACCAAAAAATGTTGTGAACATTTGTGAAAAACGTTGCTTCACTAAAATCTTCTTCTTTTGGTTTTATGCCCCCCCCCCCCCCAACCACAACCCCGCCAACAAGTGAGAACCTTCTCCTTATCTGGAAGCCCTAAAAATAGTTTTGTAAATAGGATGATGCAAATGAATTACCTAGTAATTTTGGGTTGACTCCATTTCCTTGGGAAGACTCGCCAATACTATTTGCATCTGAATCTTCGTAGTCCCTTCGGCTCTTGAGTACCTCCTCTCCCCTTCTTTGGCTTTGGCCCAACGAGGGCTTTCGTGGACTGTATGTGCATGCCCCACTTACCGGCGTGTATGCCCCCACGTAGAATGGGAGACAAAGTCCTTGTCACATGGGTTCATTATTCTATCGGACCTACCCACGAAATGCTGGCTTCATTTGTTGTTTCTTTCATGTAACTGAATTTTAGTAACAATAATTGCATTTTATAACTGAATTTTAGTAACAATAATGGAATTTTAGTAGCTTGCGAGGTATCGTTTTCTTTGTACGATTAGACAGACGATTTTAGACAAAAATTTAACCTAAATTTAAGGCTGAAACTTCGTAAGAACCTCCATTTTCCACTCATTATCTTCACGTCCTAAAAAAAACATGGAAAACGATACCTCGCAAGCTCATGTTACTAAAACACAAAAAAAGATACCTCGCAAGCCCATGTTTTTTGAGGACGTGAAGATTGACGCAAGAGTGGAAAATGGAGGTTCTTACGATGTTTCAGCCTTAAATTTAGGTTAAATTTCTGTCTAAAATCGTCTAATCGTACAACAAATTGGACCAAAATCCACTCTGTGGCCATATCTGATAAGTAACATGAGCTTGCGAGGTATCGTTTTCCATGTTTTTTAGGGCATGAAGACCGAATATGAAGTCGATTTTGACCAGAGTGGATTTTGGTCCAATTTTTTTGTACGATTAAACGATTTTAGACAAAAATTTAGACAATTTTAGACAAAAAATTTAGACGATTTTAGACATGAAAATTTAGACAAAATCAACTTCATATTCGGTCTTCATGTCCTAAAAAACAAGGAAAACGATACCTCGCAAGCTCATGTTACTTATCAGATATGGCCAAAACAAAACAACAAGACAAAAAATTTAGACAAAATCCAACTTTCATGTCCTTTCGGTCTTCATGTCCTAAAAAACATGGAAAACGATAACTCGCAAGCTCATGTTACTTATCAGATATGGCCAAAACGGCATATAGGCAGTTAAATAAAACTTCTAAAGCGAATTGTAAATGTAAGAGTTGCAAATTTGCTCCACCTGCTGTGTCTGATAAAGAAAGGAGATGGAGGAGGGAAATCTGGCCATGTGGAAAGAAATGGAGGAGGCTACTGCCGCAAGAACGGAGATCAATGGACTGATGGACACTAGGGTGGTCACAAGGCAATAAGCAAAATTTTTTTGAGAAAATCACTTCTGGCAACCCCCTAAAAGGTGCCATTTGACTAGAAAATGAGATTCGCAAAGTTTTAGGTCGATCGGATAACGTTAACCCGTGCCGCATTGAGGTTGAAGATCAGAAAAACTCACTTTGTTTCATAAAAAGTACTCTTTTTTTCCCTCATAACATAGTAACCATTTGTCCTAGATACATGAAATTGGTCTCATTTTATTTAAAATGTTATCTTTGTGATGAATTTAAAATTGGCATCACGGTGGTGTGAGGGAAATTGCCCAGGCGGTTATGAGCGAATCACCACCGACGTCTGGGATCTTTTTGGAAGAGGTTTGAGGTGAATTTGCCTAGGCGGTTATGAGCGAATCACCACCGACATCTTGGATCTTTTGAGAGAGGAGGTGTCCAGGCGGTTATGAGCGAATCACCACCGACATCTGGAATCTTTTGAGAGGAGATAGAGGAGGTTTGCCTAGGCGGTTATGAGCGGATCACCACCGACATCTAGGATCTTTTGAGAGGAGGTGTCCAGGCGGTTATGAGCGAATCACCACCGACATCTGGAATCTTTTAGAGGAGAGAGAGAGAGCAAGGTAGGAGGAGAGAAGAGAGAGCTGGTTAGAGGAAGTGTCGAATGAATCTAAAGTCGCAGGATCCGGGGTTTTATAGGAAAGTGAGTCCTCTCCCTCCAACCCCCTGTTAGGGGTTGATGGTGGGGCTCCAGGTTGTGTACCCTGGGTCCTGTGGCTTGTCTCCCCACTCGTATCGTTTATTAACGGAGCCTAACTTTAGTGGTTGAATATTTGGTGAGAACTTAAGTTTACTAGAGGAGTGATTCCTGGAGGGACTCACGACAATCTTCTTCAACTTTTACCTGCATAATTTTTTCGCTACATCCTGTAGATTTTATGTTATTCAGCTTTTCCCATCTCAAAACGTGGTCCGTTTCAGCAAATGTGCCTTTTTACGCATACCCCTAAAAACCACACTCCAGTCAATGAAACGACCTCCAGGCGATTTGACACTTCTTTATCACTCTGGTTTATTGAAAATGAGTATGTTTCAGGTATAATTGTAAAGGTTGAGGCTGTAACAAGGGGGGGGGGGGGGGGGGATCTTGGTAATGAAGGGTATTTAGACCGGTGAAAGGTAAGGAAGTGTGACCTTTAGCTTTGTATTCGCTGTTATCTGTTTTCTCTATTACTGTGAATCATCGATGGTGATTCACCTTCACCATATTGGCTACTCGTGTCGAATTATCTAGTTTTAAGGAAATCAGTTCTCATTCGGAAGTGCAAGGAGTAACATTCCACAATTTTTCTTGTGAGATTTTTTTCTTGTGAAGTTTGAGTGATAATGGACCGATCATTGATTGCTTCGTCGTCCACAAAAAGGACTACAAGAGTAGATGACTACATCTACCTTATTGGCTACATGTCCCATCAAATAATTGGTATTAAGTTGCCCTCGAATGGACAAGTTTTGCGCAGTTTATTTTACAATATGCGCCAAGTGAATCTTAATCTTTCTGGCGTGCGAAACTCACAATACAGGGGGTTCTTGTTTTTTGGGAAAAAGCTAAGATTCAAACAAAACAATCAAAAAGTTGTGGCGCAAAGCTAGAAAAACTGTACCAAGAGTGGAGGAACGTAGGGAAAGGAGCAAACAGATCCAAAAGTCCAGCACAAAACAAAAAAGTGGAAAACTTTGTCATGCCTTGATGACCTCTTTGACATTGCGCATCAGGATGCCCTCAAACTTGCTGGAGAAGAAGACAAAAAGTTTTTATTACTCCAAAGAGAAAAAGGACGTCAGGGTACAATGGCAGGAGTCGACGTTAAATTTGCAAAATCACAAGCTCGAAAGGAAATCAGAAGAGCGGCTCAGTTGAAAAGATTGGAAACATCAAATGTTACAAGTGAGTTTTTTTTTCAAGTTCCCTCCATTATTTCCCCCAACGACTTTGTTTATTAAATGATTTTAATTTAAATTTATTTATTTTTAAATAATAAAATTGTAGGTAGAAAAATTGATTTTTTCTGCTGGAACGCGTTCCACACGTTGACACCATCGTTCACGTTTTTTCCTGTTTTCATTAATTGCAGAAGAGGAAAAAAGTGTGGAAACTCATTCTTCTCTCAGCAGCAGCGAATCAGATGAGGTTGAAAATACTGACACATTTTTCCCAGAAGAAGAGAAAGCAAGCCCTGAATTGAAAAAAAAGGAAATATTTTCGAGGATGTAACGAGGTTATAACGGAAAAATTGTCTTTATTATTAGATAGGTGCAGAATTTCTGATAGAGATGCTGTAAGGATAATATTAGCTACAGCTGAGGCACTAGGACATGACGTACAACAATTAACCGCGAGCAGAAGTGTAGTTCGACTAGGGCGACAACAATTTAGAACGATGGGGGCTCAACTTATAAAAGACAGATTCAAAAATAATTCAGAATTAGAAAGTGCCGTAGTGCACTGGGACGGGAAATTGCTACCAGATATCTTGAAAAATGAAAACGTAGAAAGAGTAGCGATCTTGATTAGTTGTGGAGATGAGGAACAGTTGATCGGAGTTCCTCAACTCGAAAATAGTACTGGACTCTTGCAAGCCCAGGCGTTATTTGAAGCCATTCAAGAGTGGGGTGCAGCAGACAAAATTCAAGCAATGTGCTTTGACACCACAGCTGCAAATACTGGTCGGGTAAGGGGGGCTTGTGTTTTGCAGGAGCAATTATTGCAAAAAGAACTTTTGTACTTAGCATGCCGTCATCATATTTTGGAAATTATTTTGAAAGCCGTGTTTGATAGCAAGATAGGCTCGACCACTGGTTTTCAAAAAATTTCAAGTTGGGTGGCCTAAGTTCGACCAAACTAAATACAAAACTAGTCTACATGATGATAATACGAGTATTAGATGCAAAATTAGTAACAAAAATCAAATTTCACTTTTTTAATGGAACATTTGGAAACCCTGCAGCCCAGAGAGGATTACAAAGAGTTTCTTCAACTTTGTTTAGTGTTTATAGGGCTTCCTCCCCAAAACTTTTCTTTTAAAGCACCTGGTGCAATTCATCACGCCAGGTGGATGGCCAAAGCAATTTACTGCCTCAAAATTTATCTTTTTAGAGATCCACTGTTATTAACTCAAAAAGAAATGAAAGGAATAGAAGAAATTTGTGTTTTTATAATAAATATTTACGCCAAGGCATGGTTCAATGCCCCCAAACCTGCTTTGGCCCCTAAACAAGATCTGGGAATGTTGAAAGCATTAGTAGAGTATAGGAAAATTGACACAGAAATAGCAGATAAGGCTTTGTCAAAATTTGTAAACCATCTGTGGTACCTCAGCTCAGAGAAAATAGCGTTCTCGTTTTTCGACCACACTTTAGACGACAACATTAAAAAAAGTATGGCCATGAAATTATTTTCCCTAGGTGAACCCGATAGTGAAATTGATGGTAGGGATAGAAAAGCGATTTTAGATTTTGCACATGTAGGGCAAATTTTGGATAAGCAACTTGATTTTTTTGTCACCTCTCAAACCTTGAATTTTTTCAAGCGGTTTTCCATAGAGACAGATTTTTTAAACACCGATACACGCTTATGGAACAAAAATCCTCATTATTTGCATGCTAAAAACATAGTGTACGGTAAGGGTAGTCAACGACACTGCTGAAAGAGGAGTGAAATTGATACAAGACTTCAACTCTTGCTTGACAAAAGACGAAGAACAGCGCCAATTTTTATTACAAGTTGTGTCAAAATGTTGGAAAATTTACCCTGATGTCGATAAAGCCTCACTATCTAAGCCATTAATGTAGTTCTAAATTCAGTGGTGTTGGAATAGATATATTGTGTTGTAAAATAAGTTCCAGGCTATTATTTCTATACAAAAAACTTTCAATTTGTATTATTAAAACACTTTTTACATAATTTTTATTGTTTTTTATGCATTTCATAGCACCCACCACCCACCCATCCCCCCTACCCCTCCATATATTATATATTAGATTCAAATGTATCAATTTTCAATATACCAGAGTGATAAAGAAGTATCAAATTGCCTAGAGGTCGATTTCATTGACTGGAGTGTGGTTTTTAGGGGTATGCGTAAAAAGGCACATTTGCTGAAACGGACCACGTTTTGAGATGGGAAAAGCTGAATAACATAAAATCTATAGGATCTAGCGAAAACATTATTGGAGTAAAAGTTGAAGAAGATAACATTTCAAATAAAATAAGACCAATTTCAAGTCTCTAGGACAAATGGTTACTATGTTATGAGGAAAGAAATAATATTTTTATGAAAAAAAGTGAGTTTTTCTAAACTTCAACCTCGATGCGGCACGGGTTAATGTTATCCGATCGACCTAAAACTTTGGGAATCTCATTTTCTAGTCAAATGGCACCTTTTAGGGGGTTGCCACGATTGAATTTCGAAAGTTGACTTTTTGTGACCACTCTAATGGACACTTGTTTGGAGAGATATGAGGCATTGTGGTCATGAAAATTGCCGACGTTTAAATAAAACTTCTAACGCGAAATGAAAACCTCTTGAATGAAACTTCTAATGCGAATTGGAAATGTAAGAGTTGCAAATCTGCTCCACCACCACAAATGCCCACCAAATGACCACAATGCCAAAACTGCCTGTATGCCATTTTGCCCAATTTCACCTAATTGCATTTTGGTTTATTATTTTCAATAATGAAATTCAAGCATCCAAATCCCTAAAGAGAACGCAGCCATAGAAATGGGACAGAGGACAGAGAACGAACAGGCAAGTGTCACGTTCTCAATTTCTAACGAAGTCCTCTTTTTTCTCATACTAGCTCGTAAGTACTGTAATAATTTGTCAGTGTTACATTTGTCAAGTTAACCCCTCTGTTTTCTCATAAAACAATAGAGTTTGTCACAACCAAAAATTGACGACCGGGACAGAGAAGTTTTTGCATTGTTATTTGGTTTAGTGTTCATATCCCATGCTTATGGCTGTAGATGGATGTAAGCTTTGGTATAGAAATTTTATTTGTTTACTTCCTATATTTTTATTAGCTATATTTATTTTCCCTTTGTCTTTTCAGGTAAGTTCCTATACGCTGTGGGCAGTAAGTTCCTATCCTTTCTGTAAGTACAAAACAAATTAAACAGAGCAACGCTGTATTGAAATGGCCTTGTTTCGTGTGTGTGTCATATGTTGCAGTTACGTCTGTACATAGTATGACATAGTAGTAAGATGGAATAAACATGCCCAACCTTATATTTAACATGCACAGAATGAAATATATGACACAATGAAATATTATATGTTGCTATTAAGTGAAAGTTAGACGATAAATTCCTATTTTTGTGCCGACGGCTTTCGGACGGTCGTTTTATAGATTTATTATGGGTTTTATTGTAATTATTACCAATAGTTAAGTTTTTGTTTTTGTGGGGGGGGGGGGGGGGGGGGGGTTCGTTCGGCGCCTCCACCAATTGTAGGGAGTTTATTTGGTTCTGGGATTTTCAGTAATTCCCTATTAGAGGGATGTCTACCCCAGTCCCGAGATGTAAGATCTACCTTGGGCTGTCCCGTTTACCCTTTGGTAGGAAGATCTCTTACTCTCTAGAGACTACTTCCTTTGAGAATCAAGGAGTAACCCCGCCTGATATACACCAGGAATACGAGGGTTGTAAATAAGGCTGGACTTGATTAGTGATTAGAATTCTTCTGAAACAGAAGCGCTGTTTAATGAACAGATATGAGTACTTGAATGAAATACATATGTGAGTAATCTAATGTAAGTCCTACCTAAGCCCTCGGAATCGAGAATGTTCGAACGCACTCCGCGATAAGGTTACGGCTTTCGCGAATCTCACGCGGGAACGAACGGGTAATTATTATAGTCAAACAAACAGGTCAGAGTCGTTTGACTATAATAATTACCCGTTCGTTCCCGCGTGAGATTCGCGAAAGCCGTAACCTTATCGCGGAGTGCGTTCGAACATTCTCGATTCCGAGGGCTTAGGTAGGACTTAATTAGATTACTCACATTTCATTCAAGTACTCATATCTGTTCGTTAAACAGCGCCTCTGTTTAACGCTCATGAATTAACAGTTTTGGTACACCCTGTGGAAAAGTCCGATTGTTCATTTCCCCACAGGTGTACTGTTCAAATTCCATGGCAGGTTCAACGGACATTTGGTTGATGCCGTACCTGACATCCACTCTTTCGTCAAAAACAAGGGCTTGCGAGGTATCGTTTCCCATGTTTTTTTTTAGGACGTGAAGATAGAGTGGAAAATGGAGGTTCTTACGAAGTTTCACCCTTGAATTTAGGTAAAATTTTCGTCTAAAATCGTCTAATCGTACAAAGAAATTGGACCAAAATTTATTTATTTATATGTACGGGCAAACCCAATTCGACAATAATAGTTATAGTTTAAACAATAGTTTGTACTTCAACTTAGGATAACACTTGACATTGTATAGACAGTTAATTGAATAATAATAAATCAGAGGAGGAAACTAGCGACTTTAATCTTGAGAGGGAGGAGTTAAAAAAATCAAAATGGAATGGGGATTTAAAGTGGAAAATGGAGGGTCTTACGAAGTTTCAGCCTTAAATTTAGGTAAAATTATTGTCTAAAATCGTCTAATCGTACAAAGAAATTGGACCAAATTTTAAGGCTGAAACTTCGTTAGAACCTCCATTTTCAACTCCCAAAATCGACTTCATATTCGGTCTTCATGTCCTAAAAACCGATACCTCGCAAGCTCATGTTACTAAAATTCCACATGAAAGAAACAACAGATGAACAGCCAGCATTTCTGTGGGTAGGTCCGATAGAATAATAGACCCATGTGACAAGGCTAGGAAGAGATTAACTTGACAGACAAATTATATATCACTGACAAATTATTACGGTACTGTCCCTTCAACTTAGTGTAAAATGGAGGTTCTAACGAAGTTTCAGCCTTAAATTTTGGACTTTAACCTAAATTTAGGGCTGAAACTTCGTAAGAACCTCCATTATTACGGTACTGCCCCTTCAACTTAGTGAAAAATGGAGGTTCTTACGAAGTTGCAGCTTTTTTGTTGAAGGGCTGCTGCTTTGCAGGAGCAGCAGAATGGGAGACATGTCCTTGTCTCCCATTCTACGTGGGGGCATACGCGCCGGTAAGTGGGGCATGCACATACAGGGTTGCAGGAGCAGCAGCCCTTCAACAAAAATCTGCAACTTCGTAAGAACCTCCATTTTACACTAAGTTGAAGGGACAGTACCGTAATAATTTGTCAGTGATAAATAATTTTTCTGTCAAGTTAACTAACCTCTTCCTATAACAGAGACGTTTCAGAATTGCGTTTTTCGGAAAATGGTTGGGACAACTCCAATATCCTGAGGTGAATAACAGCGCGAGGGGCGCGTTCTCTGATGAATTATCGCGTTCTATCGAAATGTGGCGGAGGCCGGTTAGAGAACAACTAATTAATCAAGATTTTCCATTGTAATTAAACCTGTTTGCTATGCTTGTGGCGGATTGGTGAGGGAGGGGGTGTAGGTGCGTGCGTGCGCCTCCGCGGACGCTTCCGAGGATCATAAATCCACGTCGCAATATTATTACGAGGAGAAACGCCGCGTCCGCGGTCGTGTGCTCGTCACTGACGATCAGGTTCGCACTTGTGTCGGAGCCGGATCGAGGGTGGAAGTGCCGGTCGTGCGAGTGACGTCACGGTGATGTGTGGGAATCCGGAACATGTGTGATCCCATCGATTTCCTTTCCACTCGCAGCCCTCGTTAGTCCACCCGGTTTTCCTTCCCTCCCTGGCAAATCTCGACTAATACTAATAATAACGTTCTATGAGCTTTGTCGACGTGAAGAAGTTGCGTGTCAAAGGTAGGACCAAAATACTTAGACACTTCCATATATGGTCAGCTCGACAAAGCTCATGGAACGTAAGTATTTTGGTCCTATGTTCTATTGACGAACATTCTGCTTACGTTAACTACCTAATGGAACCACTGAAAGTGGCCCAAAAAGCTATGAAAATAACCGCCTCCAAACCTGGAAGATTCCTTCCGATGATCTTTCCTCCATGGTTCTTCAACCAAAGTACAGTAATGTTCATAAATAATACAGTATAATAATCACAAACAGTTTTAGAAAGTGTTATTTCATACTTCCACACAGTTTTGTACATTTTAGATACATAGGGAGTTGGGAAATCATAAACAAGTTTTTCAAATTTCACAAAGGTGTTCGACTTGATAATACGAACTAAATCACTAGCGAAGAAATCGTGGAAACCCATTTCAAAGAAAAACGCTGGAAGTTATTACACAACGGCAAAGTTTTACAGTTTAGGAACATCGGGAGTTGGGAAAAGATGGGGGAAACATGCAGTAAGACCGTATGTATCTCTAAAGGTCTGTACCTTTCATTTACATTTGCCGTATTCCTTCTTGGACGCCGTATTCCTTTTTCGAATTTCACAAAGAAGGTGTTCGACTTAAGGACGCCGTTCGACGTAAGGATTTTGGTCCTACGTTCTATTGACGAAAATACTGCTTACGTTAACTACCTAATGGAACCACTGAAAGTGGCCCAAAAAGCCCACCCGGTTTTCCTTCCCTCCCTGGCAAATCTCGACTAATACTAATAATAACGTTCTATGAGCTTTGTCGAGCAGGCCATATGGAAGTGAAGAAGTTGCGCGTCAAAGGTAGGACCAAAATACTTACGTTCCATAAGACAACCTACGTTGGACACGCAACTTCTTCACTTCCATATATGGCCAGCTCGACAAAGCTCATAGAACGTAAGTATTTTGGTCCTATGTTCTATTGACGAAAATACTGCTTACGTTAACTACCTAATGGAACCACTGAAAGTGGCTCAAAAAGCTATTTTGAACATAATCGCCTCGAAACCTGGAAGATTCCCTTCCGATGATCTTTTCGCCGTGGTTCTTCAACCAAAGTACAGTAATGTTCATAAATAATACAGTAAATATAAATCACAAACAGTTTTAGAAAGTGTTATTTCATACTTCCACACAGTTTTATACAGTTTAGATACATCTGGAGTTGGGAAAAGATGGGGGAAACATGCAATAAGCACCTACGTATCTCTAAAGGCCTGTACATAACACAATTCAGTTACATTTGCCGTATTCCTTCTTGGACGCTAAAACATAATTTATTCTTTGCAATTTGTACATTTATTCTTTGCAGATTGTGCAATTGCAATTTGCAATAAGTACCTATGTATCTCATCTCTGTGTCTAAAGGTCTGTACCTAATACAATTCAGTTAATTTGCCGTATTCCTTCGTGGACGCTAAAACATTCTTTGTACACTTTAGGCGCTAACGGTATTCACCTTTCCGCCAATTTATTTATACAGCCAATATCCAGCACCGAAATCATTGAGGAAAAAACATTGCAACACGCAGAATGACAAAATACAGAATGTTTGGTAGAGCCAAACATTAACTACATTTCCATTTGCACGCTGCTCCAGATATTTATAGAATTCAACGAAAATAGCGACAGACCGCTTCGATGAATCAGCTCCTGTCGAAGAGGTGTAAAAATGCATGTTTTTGTTTATTTGCGGAGTGTGCGAAACGTTAACTACGAGAGACGGAAGTGTGCAAACAGCCTCTGTTGCAATGTTTCTTCCTCAGTAATTCGGTGCTGGATGTTGGCTGTATAAATAATTTGGCGGAAAGGTGAAAACCTCCTCAACCTCCTACCGATGAGAGGGGGAAGGAACAAAGTCTCAAAAGAGGCGCCGTCGGTGGGAGAGCGAGATTGATCACACGTCGATGAGCCACAGATGGATGATGAATGATATTAGCTGTGACGAGCCAACTGAGGGTGATCCGATAGTGAATGTAGATTGTTGGTGGAAGGTAATTTGATGCTTCGCCACCGTCTCGAGTAGCGCGAGTGGAAATTTTTAGGATCGCGAAGATAGAGATCCCACCTATCATCGTGAAACACTGCTGTATAGGAGGCGTTGCAAGGAATCTACGGGGTTTTCTCATCAAATTGACGGGCGCTTCGAAATTGAGTGGACGATTGAGTTTCATATTCCAATACGAACGATTTCAACTACCAGATATATAATGTATAATATATAATGATATAATTATGTTGAAATAGAAAAAATGTTGAAATTTTTCATCGTTTTCCTATTTTCTATTTAGTTACCTACTATCTTTCACTACAACTTACGATACTTAGTTTTTGATGTTGTAACTAACTGTTGCAAGTGCATAAATAACGCTAAATATATAATTGCTTTGGTTTAAAAATCTTCCAAATTTATGTGAACTGCATTTTTCGTTAAAACCAATTCTGCCAACATCGTATAAATTATCTTTGTGATTGAATTCAATTGAATTGTGATTGAATTGAATTCTTCTAATTAAGATAACAAATTATCTTTGTGATTTAATTCAACACTACCATATGCATGTTGAAATTTTTCATCGTTTTCCTATTTTCTATTTTGTTTATTTATTTATTTATTTAATGATTACGGGATCACAGATCCCAATTACAATAAAGAATGACTAAAGTTTACAATACAAAGATTGATATATGATCGATTCGACTTCCTCAACGTTAACACAAAACACAATATAAGAAATACAAAATTAATAGATTAAACAATGTTGGCCAAAAAGTAACTGTTCAATTTCCTCTTAATTACTTCCTCACTCTCAAGATACAAATCAAAATCAACGCCAAGACAATTCACCGTCCTCTGCATCCTTATAATTGGGCTGTTTATACCATAATTTGTCCTACGAAAGTCCGGTACAAAAATATCGTTGCTACGAGTGCAATATGAAGGAACACTAAAATTTAAGGCCTCAAGCAACGATGGAGCATCGTAAGAGCCACCGATCAGCTTACGGACGAATATAACATCGGAAACCTTTCTCCTGTCCGCCAATGTACCTGCTATCTTTCACTACAACTTACGATACTTAGTTTTTGATGTTGTAACTGTTGCAAGTGCATAAATAACGCTAAATAAATAATTGCTTTGGTTTAAAAATCTTCCAAATCTGCATTGTTCGTTAAAACCAATTCTGCCAACATTGTATAAATTATCTTTGTGATTGAATTCAGTTGAATTGTGATTGAATTGAATTCAATCACAAAGATAATTTGTTATCTTAATTGGAAAAATACGCTGTTGGCAGAATTGTTTTTGACGAAAAATGCAGTTCACATAAATATGGAAGATTTTTAAAACCAAAGCAATTATTTAGCGTTATTTATACACTTGCAACAGAACGACTAAGTGTCGTAAGTTGTAGTGAAAGATAGTAGGTAACTAAATAGAAAATAGGAAAACGATGAAAACGGAGTGCATTGCATTGAAAGTGTCAGGACCTTACGAATATCGAATTTAAAAAAAAATTCCGTCCGTCCGCCATCCCGCGGCTTTTTTCCTTATTTCCCATGAACCAAAATTCACGAAATTCGGTATATGGGTCCCGTTTGGGCTCTAGTTGGTCCTTGAAACTCGGCGTTACGGTCACTCAACGGGGTGAAAAATAGGGATTGAAATATACCGTGGATCCCTATCTCGGAAAATCGTATTTTGTGGTGTGGGCTTTCTCGCATTTTTAAATAATTTGATTTTGTATTTTTTTTTTCTTTTTTTTTTTTTTGTATTTTGTATTTTATTTGATTTTGTATGAATCACAATCGGCTTTGTTTGTCGTTCACACAAGGTATATGACAATGGTCAACATAATTCAAACATAAAAACTATAACTAGGCATGTATCACAGATTAGTACTCGGTGAAGTCAAATACCACATATAATTTTTATTATAAATAATTTTTGACGAATTTGAAATAATCATCAAACGTGTAGGGGTCAGCTTGGAGCATCAGTTCTTTGCAAATCTTTTTAAAAATAATATACCTACTTTTCTCGTCTTATATACTGTGGCAGAGCATTAAAAAACTTGATTCCCCACCAGTTAGTCGAATTTTTACTGACTTTTAGACGGGAGTATGACGGGTATGAGACCATCCGTAGCATTCTGCGGTGTTGCAATAAACGTAGCATTCTGCGGTGTTGCCATAAAATTTGCTATAGCATTTGCCGTAAATAGTAAATGCAGGCATCGAGCTGTTTTGACAGCGCCCATCGCTGGTCTGGTAGCTGGACGGTATAGCTTAATGGTCTAACTAAAGAACTGATATGCTAAAGTTCCCGAGATCGAAACCCTACCGGGACTGAATATTTTCTCATTCCACACAGCAATTTCCCTTCAGAACTTCATTTTTTGTTTCTTTTTGCCATTTTAGCTACTGTTTGTCATCGACAGAATTATTTTAGCAACACCCAACACGTGATTTAGGTAGGTATCTAGTAGCGAGTACGGGGTTAGGTACTAAGGTACAGAGGGTCTGCGATCTACATAATATGTATAGAGTAGTACATATATAGGAGGGTTATCTGTGCAGGGAGCTGTGATTGTTACAGAAGGGTGTTGTGTTGTACAAAATAATGAACCGTTGTATACGGATTTGTAGCGTTTTTTGAAATCACATCACCGCTAAATGTAGGCGAATTTATTCTGAAGATTTTGAGTTTAGTCAACTTACTGCTGATCATAGTTGACAATACAGGCAGTTGACAGGCTGTCTCGCCCTAATCAATTATTTATCGCAGTCATCAAACTTCATACAACATTTGAGCGGGGGGAGTACCCCCCGCTCCGGTGAAATGGAATCCTAGGCCAGCTTTTAGGGTGGGGTACTCCCCCCGCTCAAATGTTGTATGAAGATTCCATTTCACCGGATCGGTCGCCTCTTGGAGTCATAGGGCGACTACGACACCATTATAGTAATTCTCTGATTCCACTGGCACTGAGCCCATGTTGGGACCTAATGTAGGAAATAGCATAATATTGGGGCGAGCTCTGCCAAACGCGCTTCCCTTCTAAACATATGTGATCTTCCTCTCCCTCCCGGGGAAAAGAAATCTCGTAAAAAAGAGGGAGAGAAAAAAAAGAAGAAAAAAGTGTGTCAAAGGAGATATATCGAAGGGAAGAAGGAAAAAGTGGGTGTAGCTCTATTGAGAGGTCGCCATTCTTTCTCATTTCACGTGGGGGATGCGCTGTGTATGTATGCTGTAACTTGTGTTTTTCTCCTTTCATAAGTTGGTTTTAACAATAAAATCCTTATTCTGTGCCGTATTCCACGGCAAGCGCGTTCTTTCCGTACAGTGACTGCTGTGTATCGCTGACCGCAACCTGAATCCACGTTAGTTGCCTACTGGTAATAAATGCTCCATAACTGCCTTGTAACTATCTAGAAATGCGGTGAGGTTATGAAGATACACGTTCTTGTATTTTTAGAAAGGAGAAACTAGTTTTGATCATTTTAGCGACCGAAACATTTCGGTGAGTGGACTCGTCTTCCCCTTCAGAAGATTTTGGGAGCTTAATTTTAGTTACAACCTCAGTTCTTCTCTCTTTGGTCAAAACCAAGTCTTCTAGAACTGGAAAACATGGATAACGATACATCACAAGCTCGTGTTCACTAAAACCACAAAAACCCCTCGAAAACCCGTACTTTTACACCAATTTCCCTCCCATAACACCTCTGGGCGTATTCCGATCAGGCTGCCGAGCTTCGGAGCACAACTATCGTCTACAACTGACGGTCATAAATCTGTTCATGTTGTTGGAATCTTTGTTACAACCTCCGTTCTTCTCTCTTTGGTCAAAACCAAGTCTTCTAGAACTGAAAAACATGGATAACGATACATCACAAGCTCGTGTTCACTAAAACCACAAAAACCCCTCGAAAACCCGTATTTTTACACAAATTTTCCTCCCATAACACCTCTGGGCGTATTCCGATCAGGCTGCCGAGCTTCGAAGCACAACAACTATCGTCTACAACTGACGGTCATAAATCTGTTCATGTTGTTGGAATCTTTGTTACAACCTCAGTTCTTCTCTCTTTGGTCAAAACCAAGTCTTCTAGAACTGAAAAACATGGATAACGATACATCACAAGCTCGTGTTCACTAAAACCACAAAAACCCCTCGAAAACCCGTATTTTTACACAAATTTTCCTCCCATAACACCTCTGGGCGTATTCCGATCAGGCTGCCGAGCTTCGAAGCACAACTATCGTCTACAACTGACAGTCATAAATCTGTTCATGTTGTTGGAATCTTTGTTACAACCTCAGTTCTCCTCTCTTTGGTCAAAACCAAGTTCATATTATGTCTTAAGACGTGCTAAGTCAGGAAATACGACTTGATGCCTCAGTGAGTGGTTCAAAATAGGGGTTGAAATGTTCAGAACGCCGTATCTCGAAAACTTTTGATAGAAGTGTTATGGTTTTTTTACGTTATTAAATTTGTCTTGAGCTAACCAATTTTTTGAGACCACCCGGAGCATTGTACGTCCAGCCGTTCGTGTGCACCAAAAAGCTTCAACACGATCTGCAGAAGCCCCGATCAATAAAATCCAGACCCTTCTTGGTAGATGAACCGTTGTGTAATAATTTGCCGTTGTGTAATAATTTACCCATCAATAATACTTCGATTGTTCAAGTTTCACAAGTACCTACCAACAAATCCAATAGTCCAAACAAAATCCAAAGTACCTACCAAAGAACAATCAAATGAAATAATATACCGCAGAACAACCAACTCGACTTCATACAGCCATTAATAATCAGGTGCTCCCTAGCGATGATATCCGGGCCGGATTAATACCGTTTGATTCACGATCGTGTTGACGAAAACCGAAAACGCATCGTATCGAAAGGACTATCGATATATGGGTATCGAAGTATGGGTAGTATCGTAAAGGCCCTAGCCCTAGCGGTACGTGAAAGTTTCAGAGCTTGGGGGGCGAAGGTCAGGCGTCCGCTAACTCAATTTCTAACCGTGGCTTCAGGTATATTGGGGCAGCAGCTCCAATTGCCTTTAGAATCGAATATATCTCCTATCAGATGATGTGAGTAGGTAAAAACTTGATTGAAACTAACCCGATCGAACCAATTTTTCACGTCGCCCCTCGCCGTCTCAATTTATTTGTGGCGGAGTTCATTTCTCCCATCCACCGCTCCCGATAATTTGCTCTGCCGGAGCGGGAATCGTATCCCTCCCCCGTAGGCGGTCTCTATATATCATAACGTGTTGGAAGTGCGCCACTGCCGCCACTTCGACTACGCTAAACACACTATCACCGTCCTCTAAATTACTATCGCGTCCTCTAAACTCTCGTGTTCTCTAAACTGCATGCGATCTGTCTCTGCACGACGGGATTTAAGGCGATGGCAAATCGCGGCGATCGGCTCTCGTATATGGCATAATTCGACTAATCACTGTTTAAGTATGATGCATTGTATTCGTTGTTTACATTTATGTCGCTGTTCATCTATGATGTTCGAATAATTACATAATAGATATTCACCTTTTACAGCCTATACAAAAGCGACCGAACTATTGAATTAATTATTAATCGCAGTGTTTTTCGTACATTCTCAATTTTGCTCCCCCTCTACAGCCTATGTATGCAAGAGTCCAAAAACGCTGCAAATTGTTACACAAAGGTTTATTATCTACCTGTATAGATGACTTTTCTGCGTGGATCACACAGTTTTCTGTGGTCAATACCCTCTCAGCGTACTCGATTTTGGTACTGGAATTAGTTTCCTACAACTGCGCGGGATTCAATAATTCAATCATTAATTATTTGTAGTTAGTTGAAGCATAAGGCAAATAACAAACCGTTGTGTAATAATTTACCCGTATAGGTGCCCCTTCTACGAACCATTCACTGTGTAATAATTTGCCCATTAATAATACTTGAACGGTTGTTCAGGTTGCATAAGTCTGTGGTCAATACCCTCACAGCTCCTCCCCCAGGACAGCCGTAAATCGAGTACTAGAATTAGTTTCCTACAACTGCGCGGGATTCAATAATCCAATCATTAATTATTTGTAGTATTCATGAAGCATAAGGCAAATAACAAACCGTTGTGTAATAATTTACCCGTATAGGTGCCCCTTCTAAGAACCATTCACTGTGTAATAATTTGCCCATTAAATACTTAAACGGTTGTTCAGGTTGCATAAGTACCTATCAACAAAAACCAGCCCCTTCTGCGTGGGCGATATAATGAACCGTTGTATAGTAGTTTACCGTTGTGTAATAATTTACCGTTTTGCATATTATTTACCCATCAATAATACTTAAACGTTGGTTCAAGTTTCAAAAGTACTTACCAACAAAATCCAATAGATCCATAATTTTTCAAATGAAATAATATCGCAGAACAACCAACTCGACTTCATACAGCCATCCTTGATTATAATCAGGTGCTCCCTAGTGATGATATCTGTACCGGATTTACGCCGTTCCATTCACGATCATGTTGATGAAGCTTTTTGGTGAACACGAACGGATGGTCGTACAATGCTTCGGGTAGTCTCAAAAAATTCTTTAGTGCAACATCAATTTAAAAACGTTAAAAAACGATACCCTTCTATCGAAAGTTTTCGAGCTACGGCTTCTGAAAATTGCAACTCCTATTTTCAACCCCTTAGAGGTGACTGACAGTAACGCCGAGCTTCGAGGACCTACTAGACCCCGAATGGAAGCTATAAACCAAATTTCATCAATTTTTCCCGTGGTAACTAACGTGCTCAGTCAACCAAAGCCCACCCAATCTCATGTCATGGACCGGAGTATTAGGATGGTCAGGACTTTCATGTACGATTTTTGGTTTATTATTTTCAATGATGAACAATTCTAACCCCCCGCCACCCTCAAAACATGGAATGGAAACCATCAAATTTGTGGTTCGGGTGGGGGAGGGGGGGTAGAATCCGAAAATTCAATAAAAAAAGTCTGTACGCCGCGCCGTATTAGTACTTTTCTTATGTCCGCCATATTAGCGTGCATATGGTACGTCTACATACCTTGGACCGGAAACCATAAAATTTTGAGGGGGTGGGGGGGGGGGGGGGGGGTCAGACTTTTTTTTTCAAGCTTCCAGTGGTTCATCATTGAAAATAATAAACCAACAAACATGAAAGCCCTAATACTCCGGCCCATGACATGAGATTGGGTGGGCTATGGTTATGACTAGAGTTCGGATCGATATGCAAAAAATAGCTGAAATATGCAACAAGTTAGCGAAATATGCAAAAACATGCAAAAAAATTCAAAATAATATGCAAGTTGAAATTTTGGTCCAATTTTTTCGGTTTTCAAGTTTTTATTGAGAAGTCTAATACGGGAATGAGCAATGCAACCCCAAAACTCTTATTCATCTACATTTTATGAAATTATTATTTGATTGCTATAACCACTTCACCGGGATTTATCTCTCCATCGGTAATACGAGCATCTTCTTCACTGTAACATTTAGATATATGGCCAAAAATCTTTCATATCTATCAGGTTGCGAATAGGAAGCGTGATCCTTTCTTTCTAATTCATGATCTTCAACTACGTTCTCGTCAATGTATTCCCAAGGTAAGGGCGGCACCATCCTGGAACCCAAGTAGATCCTCTCCAGATATCCACTTTTTCCTAGAGCCTCGGATGCACATTGATGCAGCCCGGACGACAGCAAAGCCGATGCGCACCCTGACCCACCCTCTCACCTGTCCTTGCGGCTTGCCCCACCTTTCTGCCAATCTTTCGGCGAGAACTTTGGTGAAAGATGTCATTTGCGGAGCAAAAACCCCGTCAACAGAGCACACGAGCGGGGTGAAGGAGGCGTGGCGCTGTTCGCATGCGGCCAGATACTTGCGCTTCTTCTCTTCCTCGGCCCCAGAGAGGACTGCTGCTACTGTGCGGTTGACATGTGAGGGAGCATCAGTGTCAGAGACACGTACGTCGAACAACGCTTCCCTCTGTCTTTCCCACACTCCACGGCATGCAAGATCTCCCCTAAGGCCGGGACAGTTTGCGGATGTTTCAGTAATGACGGGCTCTTTCACGCAATTACCCCACGCAGCTGACATCAGCTCTCCCAATACGTCACGTACCTCGTTGTGCCTCCTTGTTATAAGCCCACCTGTTTTGCAGTTCAAGGCGTGTTCGAGGGTAAAGCCGGTGTTACCACAGCCATCGCATGAGGTAGGCATCTCGGCTGGCTCTCGCTTGTACCGGATGGCTAGCGCATCCCGAAATTCACAAGCCGACAAATCGTAATTAAGCTTTTGCAGTGGAAGGGCAGAAAGCCAGCCTGAAGCCTTCACCTTAGTGGTCTTCAGGCCTGCACGTCCGACTGCTCTCTGCTGCTCAGCTGAAAGCTTTCCTACCGTGGAAGCCAACAGAGTGTCCTCAACCTGGCTGCGCATCCGAGTTGCTTCATACTTCGCTTCCCGTATGGCGACGACGTGCTCTTCGACTTCAAAAGGTTGCCCTAATCGTATGGCCTGTTCCAAAACTGCCGTGCCAGTTTTTGACGTTCTGAACGAAGAATTTGACGACACAAGAACGAAGAATGAAATGACACAAATAAAACGGTACAATATTAAATAAAATTTACAGTGATTAAAATTTCAATGTGTAGGTGTAGGTACAGATTAATTTCCCTGGACTATCAACACTTTTTCGAGGTTTTCGACTGTGAATTTCCTCCGTTGGTCTGACAGTCATTGTCAGCGCGGAAAAGGATCTTGGAACGTCGCACCTGACAACAGGACGGAATTTTAACTTGGCAATATATGCAGAATATGCAAAAACCGATGCAGATGCATTTAATATGCAAAATATGCACGAATATGCTATTTTAAATTCAATTCTAAATGTCCAAAACATCTCCAAATACCTTAATTCGGATAAGTATGACACTTTCTATTGAAAAAACGCTGCAAATCCCTGCACAACGGTTTATTATTTTGTATAGAATACCCTCCTGTTACAGATCACAGCTCTATGTATAGATAACCCTTCTATATAATATGATATGTACTATTCTATTATATACATATTATGTAGATCGCAGACCCTCCGTAGGTTAGTACCTAACCCCGTACTCGTTACTAGGTACCTACCTAAATCACGAGTTAAATGTTGCTAAAATAATTCTGCCGATGACAAACAGTACCTAACAAAAAGAAACACACATAATGAAGTTCTGAAAAGAAATTGTTGATGAGGAATGAAAAAAGTTGCAAAAGTACCTACCAACAAACTCCAGCCCCTTCTACGTAGATGGTATAATGAACCGTTGTGTAATAATTTACCGTTGAGTAATGATTTACCGTAGTAATAATTTACCCATCAATAATACTTCAACGTTTGTTCAAGTTTCACTACCTACCAACAAACTCCAAAAGAGCCATCATTTTTCAAGCGAAATAATATCACAGAACAACCAACTCGACTTCATACTCCGCCAATATAATCAGGTGATCCCTACCAATGATTGGCCGTATTCACGAATTCCTATTGTGAGCGCGTCTCTGGTTACGAGATTTGGTTTGAATTGTATACAATTTCATTCACACTGGAGTCGAAAATGCCTGTCGGTGCAAACTTTGGGGCCTTACTGTGAACGAACGGCTGGACGTACGATGCTCCGGATGGTCTTAAAAAACTCGCAAGTTCAAGAACTATTTAAAACCGTAAAAATATTTACGAAGAAAAATAGTATAGGCGTTTTGAAAATTTCAACCCCTATTTTGTACCCCTTAGAGATGACTCACAGTAACGTCGAGCTTCGAGGACCAACTAGACGCCGAACGGAACCTATAACCCGAATTTCATCAATTTTTTTTCATGGTAACTAAGAAAAGTGGCCCGTACGGCGTACGGCGTACGGCGTACGGCGGACAGACAGAAATATTTTTATTGCAGTTTTGGATTCCACATACCTTGAAACGTAAACCATCAAATTTTGAGGGGGGGTAAGAATTTTTTTTTTCATGCTCGATTCCAATGGTTCATTATTGAAAATAATAAACCAAAACCTGATATGCAGAATATGCAAAACCCTATGGAGATGCATTTAATATGCAAAATATGCACGAATATGCTATTTTAAATTAAATTCCCAAAACATCTCCACATACCTTAATTCGGATAAGTATGACACTTTCTATTGAAAAAACCTGATATGCAGAATATGCAAAATCCGAACTCTAGTTATGACTGACGTGTGGCAGGTGAATTAATTCTTTACTCCGAGCCGAACTGATTGTCTTCCCCATGTCAGGACCACTCCCCCCCCCCCCCCCTCTCATCACCACCCTTCGCAATCGTCTGCTAATTAACTTGATTAAAGTGTCGAATGAGGGCGTTTTTGAGGGGGGGGGGGGGGGGTCTCGAATGCTCACAACCCCTGATAGGAAATACCCCCCCCACGGATCACCATGACCAGTCAGAAGTTCAACATTTCAGTGTGAAGAGGCCAGAAAGGTTCGGGTCGACGTTGAATTTTGCAGGTTTCCCGCTCGGTCGGGTACTGGGCTAATGGGAGGTCCCCTCTCCTCCCAGGCTTGAGCGGTTGACTTTTTCATTAGGAGGCGAAGGAGAGCGATCTTCATTATCCGTTCTATTAATTAGCGCTATAAACCGGCCGCCGTCACCCTCGGATTCGCTCTCTACGTGAGCTTTCGTTAATTTTGTTAATAGACCCCTCCCCTCGCCGCCCCTCCACTCCCTTCTGCACCACTCACCTCCCCACACATCACCTTGGCCGGTTCGATGGGGTTTATAATTGCGGCATCGATTGGTGTGTCGTGTATGAAATCCGATGGGCCTTTTCATGAACACATGACAACGTGGAATTGGTCGGGTGGGCTCAGGGAGAAGCGGAAGACGGGAGAACGGAAAAGCGAGTGGACATTCAGTACTCACTCCTAAGGCCGTGTCCTACGTGGATCTGCCGCGCGCGTCAACGCGTCGGAGCTTTCGGGCGTTCACACAAATCGCGTCGTCATGCCGCGCGGCGAAAAAAAAGGTGTCCTACGTGAAAACGCGAGACGCTTCGTATTTCAGTGGACGCCGACTGTCAAGTATTGTCACCTGTTCTTTTATTTTTACTGCTTTATTTTTGATTACGTTCAAGTATCAGGCAGACATTTATGCAATATTTTCTGAGCCTAAGTTGTCCTACTACTACTAGTTGATATTGTATAATAATTCTAGGAGACTTAAAAAAAATAAGAGTACCAAATACAGTTTGTTTCTAAAAATCACGTATTGTTATTTTATAAACATCTCATTAAACGTAGGTACATAGGGGGGGGGGGGGGGGTACTTGCTTGCCATCCTAGATTGTTGCGATACTTCGCCCCAAGCAGTTTGCACCAAATCACGGTTTTTATAGTGTTATTTATTTATTTTTTCATTTATTGGCAATATATCATAAATAAGTACATAATGGAGATAAATATACAAAATAATTAAAAATACTAAAAAAAGCCGAATTTGGGAGACATTTTAATTAGAGAAATTGCCCACCAAAGGATAAGTTCGGAAGAACTTGTGCTCTTCGGTGTACCGGTTATTCCAAAGACACGGCCGCTTTTGGACTTCTGCAGTTAACATTTCCATCACACAAAATACACAAAAACACGGTCTTCTACACAGCAATTAACAGAACAACCGAGATAAACAAATCAAACGCGGCGTTTGACGCGAGGCGGTGACGGTAAAAATCAAACTAGTTTGGAAATCAAACCGAAGCGTTCAACGCTGTCGCGACAACGCGCCGTCCGAATCTCGTGACAATTTCCATGGTTTTCATTGGTCTGCGTCTTCAACGCGCCAACGCCCGAACGCTCCGACGCGCGCGGTGGATCCACGTAGGACACTGGGTAACTCGTAACATCTTTACCCACTTTTTGTGCCAGTGCTACTTATATCTGCGATCCAACCCGCTTGCACCCTCAAAATTTCAGCTCTCTACGACTATTTTTCGCGCAGTTAGAAGCTTTACAAGGAAACGGTCAGCATTTCAGGTTCGCGTGTGCACAGACGAGAGTTACAGTACGATTGCAATGAAACCCATATGGAACTATCAATATAACTTGAACTACTTGCGGCGGAGTAGTGCAAATTCATAGCAAAAAACTACCGGATAAAAATAGAATAGTCGATTTCCACGTAAACTAACTGTAGACCGGTTTCCTGTGTACTGATGATGGTTTAACAACCGAAACCGGTTTTTATCCTGTAGTTTTTTTTGGGAACTATCAAAGTATTATTCCTGATCGAACCTCCAAATCTGAACTCATTTCAGCGATATACAAGGTAGTTATGGGCGTTTCAAGTATTTCACGTTTACGCATGCGCTACGATTCCTATGATTTTGAAACGGGACCATTTGCGATCCAACCTGCGTGCACCCTCAAAATTTCAGCTCTCTGCGACTATTTTTCGCGCAGTTAGAAGCTTTACAAGGAAACGGTCAGCATTTCAGGTTCGCGTGTGCGCAGACGAAAGTTACAGTACGATTTCAATGAACCCATATGGAACTATCAATATAGCTTAAACCACTTGCGGCGGAGTAGTGTAAATTCATAGCAAAAAACTACCCGATAAAAATAGAATAGTCGATTTCCACGTAAACTAACAAACTGTAGACCGGTTTCCTGTGTACTGATGATGGTTTAACAACCGAAACCGGTCTACAGTCGAAATAGACTATTCTATTTTTATTCTGCAGTTTTTTTTCTGATCGAACCTCCAAATCTGAACTCACTTCAACAATATGCAAGGTAGTTATGATGGGCGTTTCAAGTATTTCACGTTTGCGCATGCGCAGACGATACGATTTCCATGATTTTGACCGGACCATTTGCGATCCAACCTGCGTGCACCCTCAAAATTTCGGCTGTCCAACTATTTTTCGTGTAGTGAGAATCGTTACAATGTAATGGTCAACATTTCATGTTCGCGCATGCGCAGTGAGAAGCATTACAATGTAATGGTCAACATTTCATGTTCGCGCATGTGCAGACGAAAGTTACAGTACGATTCTGATGAAATTCATACGGTACTATGAAAGTGTTATTCCTGATCGACCCTCCGAATTTGAACTCGTGTCAACGACATTTGAGGTTTCAAGTCTTTCACGTTTGCGCATGCCCAACCCGCTCCTGCCCTCCAAGCTTCCTTCAAGACTACCTTCGGTAGTGAGGAAGCAAAAAACTTGGGGACGAATGCAGCTTACAGAGAGGCAAAAGGGCGAATGTAACAGAGAACAAGGCTGTGAGCCACCTAGTACTCTCGTTTTCCCAGCTAAAACCACAGGTTTACTATTCAGAAACGAAAATAATGAGAAAGGAGAGAAGACACAGGTCGGTTAAACCCAAAGGGATATTTCACCTGAATTTTGTGCTTTGTTCCGTTTTCAATCTGAGGTACAGACTCAGTTTGTTCATTTGTACACAATGCTCACCGCTCTTTAAAATTTAAAGTTTAATCGTGGTGATCCGTGGAATAATTATTGTTGTATACTTAACTGATTTTAGTGATCTCCATTACTTTCCAAGTCAATGAAAGGAATGGCTGATGCCACCCGTATTACTTTCTCGTTGTGATATTTCAACCTACGTTCAAGTTAGTATTCGTTCATGTTAGAGAACACTTACACTAGGTAGGTTCGCTTTTTTGCTGTCGGTGTATTGACCATTTTTAGAAACATTCGCCTTTTCACCATTGTTCCTGTATTATTTTACAGCAACAATAAAAAACTAAAATTCAGTTGTGATTTTCAGTGTTCGAAAACTGTTCATATTCTCTGGTTTGTTCCAATATTATTTTCCAACAACAATAAACAACTAAAATTCACTTGTGATTTTCACTGGATTTCGAAAACCGTTCCTTCGGCCTTCCTAACATTTATGAACGCGCATTCTATTAATTAAATCCTAAACCAGAGAATAGGAACAGTTTCCGATTCTCTGGTTTAGTATTTAATTAATATATAGAATGCGCGTTCATAAATGTTAGGAAGGTCGAAGGACAACGAATGCTCACTGAAATTGCCCTTCGGCCTTCCTACATCTGTGAACGAATTAATTAAATTGAGGCTATGAGCAATGTTCCTAAACCAGAGAATAGGAACAGTTTTCGAACGCTGAAAATCACAGTTGCTCCTAGCCTCAATTTAATTAATAAAATGCGCGTTCACAAATGTTAGGAAGGCCGAAGGGCAATTCAGTGAGCATTCATTGTCCTTCGGCCTTCCTAACATTCACGAACGCGCATTTATTAACTAAATCCTAAACCAGAGAATCGAAAACTGTTCCTATTCTCTGCTTTGGATTTAATTAATAGAATGCGCGTTCATAAATGTCAGGAAGGCCGAAGGAAACAGTTTTCGAAATCCGCTGAAAATCACAAGTGAATTTTAGTTTTTTATTGTTGTTGGAAAACACTATTGGAACAGTGGTGAAAAGGCGAATGTTTCTGTAAATGGTAAATATAGACAGCAAAAGGGCGAATGTGATAGGAAAGTCTAGTTATTGGGGTATAATTAATTTAATTTGTTTGCTTGATACTAGTATGAAAATTTATACTCAGTCTACGATTAAAAAGGAACGTTTTTCAGTTTTCCTAACATTTATGAACGCGCTTTTTATTAATTAAATTGAGGCTAGGAGCAATTGTGATTTTCAGTGTTCGAAAACTGTTCCTAAATTGCCATTGCGGCGATATAAATATAGCATTTCCAAGTCGAATTCAACCTTTTCCAAACCAAATCCATCTTTTTCCAAGTCGAATTCAACTTTTCCATCTCAAATTCAACTTTTTCCATTTAAAATTCAACTTTCCCGGACTTCAGCCAAAAAATAAATTTTAATAAACTGAATTGTGAACCCCATCACTAACTTTGTGTTGCCAAATTGTAATGAAAAACAAAAATTTTAAAAAACACCTAGTACCTGCACTGAACCACCAGTGTTGTTCAATTTAAGCCTTATAATGCAACAAAAAGTTAGTGATGGGGTTCACAATTCAGTTTATTAAAATTTATTTTTATAAGGCTTATTATAAATAATATAATTATAAGGCTTAAATTGAACAACACTGGTGGTTCAGTGCAGGTACTAGGTGTTTTTAAAATTTTTTGTTTTTCATTACAATTGAAATGGAAAAGCATCATGGCAGACATTTCGGCAAATTTTTGTTCAAAATACGCTATACTGCAACGGGCCCAAAATTTATAGTACGTGAATTTTTCTAATCTTTTCCATTAGAGAGCATTCTAATTCCATCCCCATATTTAACGAAAATACCTATACCTATATAAACTATACCTATGCTTTTAAAACAGCCAGTCTGAAATTGGTTGTCGAGACAAAAGGATTCCAAAAACAATATTAGTGCTTTTTATGTTCATTGAGTTATTGGTGTTCAATAAATCCGTTCGTGCATTCCCCTACTCTGGTAATTTCTAACAATAATATAGCATTTCCAAGTCAAAAAGTTGAATTTGGTTTGGAAAAGGTTGAATTTGGCTTGGAACTGCTATATTTATAGGTATAGGTATTTTTGTTAAATATGGGGATGTTATAAATTTTGGGCCCGTTGCAGTATAGCGTATTTTGAACGAAACTTTGCCGAAATGTCTGGATGTGATGCTGCATGAACATTTGGAATGGATATTGAAATGAACGTAGACCCCGAAGTTGATTCGTAGTTCTCCAAACACCCACCATACACCCACCTAGTAGTAATACATTCAACAAGTAAGTATACCTAATTCTCTTCATAGTTGAAACCCTCAATATTCACTTGTGAAATTAGAAACCGTTGGGAAGAAGATCGGTGGAACGGGCTGAAAGGGAACCCAGAGGTCCAGTTTTCTCTCATCGTGATTCTCAAGTGATCGTGTATGATCCAACTTTTTCCATTGAATAAAATTCAACCTTCCCGGACTTCAGCCAAAAAATAAATTTTAATAAACTGAATTGTGAACCCCATCACTAACTTTTTGTTGCATTATAAGGCTTGAATTGAACCACTATAGTGGTTCAGTGCAGGTACTATTAAAATTTTTGTTTTTCATTGCAATTTGAAATGGAAAAGCATCATGGCAGATATTTCGGCAAATTTTTGTTCAAAATACTCTATACTGCAACGGGCCAAAAATTTATAGTAGGTACGTGAATTTTTCGAATCTTTTCCATTCGAGAGCATTCTAATTCCATCCCCATATATTTAACAACAATACCTATACCAATATAATGTAGGGAAGCGACGGGCAAGGTGACCAGGATCTAGGAAAGAAGTTGTTGCTTTTAAAACAGTCAGTCTGAAATTGGTTGTCGAGACAAAAGGATTCCAAAAACAATATTAGTGCTTTTATGTTCATTGAGTTATTGGTGTTCAATAAAACCGTTCGTGCATTCACCTACTTACCGAAGTAGGTGAATCAAGGACCCTTTCTTTTCATGAGGGCAGAAGTTGGATCAAACACGATCACTTGAGAATCACGATGAGAGAAAACTGGATCTCTGGGTTCCCTTTCAGCCCGTTCCACCAATATTCTTCCCAACTGTTTCTAATTACACAAGTGAATTGAGGGTTTCAATTCACTTGTGTAATTAGAAACAGTTGGGAAGAATATTGGTGGAACGGGCTGAAAGGGAACCCAGAGATCCAGTTTTCTCTCATCGTGATTCTCAAGTGATCGTGTTTGATCCAACTTCTGCCCTCATGAAAAGAAAGGGTCCTTGATTTATTAGCGTTATAACTTTGATATTTTCCTCAACTACAAACAGATTGAAAACGGCAAGAAAAACCTCTGCAAAAAAGGGGGGGTAAAGAAAAAAATCTATCATCCCCTTTGCCCAAAGTATTTCTCGGCTTTACTCGTTTATTCGGGCGCCAATTTATTAATTAAATTTGTTCGGGAGGGAATGATTAAAGGCGGCACCAACTTCCGCTCGGGAATCGAACGAAAACAGTTTCATTCGGAAGGCTCAAAAGACTAAGTTGATTCGAAGTTCTGTTGGGTTAGGTTTGTGTAATTCGTTTATCACGCGTCGCGACGTCTAATGACGGAAGTCAATCAGTTGTAAGGAAATTATCAAGTAGCAAATTGTGGATCAGTTGGTGGTAGCGGAGTATTCCTCCTGTTGATTCGTCATTATAAATTAGTCGATCCAAGCAGCTTTTTCAAACTGGGTGTTACATAGTTGAATAATTAGTGTGGGGCAATGCGTATGCTTCTGGTTGATCATTATACATGTTTATATTGAGCGTGCATTAAAAAAATGTGTTGCCCTCCCTAAAAATTCGTTAGTTTATTTATCAAGAGGCGTAAAATTCAAAATGCTGCGAAGATAATTTGTAAAAATTTCTGTAGGTATGCCCATTAGGATAATAAATCCATGTTTTTGAATGCGTTTTGAATTTTACGCGTGTCTTTGTCCCATGCGTAAAAATGTCACAAACCCTTGTCGCATGGGTTTATTATTCTAATGGGCATACCTACAGAAATGTTTACAAATTATCATTGATTATTGATAGTGACATTTAACTGTATTGATTCACCTGTTGATGATACCGCTTCGTGTTATTATACAAATATTTATGGTGATTTCAGACAATTCCCCAGCTTTTAACCAAAAAAAAAAAAAAAGTAGATGAACCTTCGTTACTACCTCAATTCTTCACTTCGGTCAAAATAAACTTAATATTCGACCTTCTCGCCGTACACCACATGGAAAACGATACCTCACTAGCTCATCTTCACTAAAGCCTCAAAAATTCCTCAAAAATCCCTATTTTTACGCCCATTTTTCACCCATAACACCCCTGGGTGTATTCCGATCGGGCTGCCGAGTTTCGGAGCACAGCTAGGGCCCAAATGTGTTCCCGAGTGGGGATCCAAAATGTTTGCGGAAAAACGACGATTTTATACCAAAATTTAACGTAAATTTAAGGCTGAAACTTCGTTAGAAGCTCAATTTTTCCACTCTTCGGTCAAAAACGACTTCATATTCGGTCTTCTCGTCCCAAAAACATGGAAAACGATACCTCAAAAGCTCATGTTACTAACATGATGATGATGTTTTACACCCATTTTTCACTCATCCCTGGGTATATTCCGATCGGGCTGCAAAGTTTCGGGACACAACTAGGGCCCAAATAGAGCATGTGTGCGAAAGAACGAATTTGTTTGACCGAAATAAAAGCAGATATGGATGATACGGCGGACGGACATTTCATTTTTGGAATCTACGCACTTTGAAACGCAAAAGAAAACATTTGGCCCCTCAAAATGTTTTCTTTTCCGTTACCCCCTGTATTATAAAATTTTCTTGCTGAGCGATTACATAGGTGTATTATTCACAGAATAATAAACCAAAAGGCCTACTGATGGGATATCCACAGGCTCGTCTACTGCTTCAGCGGCTGCCTGTACGTGTGCGCTGATGATGAGTTTCTTGTTGCTCTACGCAGGAAATAAAACTGCGCAACCTCCCCAGAAAGTCTGAAGGATCAAGAATCAGATCCGCTTTACCTCGCCTTCCTCGGGACCACTTACTTATTTATCCCGCCCCCGTGTTTCAAGTTTGCGACTAACTTGAGCAGTTGGAGCAGGGAAAGTGTGGAAAGTTCCCGAGATTATATTAGCATTTCGATGTGGTGGAATACGTGGTGCGAAAACTTTTTTTTCTCATCTTCAATAAAGAAGAAGAAAAAAAAGGAAACCTATCTAAGTCTTACTTCAGCGCTCGCATAAAGTTCGGGACCTTCAAAGCTCCAGGCTAACTAAGTCTTCATTTTTCGTTTTTGGTTTATATTCTGTGAATAATACACCTATGTATTCACTCAGCAAGCAATATTTTTGTAACATCCCCTCAAAATTTGTTCTTTTACTTGACAAGAGAGAGAAGCAAGCAATATTTTTGTAACACCCTCTCAAAATTGCCTACAGTTGGACAGTAAATTATTATATTATACCTCAAGAATAATGCATATTGTTATATTCGTAATCTATGTAAATAATATTGAATAAATTTCTCTCCCTCTTTTGGTTTATTATTCTTTGAATAATACACCTACCTATGTATTCGGTCAGCAAAAAATTTTTATAACACCCCCTCAAAATTTTTTCTTTTCCGTTTCAAGGTGCGTAGATTCCAAAACGCTGCAAAGTCCTTGTCACATGGGTTTATTATTCTACTGGACATACCTACAGAAATGCTGGCTGTTCATTTATTGTTTCTTTCATGCGTAATAATCGAAATAGCTATTTCTGGTGGTTTCCACCAATTTCGGCCCCCAAAACTTGAATAAGGTACGCTCCGTTTTTTTTTTCTTTTTTTTCTCCAAATTATCCTTGATCATTGGTAGTACCATTTAATCGTCTTGATCCACGTGTTGACACTTTTCCTAGTGTTATTATACAAATTGATGGTGATTTCAGGCGATTTCGCAAGTTTTTGACTCATAAAAAATCAATTTTGGGAGCTGAACATCTGGTACAATCTCAATTCTCCACTCCTTGGTCAAAATTGACTTCATATTCGGTTTTCTCGTCCCCAAAAACATGGAAAACGATACCTCAAAAGCTCATTTTACTAACATGTTACTAAAACACACCGATCGGGCTGAAAAGTTTCGGGACACAACTAGGGCCCAAATGGAGCATGTGTGCGAAAGAACGACTTTTTTAGACCGAAAATGAAGCCTGCACACGTGATACGGCGGACGGCGTACGGCGTACGACGGACGGCGGACAGACATTGCATTTTTGGAATCTAGGCACCTTGAAACGGAAAAGAAAATATTTTGAGGGGGTGTTATAAAAATTTTTTGCTGAGCGAATACATAGGTGTATTATTCACAGAATAATAAACCAAAATGCAATGTCCGTCCGCCGTACGCCGTCCGCCGTATCACGTGTACAGGCTTCATTTTTGTCTAAAAAAGTCGTTCTTTCGCACACATGCTCCATTTGGGCCCTAGTTGTGTCCCGAAACTTTTCAGCCCGATCGGAACGTACCCAGGGATGTTATGAGTGAAAAAGTGCACAAAAATAGGTACTTTTTGTGTTTTAGTAACATGATAGTAACATGAGCTTTTGAGGTATCGTTTTCCATGTTTTTGGGGACGAGAAGACCGAATATGAAGTCCATTTTGACCAAATAGTGGAAAATCGAGGTTCTACCAAATGTTCAGCTGCCAAAATTGATTTTTTATGAGTCAAAAACCTGGGAAATCGTCTGAAATCACCATCAATTTGCATAATAACACTGGAAGTAGTATCAACACGTGGATCATGAAGGTTAAATGGCACCAATGATCAAAGATAAATTGAAAAAAAAAGAAAAAAAAGGGAGCGCACCTACCTAATTCGTGTTTTAGGGGCCAAAATTGGTGGAAACCATCAGAAATAGCTATTTCGATTATTTCACATGAGAAAAACAATAAATGAACAGCCAAGATTTCTGTAGGTATGTCCAATAGAATAATAAACCCATGTGACAAGGACTTTGCAGCATTTTTTCTCTGTAATTATGATCATTAGTGTTGTTAAATTGTTTTACATCTTACTAATAGACATACATCAATAAAAATACAAGGTGCGTAGATTCCAATTTCCGTACGCCGTCCGCCTATCATCCTTGCCTACTTATTTTCGGTCTAAAAAATTCGTTCTTTCGCACACATGCACCATTTTGGCCCTAGCTGTGTCCCAAAACTTTGCAGCCCGATCCGAATATATCCAAGAGTGTTACGGGTGATAAAGGGGGTAGAAATAGGGTTTTTGGTGTTTTAGCAACATGAGCTTGTGAGGTATTGTTTCCCATGTTTTTTTTTAGGCCGAGGACTCCGAATATGAAGTCGTTTGTGACCAAAGAGTGGATAATTGACGTTCTAACGAAGTTTCAGCCTAAATTTACGTTGGTTTGTTCCAAAATTTTCGTTTTCCCGCATACAGTTCGGGCCCATTTTGGGAACAAAGCTCGGCAGCCCGATAGGAATACACCGAGGGGCGTTATGGGAGAAAATGGGTCGTAAAAATAGGGGTTTTCAAGGTTTTCTTGAGGTTTTAGGGAACATTGAGCTTGTAAGGTATCGTTTTCCATGTTTATTGGGCGAGACAACCGAATACATATGCAGTTGATTTTGACCAAAGAGTGAAGAATTGAGGTTGTAACGAAGGATCGGCTCCCAATATTCATTTTTATGAGTCAAAAACATGGAAAAGTGCCTGAAGTCACCATACATTTGTATAATAACACTAGAAGTAGTAGCAGGTGAATCAAGACAATTAAATGGCACTATCAATGATCAAACATAATCTGTAAAAAAAATGGGCCTAATTCGTGTCTAAAGGGGCCAAAATCAGTGGAAACCATCAAAAGCCATTTCAGTTATTGCACATGAAAGAAACAATAAATGAACAGCCAACATTTCTGTAGGTGTGTCCAGTAGAAAACGAGTAGGAGTAACGTGATTTCTAGCTCAAAGGGCCGCGTTCTGAGTGTCCAGAGTTTAGTTCGGCGAACTAGGGCAGGTTGGCCACTAAGGGCAGGAGTAGAGGTTGTTGAAATATTAAACAGAGGCGAGTAGGGGCGTCGTGGAGTGGGTGGCTGGACAGTAGTCGGATTCTGAGCACGGAGCGAGCTGAGAATGGGTCTGTTGGTCAGAGGGTGGCAGGTGGATCATTGTGGAAGACTTTTTCTTGTTCGGGTTTCTGCGCAGTGGCGTGTCCATAAGGTCATTTGGGCCACTGCTCCGACACTCAGAAACACTAAGAGTAAAAAAAAAAAAAAAAAAACAACCATGTGTTCAGTTTTGGCATTTGAATTTCCTTCCCTAAACTGTACCTAGCATTTTTCACAAAGTTCAACAGCGACTCGACAGAGTTCTCTGGCTATGGATATTCAGTACCTATATGTGGTTCCATCATGTTGGCTCCCTGTAGCTCCCCAGACGGAGCATGTTATCGGAATATAGTGACGGTAATCGATGCAATCGAAATCGAAACCTAGGCTCCTGAAACTGGCAGATCCTGGGACCTTGCGTGGCCCATCTGCTCAAGCTCAGTCGAGTAAAAATGGTGTTCGCCACGCCCACTTCGGGCCACTGCCCCAGAATCTGATTTCAACCCCAAAATCGTTCATTTCACAATCGATTCGATCCCTTCGATTCAATTAGTCATATCGATACGAGATGATTCTTCTTCTGATTTGTTTTTCTCTGAATCCCATTCGCTTTCTCTGTCAGTTTTCAATTTTTTGTGTGTCAAATTTCGCGCGTTTTGCGTTCAGTCCGGTTCCGGTGACAGATTTGTATTTGTGGCACCTACGTGCGTTTTGTCCTGTTTGCTGTTTGTGGATTGATCGGCGTCAGCAGACAGTTGTGTCCCGCAACTTGGCAGCCCTATCGGAATAGGTATATCCAGGGGTCTTATGGTGAAAAATGGTTTAAAAAAATAATGTTTCAGTAACGTACCTGCGAACGTATCTAACAAAGTTTCAGCCTTAAATTTACTTCAAATTTTGGTCTAAAATCGTCGTTCATCCGCACACAGTTTGGATCCCCATTTGGGGGAACACAAACATATGGCTTAGTTATGCTCCGAAGCTTGGCAGCCCGATCAAAATACACCGAGATTGGTGTTGTTACGCTTGAAAAATAGGGGTTTTCGAGTTTTTTTGAAGTTATAGTGAACATGAGCTTGTGTGGTATCGATTTCCATGTTTTTTAAATTCATTTTTTGTTAGTTAAAAACCTGGGAAATTGTCTGAAATAACCTTAAAAATGTATGGGTAATCACCAGAAGTAGTATTAGCAGGTGAATCAAGACAGTTGAATGGCACTGTCAATGATCGAAGATAATTATTGGTAAAAATAGGAGCCCAATTCTTGGACCAGATATGTTGGAAACCATCAGAAACAACAATTCAAATATTGCACATGAAAAACGTTGCAAATTATTACACAACGGTTTAACATTTACCTGTTTAGATGCCCCTTCTGCGTAGATCACTGTTTTCTGTGGTCAGTACCCTCGAGCTACCCCCTGGAAAACTCTAAATCGGGTACTGGAGCTGGCCCGGGAATTAAATTTTTATACAAACGGAAGGGATTCTGACGAAGTTTCATACTTGAGATTGCGTTAAATTCTGGTCTAGAATCGTCGTTATTTGGGTCCCCATTCGAGAACACATTTGGGTCCCAGTTGTGCTCCAAAGCTCGGCAGCCCGATCGGAATACACCCAGAGGTGTCAGGGGAAAAATTGGGTTTAAAAATCGGGGATTTCTATGGATTTTTGAGGTTTTGGTGAACATGAGCTTGTGATGTATCGTTTTCCATGTTTTTCCATGTTTTCGGAGACCGAATATGAAGTTGATTTTGACCATTGAGTGGAAGATTGAGGTTGTAACGAAGGATCGGCTCCCAAAATTAATTTATTGTGAGTCAGAAACCTGGGAAATTGTCTGAAATCACCATAAAATTTGTATAATAACGCTAGAAGTAGTATCAACAGGTGAACCAAGACAATTGAATGGCACTGTCAATAGCTGTTTCAATTATTGCGCATGAAAGAAACAATAATGAACAGCCAACCTTTGTGTAGGTATGTCCAATAGAATAATAAAATGTGACAAGGACTTGGCAGCGCTTTTCATTGATTTGACCGATGTTCTCGAGACGTAGGTAAAGGCTTGTTTTCCTAGCGACCGGATTTCTACGCAGCGCGAACCAAATTGACTCAATCGCGTCTACGGGAGCGCGAAATGTATCACGCAGCGTGAACGTATTTTCCTCGATCAACGACATAGGCCCAGTACGGTCAGTGTGTCTGTAGCGAGCCTGCGAAATGGAGGGAAGAAAATAAAAATTCGCGATGATTCTGCTCATTAAGGAAATCATGGGCAGTCTATAATTTCCCAGTAACTTTGGATCACCTGCTTTAGATAATGGCGTGACGATTGCCGACTTATAGATTTTGGGAACACTCCGGTAGTGAAACTAAGATTTATTACATAAGGCAAGGGCATTATTAATGATTTATTAATGATTGAAATTAATAAATGACTACTTCGTTTGTAGTCAACTGTCTAAATGAGCCTGCAACTCCAGGCAATGTTATCTTATACAATAAGTTGGGAAATGAACGTTTAGCCTCCTCGAACTCCCGTCAGGGAGGGCTACGTTTGGCTACGTTTGATTTTCGCCCATCGAAGGGTACACGGAACAGTCGAGGAACAGTCGCGTACACCGAACACTCGGGTCAGTAAATATTATGGGGACCGAATAAGCAGAGCAAATATGGTAAGTTAAGACTCATTTGGGACACTATTAATGACACAGCTAATAGAACGGATAGAGTGGACACTCCTCTTTCTATTGGCTGTGTCATTAATCCACTCTACCCGTTCTATTAGTTTAGTTTAGATGGAAGATGTATTAACACAGAAGATAATTTGAAAGAAGTTACTAATGCTTTTAACAGCCACTCTTCTACCATTGATGCTAGAATAGCTAATCCTTCAGGGACCATTAGCTCAGAGGATAAGATAAAGAAGTTCCTGAAGGGTTAAGCTATTCTAGCATCAACGGTAGAAGAGTGGCTATTAAAAGCATTCCTAGCTTCTTTCAAATTATCTTCAGTGTTAATACATCTTCAATACAAACTAATAGAACCGGCAGAGTGGACACTCCTCTTTCTATTGGCTGCGGCTGGGTCATTAATAGTGTCCCAAATGAGTCTTAACTTTACCATTTGCTCTGCTTATTCGGTCCCCATAATATTTACTAACCCGACTGTTCCGTGTATGCGACTGTTACTCAACTGATCCGACCGTTCCGTGCACCCGACTGTTCCGTGTACCCGACTGTCCGCGTACCCGACTGTTCCTCAACTGTTCCGACTGTTCCGTGTACCCTTCGATAGATGAAATCAAACGTAGCCGTTCCTTGTACCCGACTGTTCCGTGTACCCTTCGATAGGCGAAATCAAATGTAGCCTAACGTAGCCCTCCCTGACGTTCTTTTCCCAACTTGTTATGGCCGATTATTTAAAGCCTGAAGAGCCGGAGCGGACCGTCCGCCTCGTTTCCCTTTTGTTTGCCCCAACTTAAGAACGAGAGCAAATACCCGACTCGTAGGTTGGTTCCCTCCCGTCTTCCTTCCTTCTCATCTGTTCTGATTCCCACTCTGCCCACTTATATTCCCCACTTCCGCTTTTCTCTCACCCCCCACCACCACCTCCCCTCAAACACCCCTTAGGTTTTCTCCATTCTCCTCAACCCCCCCCCCCCCCCCCCTCACCACCAATGTTTGATCAGTAGTCTTACTTTTCAAGTTCCCCTCCTCAGACAGGCCTCGCCTCCTCAGCGTCGGTCTCACTTTTCTCCCGGATCCGGGATGCTTGACGTCGTTTTCTATGCAAACACCCGTCGAAGGCGGAGGAAACATCTTCATATTAACCGGACGGGGAACGCGATGGCCGATGGTACAAAAACTCAACAAAAACCGCTGCTATAGGACCTACCCACAGAAATGCTGGCTGTTCATTTATTAGCGAATTTTCGAAGAAAAGGAAGCTATTGTTCTCGGTCTACAATTTTTAAAACTCGAATTTCCGAAAGATTTTTATACCAAAATCCGTTTCAGACCATCCTGAATTCACTGCCGAAAGACACCAAAAATTACATGTATATATATATATATATTTATTTATATATATATTTATATATATATTTATATATATATTTATATATGTATGTGTCATTCCAGACGATAACTCTCGAAAGAATTGAGATAAAAAGTTCAAATTTGCACGAAAAATCTGTCTTGGCAATCGACAGGCTAAGTTCGTAGATGGGCAGAATCGGGTCACTCTAAGGGGGAATTTTGGGGAGTTTTAGGGGGGAAAAATTACCCATAAATTCCCAAAATGAAACAGTCTGACAAGTGACACCTCATTTTAAAGGTTTTTGTACGCTGAACACGATGGTGAAATCAGAATTGCGATATCTCATTCCGTTCTCAAACTGGAGCACTTTGAAGATTAAGGAACGTGGTTATTTCTTCGAAAATTCGCTCTTATAGCCATGCTGCATGACTGTGGTTTTTTTTTGTTTCTTTCATGTGCAATAATTGAGTTTGATGACCGGAAATGTTTATAGAAATTAAATTAGTTGTTTACTGGTCTGATTCACCATTCTGTCACCAATTTTGCTGATTTTAAGCATTTGTGAATTTATAACCCCTTAAAGTGACCAACTTCGATAATAATCAGTTCATAATGGTCATGCAGACATTTTTGTCTTGGGTGCTATGAATGCACGTGTCATAACTCACGTGTGGTGTGTGCAAATTTGATTGAAAACAATTTCCTAGCTCTCAGTTGTGGCTGCGGAGCCTTGTTTACGTCTTTTAGCGAATTTTCAAAGAAAATGAAGCTATTGCAATGGCTTCGAAATTTAAATAATATAAATTTTTGGAAATTTTCTTCATAGAAATCCGTTTCAGACCATTCTAAAACGATTCCTGAAATTTAACACTTTTTTATATGTATATATATATTTATATATATATTTATATATATATGTGTCACTCCAGACGATAACTCTCGATAGAATTGAGATAAACAGCTCAAATTTGCACAAAAAATCTATCTTGGCAATCGAAAGGCTAAGTTCGAAGATGGGCGAAATTGGCCTACTCTAAGGAGGGTTTTGGCGCATTTAAAGTGCGCAAAAATTACCCAAAAATCCCCAAAATGTTATTTTCCAACAAGTGACCCCTCATTTTAAAGTTTTTTGCACGCTGAACACGATGGTGGAATCGGAGTTTAGATATCTTGATCCGTTCTCAAATTAGAGCATTTAAAGTGCGCAAAAATTACCCAAAAATCCCCAAAATGTTATTTTCTAACAAGTGACCCCTCATTTTAAAGGTTTTTGCACGCTGAACACGATGGTGAAATCGGATTTTAGATATCTAAATCCGTTCTTAAATTAGAGCATTTAAAGTGCGCAAAAATTACCCAAAACTAGGATAATCTTTAAACTCTTACCCCCCCCCCCCCCCCCCCCCCCTTAGAGTGGTCAGATTGAAAAATGTGAGAAGTATTAATTGAAGACGAGAGTTCGAAGCAAAAAAGGGGGAGGCAAACGATTAGTACAACTCCTTGAATTTCCCATTTGACATATAATTGTTATGATACCTTCATAGATAGACAAGTACCGGCCCACGTATTACTAGAAGGAAGACGAAAGAAAAAATCTATTTCAAATTATTCAATTTAGGTACTAACAGTAGGAGGAAGAAGGTTAGGTAGGTATCTTATCAATTTATTATCAGTATCATACGAATATTTGATATTCAAAGGTAGGTAGGTACTTAACATGATAAAAATAATATCAATGAAGAAGGAAGGATCTACCTACCTAGTAGAGCAAATCTTGAACTGGTTTTAGATACCAGGCCTGAAATCGTAGTCAAGAGGAAAGGCCATTCAGAAGGAACAAGGAATCTACTCATAACAAACGGTAGAATCAGGATGGACAAAACGTACAAATTAAAATAAATACGAAGAGAATATACATAGAAAACCAAATTTTAGACCGAAGTTTTCCTTTATTCAAAACCATAGCCATTAATTCGAATATTTCTTTGAAAATTCGCTCATTAAGTCATGTTTCGTTTGGACTCCAGAGAAAAATGACCCGGATTAGAGGAAATTCGTTGAGACTCGATATGACTTGGTATCAGTCATCCTGCTGGCCATTGTTGGGGCTGATGAATGGCAGCGGCTCTGAGAAAAGGGCAAGAAAACCATTCGTTCCTCACGTGACGTGTCTCAGAGGGTGTGGTCTGGAAGAGCCTCTGTCTTCCTAAGGTGATGAACTACCTACCATCAAAGGTTATCGGGGCGACATTATGCACGGTTTTCTCTGTCCGGCCTTCTCTTCCACGGTGAGTGAGGATCAGATTGTAATAAGCCTCCAAGTTCGAATAATCGCTGTATATAAAATAGTTTCACTTCAAAATATTGGACTAAACTGGGTAAAAAATTAATTTTAGGAATTTAGTCACCTGACTAAACATAACATGAAATCAATAAGTAGGTATAAAAGGGGGCTTCTGGAACAGCAATCTCCCTGCCAAGGACGAGGGTATGCAAAACTCCCAACACACAACCTGCCTGTGGTTACAGAGCCATAAAGGGAATTTCTTCATCAGCTGGTTGACTCGAAGGTTCAAGTCCACGACCCGGGCAGCTAAATTTTCCCGTCACTGGGGCGAAAAACGCTGAAAATTATTACACAACGGTTTATTAATTTACCCGTAGATCACTGTTTTCTGAGGTCAATACCCTCGAGTTCCCTCCTCGGAAGCCCTAAGTGGAGTACTGGCTTTCAGACAAATGCGCGGGATTCAATAATTAAATCATTAATTATTTTTAGTTATTCATGAAGCTTGTAATAATTTAGCTGTATAGATGCCCCTTCCGCGTAGATAGTATAATAAGCCGTTGTGTAATAATTTACGTTGTGTGATATTTTACCCAATAATAATTTAACTGTACAGATGCCCCTTCCGCGTAGATAGTATAATAAACCGTTGTGTAATAATTTACGTTGTGTGATAATCTACCCAATAATACTTGAGCGTTTGTTTGATCAAGCTGCAACCTATCAACAAAATCCAGTAGTCCATCACTTCTTCTCAAATGAAATAATATCGCAGAACAAACAACTCGACTTCATACAGCCATCCTTGATTATAATCAGGTGCTCCCTAGCGATGATATCTGGGCCGGATTTATACAGTTTGATTCACGATCGTGTTGGCGAAGCTTTTCGGTGCACACGAACGGCTGGACGTACAATGCTCCGGGTGGTCTCCACAAATTCTATGGTTCAAGATCAGTTTGAAAACTTGAAAAAAACCATACCCTTCTATTGAGTTTTCGAGCTACGGCGTCCTTGGAGATTTCAACCCCTATTTGTCAGAAAGAGATTTCAACCCCTATTTGTCAGAAATGACTAACAGTAACGCCGAGCTTCGAGGACCAACTAGATACAATCGGGACCTATAAACCGAATTTCGTCAATGTTGGTTCATGGTAACTAAGAAAAGTGCGAAGTACGGGGTATGGCGGATAGGCAGACATTTTTTTTATTGCATTTTCGGATTCTACATCAAATTTTGAGAGGGGTTAAAAATTGTTCCATTGCAAAGGTTCATTATTGAAAACAATAAACCAAAAGTTCTGTCTGTCCGCCTTACGCCGTACTTGGCACTTTTCTTGGATACCGCGAACCAAAATTTATCTGGTGAAAAATACGGGCTGAAATTTTCAGAACGCCGTAGCTCGAAAACTTTCAAAGTAAGTTTTTTTGTTTATTATTTTCAATAATGAACCATTGGAATCGAGCATGAAAAAAAAAATTCTTACCCCCCTCAAAATTTGATGGTTTACGTTTCAAGGTATGTAGAATCCAAAACTGCAATAAAAATATTTCTGTCTGTCCGCCGTACGCCGTACGGGCCACTTTTCGTAGTTACCATGAAAGAAAATTGATGAAATTCGGGTTATAGGTTCCGTTCGGCGTCTAGTTGGTCCTCGAAGCTCGACGTTACTGTGAGTCATCTCTAAGGGGTTCAAAATAGGGGTTGAAATTTTCAAAACGCCTATACCAATTTTTTACGTGAATATTTTTACGGTTTTGAATAGTTCTTGAACTTGCGAGTTTTTTAAGACCATCCGGAGCGTCGTACGTCCAGCCGTTCGTTCACAGTAAGGCCCCGAAGTTTGCACCGACAGGTATTTTCGACTCCAGTGTGAATGAAATTGTATACAATTCAAACCAAATCTCGTAACCAGAGACGCGCCCACAATAGGAAATTTGGCGGAGATGAAATCATTGCTAGGGATCACCTGATTATATTGGCGGAGTATGAAGTCGAGTTGGTTGTTCTGTGATATTATTTCATTTGAAAAACGATGGCTCTTTTGGAGTTTGTTGGTAGGGAGTGAAACTTGAACAAACGTTGAAGTATTATTGATGGGTAAATTATTACTACGGTAAATCGTTACTCAACGGTAAATTATTACACAACGGTTCATTATACCATCTACGTAGAAGGGGCTGGAGTTTGTTGGTAGGTACTTTCGCAACTTTTTTCACACCTCATCAACAATTTCTTTTCAGAACTTCATTATGTGTGTTTCTTTTTGTTAGGTACTGTTTGTCATCGGCAGAATTATTTTAGCAACATTTAACTCGTGATTTAGGTAGGTACCTAGTAACATGTACGGGGTTAGGTACTAACCTACGGAGGGTCTGCGATCTACATTATGTGTATAGAATAGTACATATCATAAATTATATAGACGGGTTATCTATACATAGAGCTGTGATCTGTAACGGAACGGTATTCTATACAAAATAATAAACCGTTGTGCAGGGATTTGCAGCGTTTTTTTTAACGTCTTTAAATTGATTTTTAAACAAAGAATTTTGTGAGTTCAGGCGGAGCATTGTACGACCAGCCGTTTGTTTGCACCGAAAAGTCTCGTCAGCACGATCGTGAATCAAACAGTATAAAATCCGGCAAAGGTATCATTGCTAGGGAGCACCTGATTATAATCGCGGACGGCTGTATGAAGTCGGTTGGTTGTACTGTCATACTTTTTCATTCGAAAAAATGGTTTTGGATTTTGTTGATGTACTTTTGCAACTTGAACAAACGTTGAAGCATTATTGATCAGTAGATTATTACACAATGGTAAGTTATTATTACACAACAGTTAAATTATTACACAACGGTTTATTATTGATGGGTAAATTATTACACAATGGTAAGTTATTATTACACAACAGTTAAATTATTACACAACGGTTTATTATACTATCTACGCCAAAAACTGTTTATTATACTATCTACGCAAAAAGGGGCATCTATATACAGGTAAATAATAAACCGTGCGCTCACAAGCTCACAAGCTCATGCCCTCGAAAACCACTATTTCTACGCCCATTTTTCTCCCATAACACTCCTGGGTGCATGCCGACCAGGCTGCTGTGTTTCGGAGCACAACTAGGACCCAGATGTGTTCCCAAATGGGGACCCAAACTGTGTGCGGAAGAACGACGATTTTAGGCCAAAATGTAACGTAAATTTAAGGCCGAAACTTCGTTAGAGCCTCAACCACTCTTCGGTCAAAATCGACTTCATATTCGATCTTCTCGTCCCCAAAAACATGGAAAACGATTCCTCAAAAGCTCATGTTCTTTACATGTCACGAAAACACCAAAAGTACGTATTTGTATACCCAATTTCACTCATAACACCCCAGGGTATTTTCCGATCAGGCTGCAATGTTTCCGGGCACAGCTAGTGCCCAAATGGAGCCTGTGTGCGAAAGAACGAATTTTCAGATCGAAAATGCATAGCATTTTCTGAATCTACGTACCTGGAAACGTAAAAGAAAACATTTTGTTGTACACATTTTTTGCTGAGCGATTACATAGGTGAACTATTCACAGAATATATACTTATCTGTTACCAATTTATCGTCCAATTCAACCTTCTCTGAACTGAGCCAACAGTTTTGAACTGCTCCGGGTGTCAGTTCGGCACAACTGCCTTGAACCGAAGTCAGGCAGTTAATCAGCATTTCCTATAAAAATCGTAGTATGAAGGCTGTTTTTCCTTGAAAAAAAATAATAAATAAATGAAAAAATAAAATTTTTTGCTCCATTGTCTGAAGCCCACACCCCAAGACAAACTCGAGTTAGTTGCTGGTATATTCACCGGAGAATATAACGTTCGGGAGATGAACCATTTGTGGATGGAAGCCATCCAGATAGGAACGGAATGAATTCCTCTTCAACAAGTAATTACCGTCAGGAGCGCCGAAGGGCGAGACCTCCCAATGGTCAAACTTTCGTTATTATTCAGGAATTTGATTAGGGTCACCTTTCAGTTTTCCCGCTAGCTGAAGGGGACATATTCTTTGTCGTTGAAAACTCCAATTAACAAGAAGTGCAAGGGGGAGGGGCGGATATTGTGCCGGATTCAACTATTAATTTAATTAGGTACTAATTTAAATTAGGTTCTATCTCCCCTCATCCCACACCAACCTTCATAACTCTCGTACGTGATTGAATAGCATAAGTTTACAACGGAAATAATAATTCTTAATGTAAATCCTGTTTTATAGGTACATTTTAATTACCTACAGTAGAAATTCCATTAACCGTGAACGGTGGGGCTGTAGGTACCCCGGACAATGGAATGGTTGAAAATAGAGAATAACTCCTACCATCCAAATTAGAGTGCATTAGAAATAGTTGTGATGAAGCGGAACGCGCTTGTCCTTTTCCACACGTTTTGGTTTATTATTCTGTGAATAATACACCTATGTATTCGCTCAGCAAAAAATTTTTATAACACCCCCTCAAAATTTTTCCTTTTCCGTTTCAAGGTGCGTAGATTCCAAAAATGCAATGTCCGTCCGCCGTACGCCGTCCGCCGTATCACGTGTACAGGCTTCATTTTCGGTCTAAAAAAATCGTTCATTCGCACACATGCTCCATTGACCCTAGTTGTGTAATGAATTATCTTGTTATTGTGTAAATAAATTATCTCTGATCATTGATAGTACCATTTAATCGTCTTGATCTACCTGTTGACACTTTTTCCAGTGTTATTCTACAAATTGATGGCGATTTCAGACGATTTCCCAGGTTTTTGACTCATAAAAAATCAATTTCGGGAGCTGAACATCTGGTAGAACCTCAATTTTCTATTCTTGGGTCAAAATCGACATTCGATTGATTTGATCAATACGATTAAATGGTACTATCAGAGATAATTTATTTAAAAAAAAAAAAAAGGAGCGTATACCTACTTCATTCGTGTTTTGGGGGCCAAAATTTGTGCAAACCACCAGAGATAGCTATTTCAATTATTTTATATGAAAGAAACAATAAATAAACAGCCAACATCTCTGTAGGTATGTCCAATGGAATAATAAACCCATGTGACAAGGACTTTGCAGCGTTTTGATTTATTTTCTATAGATAATACACCGATGTATTCGTCCGGTAAAAAAAAATTTGTGTAACACCTCAAAAATTTTCTTACACATTTCCAGGCGCGTAGATTCCAAAAATGCTATGGCCGTCCTCCGTACGCCGTATCGTCCATATCTTTTACTTTATTTTTGGTCTTAGAAATTCATTATTTCGCACACAGGCTCCATTTGGGCCCTAGTTGTGTCGCCAAATTGCAGCCCGATCGGAATGTACCCAAGGGTTTATGAGTGAAAAACCTGATAAATCGTCTGAAATCACCATAAATTTGTATAATAACACTGGAAAAAGTGTCAGCACGTGGATCAAGACGATTACATGGCATTACCAGTGCAGTGATAAAAAATGGTTTAAAAAGAAAAAAAAAGAAGGGCGTACCTGATTTGTTTTAGGGCCAAAATAGCTATTTCGATTATTACACATGAAATCTATACATATAATAAAACATTGTCTGTTTGTCTGTCTGTTTGTTTGTCTCGGCATCAATTGAGAACGGCTGAACGTAGAAAGTTGCGGCTGGTACCATTTGACGCAGAATTTATCTGGGAAGGTTTATGAAAAAACCGCATTTGAATCTGTCCATCCGTTGAAACGCTATGAATGAAATACTACTAAAAAACGTGTTATAATCACTTCTATGAGGACGTTTATGCTTATAATAACTTTGAACGGTTGGACGTAAATCCGATTGTAGTAAGTTGCGGCTGGTACCATTTGACGCAGAATTTATCTGGGAAGGTTTATGAAAAATCCGCATTTGAATCTGTCCATCCGTTGAAACGCTATGAATGAAATACTACTAAAAAACGTGTTATAATCACTTCTATGAGGACGTTTATGCTTATAATAACTTTGAACGGTTGGACGTAAATCCGATTGTAATTAGATTCTGGATTCAGCTCGACGAGTACATTCAAGTGGTACTTCAATCAGGATGTTAGTGGGAGGGGGTTACAGGTTATGAGAGGGGGCGGGGGTCTACAGAAATTTCAAAACTACTTGACCAATTGGAGTGCAACTTTGGGAATTTGTTGTGTGAACATTGAGGAATGTTTCTAACCAGGTAGGGAGGGTTCATAGGATACGGGTGGGGGGGGGGGGGTTAATGGCAGTTAGGGTTGGCATTGGGGAAGGTTTCTGATCAGTTGGGGAGGGGGGGATACAGGGGGTGTCTGTTCTACCGTTGCGAAGCGCGGGTACACAGCTAGTAAACAATAAATGAACAGCCAACATTTCTGTAGGTATGTCCAATAGACTGAGTCCTTGTCACATGGGTTTATAATAAACCCATTACTATTATAAACATACCTCTGGGTATATTCCGATCGGGCTGGAAAGTTTCGGGGACATAACTAGGGCCCAAATGGAGCATGTGTGCGAAAGATCGACTTTTTTAGACCGAAAATGAAGCCGGTACACGTGATACGGCGGACGCGGACAGACATTGCATTTTTGGAATATACGCACCTTGAAACGGAAAAGAAAAAATTTTGAGGGATAACAATTTTTGCTGAGGGAATACATACATAGGTGGTGTGTTATTCACAGAATAATAAACCAAAAGGGTGTGAAAATATGCTTTATTGGTGTTTTAGTAACAAGAGGGTAACCTTGTGAGGTATCGTTTTCCATGTTTTTTAGTACGAGAAGATCGAATATGAAGTCGGTTTTGACTGGAGTGGAAAATCTAGGCTCTTGAATTTACGTTAAATTTTGGCCTAAAACCGTCGAACTTCCGCACACGTTTGGTTCCCCATTTGGGATAACCTTTGGGTCCTAGTTGTGCTGCGCAGCTCGGGTGCCCGATCGGCATACACCCAGGGGTGTTATGGGAAAAAATGGGTGTAAAAAAAATGTTAGAGATTTTGTTTTGGGGTTTGTGAACACGAGCTTTGGTCAAAATTAACTTCATATTCGGCCTTCACGCACTAAAAAACATAGAAAACGATACCTCACAAGCTCGTGTGCACGAACCCCAAAACAAAATCTCGAACATTTTTTTTACACCCATTTTTTCGGCGTGAAGGCCGAATATGAAGTTAATTTTGACCAAAGATTTAAAAATTGAGGTTGTAACGAAATTTCAGCTCCCAAAATTCATTTTTTGTTAGTCAAAAAGCTGGGAAATTGTCTGAAATCACCATAAATTTGTATAATAACACCGGAAGTAGTATTAACGGGTGAATCAAGACAATTTCACTAACAATGAACAACGATAATGAATCTGTGCAACCAGACTGCAATCAGATTTGATGTTATTGGTAACAGGGCGCGGTATTGTAGCGATTCCGCTGTAGGTACGTCTCCATCAAAAGACCACACACAGATCGAGTTTTCGGAACGTAACTTGAGACATCAAACGGAGCGTTGGCGGGCCTCGCTCGCGGGTGATTCATCACAAAGACTCGACTGAAATGCGTGTGGCATTCGACAAGTAAATGGAGGATACCCCGCGCCTTGTCCACAACAATAACCGAAGCTCTCTACAATTGTGGGGGACCGCCTCTCCATCCAGCGTGGGGGTTAATAAACAACCTCTCATATCTCATGCTACCCCCTCCATACCACTGCCTCGCCGTATATCAACCCTCCCCTCCAAACCCAGTCGTAAATCGAACTGAAGGACAAGTTAACATGTTGCCTCTATTCCCGTCGTGCTTTGCGTTTCGCTGTCTCTCAATCCTCGCTTCCCAAAAGCTCATCCCGAGCCGGCTTCCCGGATTTTGAGTGAATGCCGATGGCCCCGAGGCAACAACATCCTTCTCTCTGTGATTTGTCGATCTGTCGAACTTGACAGCTGATCAATACAACACCGGAGCAATCGTGTTCTTCCCGCGATTGTCAACCTCTCGATTTGTGGGTGATGTTCAACTCGGGGTCGATGGCCGTCTTACCTAATTCAATATTAGAGAGCTAGTGGTTGACTTCTGACCAATTTTATACGCATTATTCCCTATACACTCGACAGAACCGGAGGTTTTGTATACTACATACGATATTCCACTATAAACGGTGTCCAGTACATCCGATTTCCACTGTAATTTAAAACCAACAATATTTACGGTGGTTACAATGGTGTACAACATGTGACAGTGTGACAATGGCCCCTCGAGTTCACCTCCTAGACCTGCGAGATTATCACCGGTTAAGAGGGGATATCAATTAGGCGTCCACCTAACGACCCCATCTCCACTGGAACAACAAACGACTCGAGAACAGCCACCGTCACAATCCTCCCCCACATGAACTGATAACAGAAGTGACAGGGAAAAGGGGGGGGGTTGAAAAGTAGTATGAAGTTCTGGTTCAGGAAAGGACACTAAACAACTCCATATTAGAGAGCTAGTGGTTGACTTTTGATCCTCAAAGATCTAAATACTTTGGATTGTCACCAGTTCACAATATTCTATATGCTCTTTCCGTTTCGCGTTTGCTTTTACAATCCAAACGCATTATTGTACATTACAATACAATACAAAGCAAACGCGAAACGGATTATAAGGATTGCTTTTACAATCCAAACGCATTATTGTTCATTACAATACAATACAAAGCAAACGTGAAACGGATTATAAGAGCATAAATATATAGAATATTGTGAACGGGTGAAACCAACTTGGAGTTAACTGAACATTAAACAAGCAAAAATACACTGCCAAGGTGATGGCACAGGAGCTTCCTCGTCACAATCAGAGTGACCCATTATAAAATAAAACAGACTCGGAAGCAAAATAACATAACATTACATTACATAACATTACATTACATTACATTACATAACATTACATTACATTACATAACATTACATTACATTACATAACATTACATTACATAACGTGAAATATACATATTACATAACATTACATTACATTACATAACATTGCATAACATTACATGAAATATACATATTACATAACATTACGTCCATAATACATTACGTCCATTATACATAATTGCGAAAGTTATGCGTGTTTGAAGAATTTCACGTTAGCGCATGCGCAGGGCGAACCGCTGGCTCTATCATGTTGAAATTTATATGGGACCTCAATGGGCCCTACCCGCTTAATCCCTGAGAATTACATTGAAATTGGGTGAAATCTTTGGTTACTACGGCTGTAACAAGGAAATTGAATCTATTTCACGCCAGCGCATGCGCAGAGCGCACCGAGGGTCCGATCATGCTGAAATTCATACTGGAACTCACTAGGCCTTGTCCAAACAACCTTGAAAATTTGAGCGAAATTGAATCAAAATTGTGAAAGTTATGCGTGTTTGTTGAATTTAACGTTAGCGCATGCGCATGCGCAGGGCGTACCGCTGGATCAATCATGTTGAAATTTGTATGGGACCTCAAGGGGCCTTATCCGCACCATCCCTCAAAATTTGAGCTGAATCAATTCAAAATCGTGGAAGTTATGGCTGTAACAAGGAAATGCGGACAGACTCACAGACTCACAGACCGACAGACACGGAACCAAATTTGTTCAGTAGGCTTTGAAACGCAAAATGCAAGTGGAAATTTTGATTTCTGAAGACAAAAATTTTTTGGCTCACGAAAGTGAACACAAGGCTTCCGATGCTTCGCAGACTCGGAAGCAAAATACCGACTTAGCGATTTGATGGGGAAGAACTGTGACTCCTGCTCAACTGGAACCGGTTGTAGTGTTCATACTTCTAAACGTACGTGGAATTTGGACCTCGTAATATCGACTCTCGCAGGTCATTCGTCACTCCTCACAGTCACATTGTAGCAGACCTAGGTTTCCGAACATGCACAGCCAATTGCCATGCCAATTGATGTATCCATTATAAAATGGGGATGTTTGTAAAGGAATACTTCTGCAAACATTATTTGGGCTTCCTTGGGGATTATTGATGTATAATGGATACATCAATTGGCATGGAATTGGCTGTGCATGTTCGGCATTGCATTTCTACGAACCATCCATTGTTTTGTACGATCTGATTACATAATGTTGTTTATCAATGCTGGGCATACGCGAAGCTCCTGGGTAACAAAAATATAAATAATAAGTATATTGACCAAATAAAAATATTAAACACATTCATATCAAATTATTCAATATACATCCACCTGAAAATCAAGAGTTGATTTGGTCGTGTGTATTTATCCGTTACTTATTTTCCAATTAAGTTTGTGGTCACTCTCAGCAGTGTTCGAAGTAGTATGTGGAGGTGGAAGGAGGGATTTTGGCAGAATTCTGCCCACGTAGGAACCCTATATCCCTTCTCGAACCTCCCGTATAGAAATTTAAAGGTGCAATCCCCAAATGGGGGATGAATGGCTCCCCTCCCCACCCCCCCCCCCCCCTCCCACGTGAGGTATCGAGGAACGTGAAAATTGAATAAATCACTCCTTATCTGGGGAAACACTGAAGGGTAGGTTACCTTCACGGTTGTACGGAATTTAATAGCAGGGAGGCGGCGAAAGGGTTTAAGAGAGTTTGCCACGCATTAGGGATATTTTTCATCGGGATACATTTATTCAGTGGGGCGGAATGAATGAAGGGCTGTAAGGGCGAGGGCGGTGGAGGGGATTTGGGTGTTATTACTGCTCTGTGACCGTTCCCTTATCTCTCCCATTTCTTACGTCACCTTCGTCTCACCGCGGGTATCATTCATCTCGGCACTCGGCTTCTCTTCTTGAGGCAAATGACATCATTAGGCTTGGCCCTTCACAAATCGAAATAAGATGTAACTAGTCCACCCGTCATGAGCACTCATTCAGTTATACAGAGAAGACTGAATCTGGATTATTAGCACCCTACATAACCGAACTATACAGGGTGTAACATGAGCGATGCAAAACCTCTCTCCCACGTGTTCTAATCTAATTTCCGACCAAAAATGTCGCATAACTTTTTTTTTTACTCCGCTTAAAACCCAACTTTTTTCACTTTTTAAGATTTTTTCGAGATTCCGACCTCGTCTCTCTAAAGCAGGTATAATTTCCTTAATTTAAAGAGTAAATTCAAATTTGAAGATACCGTTGAAAAGACCGTTAAATTTCCTGTCTCTCTAATGCCTGACAAAATTTTAACAAAAACAAAAACGAATTGACAAATGAACCAATGAACAAATTTTAGCAAAATTAAAAAACGAATTTTGGGATCTGAACCTTCGTTACAAGCTCAATTCTTCACCCTTTGGTCAAAATCAACTTCATATTAGGTCATCTCTCCCTAAAAAATGGAAAACGATAGGTACCTCATAACAAAAGCTCATGTTCACTAAAACCTCGAAAACCCTATTATTTTTACACACATTTTTCACCCTTAACACCCCTTGGTGTATCCCGATCCGGCTGACGAGCTTCGGAGCACTTTCAGCTTCAAATTACGTTAAATTTTGGCCTACTTCCACATTCACAGTTGTTCTCATATGGTGACCCAAACTGTGCGTGTGGAAGAACGACGATTTTAGGCCAAAATTCAATTTGAGAACACATTTGGGTCTCCTCGTCCTAAAACACATGGAAAACGATGCCTCACAAGCTCATGTTACTAAAACATCAAAACAAAACCCCTATTTTTACACCAATTTTTCACCCACAACACCCCTGAGTATATTCCGATCGGGCTGCCGATGTTTTGGGATAGAACTGGGGCCCAAATTTGTGAAAGAACAAATTTTTTAGGCTGAATATGAGTGGGATATGCATGATACGGCGGACGGACATTGCATTTTTGAAATCTACGCACCTGAAACGTGAAGCAAAGAATTGGGCGTGTTTGGGGGGGGGGGGGGGGGGTTAATTTTTTTGCTGAGCGAGTACATAGGTGAATTATTTACAGAATAATGAACCAAAAAATAAGTTACCAATGAATAAGTTACTGCATCTAGTATCATAGATGATATATATTGAAGTTTATAATTAAAACAAAACAATAATATACTTGGTAATATAACGGGTAAGTCGATTTGAATATAATTTAAAACCAAAAATATTTACAGTGGTTACAATGGTGTACAACATGACAGTGGACCTCCTAGACCAGCGAGATATCACCGGTTAACAGGGGATATTGATTAGGCGTCCACCAAACGACCCCATCTTCACCGGAACAACAAACGACTCGAGAACAGCCACCGTCACAATCCTTCTCACATGAACTGATAACAGAAGTATGACAGGGAAAAGGGGGGTTGAAAAGTAGTATGAAGTTCTGGTTCAGGAAACGACATCTAAACAACTTCAAGGTGACTAACCTCCATCGCATCGGTACTACCTCAATAATATTTACTGGTGGAGAACAAAGCTCCTACATACGAGTATCAGCGGAGAAAAAATATTGCCAGAGGTTGTTGTCCAGTGAATTGTGCTCCATCGCCTCCAAATGAGCTCAATGTATTATAATCATATTGACACTCTAAAGGGTGGGAAGGGGGTGGGGTAGCCAATAGATGTATGTTTTATCAAAGGGAAAGGATGTTTGTAAAGGAATTCTTCTGGAAACTTTTGGGCCATTCCTTCTGGTAAGCCCATAAAAAGTGGATGGATTATGGTGAATTACTCAGCGCTTACTACCAAACCGTGCTCTGCTGCCATGCGAAAGTGGACCCTCGAGAGTCCCCCTCCTAGACAAGCGAGATAATCACCGGTTAAGAAGGGATATCGATTAGGCTTCCATCAGAGGACCCCATCTTCACCAGAAAAACATACGACTCGAGAACAGCCACAGTCACAAACATGATTGGCGATGAGTGCTCGTAAGCGGACCACGTTGAGGAACCTCATCCGGTGGGACGTCCGGTACTGTGTGTTTGTTTCCATCTTTCGCCTCCCTGGAAAAATCTCACATACTGGGCAGGTCGAAGAGCCTCAGGAGGGCAACCACCCGGAAACCTGCCCATAAATTACACGAGGGCGAGCGAGAGGCGAAGGTAACTGACTACACCTGCCCCTCAAACTCCCTCGGGCTCTGGCTAATCTCCTCAGATTAGAAGGTGGGACAAAAAATAAATATAAAAAAGAGGGAAAAACGGATTTTTTCCCATTTCTTTGTGAGCATGAGTTGGTGACGAATGGTGACGAAGGGTGCTGGGTTGGGGGGGGGGGGGGGGGGGGGTGCTATCAGATGGGAACACGCCATCCCGAAATCTTCCTGTCCTCGGGAAGTAGCCCTGCATTATTCATAGAGACAAAAGCTGGGGAGCCCTTTCTGCCATTTAGCCGCTTCCTGAAGGTTCCCATTCCCGACTCATGTTCAATCGATACCTTCCCAGTGCCAGTCCTCAGTTTTTCTCCCTCCATCCAATGAGCATTAACCAATCGGTGACATCGATGTCGGTTAACGTTTGAGAATCGAAGTTTTGACGGTTTTGGTTTATTATTCCGTGAATAATGCACCCTATGTCTTCGCTCAGCAAACAGTTTACACACCCTCAAAATGTTTTGTGTTACGTCTCAAAGTGCTTAGATTCCCAAAATTCAATGTCCTTCCGCCGTATCAGCCATATCTGCTTAAATTTATTTCTAAAATTTAAATAATAAAAATTAAATTTCTTTCGCACACAGGCTCCATTTGGGCCCGAGTTGTGTCCCAAAACTTTGCAGCCCGAGCGGAAGATACTCAAGGGTGTTATGGGTGAAAAATGGGGGTGACAATAATTTTTTTTTGGTGTTAGCAACATGAGCTTTTGAGGTATCGTTTTCCATGTTTTTCAGGTAGGGGAGACCGAATGTGAAGTCCATTTTGACCAAATGGTGAAGAATTGAGGTTTTAACGAAGCTTAAGCTCCCAACATTTGTTTTTATGAGTCAAAAACCGGGGAAATTGTCTGAAATCGCCATAAACTTGTATTATAACACTAGAAGTAGTATCAACAGGTGAATCAAGACAGTTGAGTGGCACTATCAATGATCAAAAATAATCTGTCAAAAATAGGAGCCTAATTCGTAATTATGGGGGCCAAAAAATAGCCATTTCAATTATTGCGCATGAAAGAAACAATAATAGTTCCACCGTCTCATCCATATCTACTACATTTCGATCTCAAAAATTCGTCCTTCCGCACGCAGGCTCCTTTTGGGTCCTTGTTGTGTCCCGAAACTTTGCAGCCTGATTGAATTATACCCAGGGGTGTATAACTGGTGTCAGTATAGGTTTTTTTTGGGTGTTCGATATAACGAGCTTGTGAGGTATCGTTTTCCATGTTTTTTGCGGCGAGAAGACCGAATTTATGCGGTCGATTTTGACCAACGAGCGAAAAATTGAGGTAACTAATAACAGTGTTTCAGCGCTAAATTTACCTAGCGTTTTCGTGTAAAATTATCGTTCTTTCGCAAACAGGCTCCATGCTGGTGCCAGTTGTGCTCCGAAGCGCGGTAGCCTGATCGGGATACACCCAGGGGTGCTGTGGGTGAAAAATCTGTTTAAAAATGTGGTTTTCGAAGTTCCGTTCGAGGTTTTAGTGAACATGAGCTTGCGATGTATCGTTTTCCATGATTTTTAGGGCGAGAAGACCGAATATGAAGTTGATTTTGACCAACAAGTCAAGAATTGAGGTTATAACGGAAGGTTCATCTCCCAGAATCATTTTTTTATTACTCAAAACCTGGGAAATTGTCAGAAATGATCATAAACATGTATTATGACACTAGATGTAATATTGGCAGGTGAATCAAGACAATTAAATGACGCTAAGTATGTCAAAAATGCGGGCATACTTCGTGTTTTTTTGGGGGGGGGGGGGGGGGGGGCTTAAGTTGGTGGGAACCATCAAAAATAGCTATTTCCGTTGTTGCACATGAAAGAAACAATAAAATGAAACAGTCAACATTTCTGTAGGTGTGTCTAACAGAATAATGCGCCCACCTGGCAAGGACTGCAGCGTTTTTCGTTTCGTTCGGTGTCCATATGAAAGTTAGCGATGTATGTGAAGGGATCTCAGTGACCGCTGTATGTGGAATAAATAATTCTATGGTCGTTGAATGCGGGAAAAAAAGTTTTATGAGAAGTTCGTATGCAGCCGATTCACAAGAAGCCATCAGAACCCGGTGAAGTTGCAGGAATCATTGGAATTTGCGGCGGTGAATCTTCGTCCGAAGGGCCGAAAGCCTGTGCGTGACCCCGGCTAATCTCCTCGGCGCTTGCCTAGCAATAAAAGCCACGCGTGAAGGGAAAAGACACGATTTAGAGGGAACGATGTGACTGGGGGAGGACAAAGACACATAAACCACCTCGAGGTTTACTCCGAAGGGCCTTTCAGGTGATGGAATTGATGGGCGGTGGGGGGAGGGACATTTAAATTTCAAATGACTCGATATCTGTCGCAAGGCAGTGCTCCTCGGCGCCCTCGGAGGCGTTCCATATATCAGTCGCTCGGGAGGCGACGCCGGATAATTGTTTACTGTTGTGTGGCGAGTCTAATCTTGTCGCTGCACGCCACCAATAGAATCAGCTTGTTCCCTCGCGGAGACGACCCCTTTTTCTATAAAACTCCTTTTCATGAAACCTCTTATATAAACCGCTCCTCAGCCCCTTGTGCCGCCCTGTTTTCCATATTCATGGACTCTTAAAACTAATAATCTCAAACTCTACTAAATCGCGAACATTGTGATGTAACACAGCAAAAACTCAGCAAATTATCACACAACGGTTAATTATTTACCTGTACAGATGCCCCTTCTGCGTAGATCACTTGTTTTCTGTAGTCAGTACCCTCGAACTCGAAGCCCTGAATGGAGTACCTACTGGAGTCGGCCCCGGAATTAAAGTTTCATACAATGCGCGGGATTAAATAATTCAATAATGCATCATTCATCATTTTTTGTAGTTATTCGTGAAGCGTAAGATGAATAATAAACCGTTGTGTAATAATACCTGTATAGATGCCCCTTGTCTATAGTATAATTAACCGTTTTGTAATAATTTACAATAAATGCTTCAACGTGAACAGACGTTGCAAAAGTACCTGTCAGCAAAATCCAAAAAACCCATAATTTTTCAAATGATTATAATATCGCAGAACACAACTCTACACATTATTACACAACGGTTTATTATTTACCTGTATAGATGCCCCTTCTGCGTAGATCACTGTTTTCTGTGGTCCCTTGAGCTCCGTCAGGAAGCCCTAAATGGAGTACTGGAGCCGGCCCCGGAATTAAAGTTCCATATAAATGCGCGGGATTCAATAATTCATCGTTCATCATTTTATGTAGTTATTCATGAAGCGTATGATAAATAATATACCGTTGTGTAATAATAATTTACCCAATAATACTTCAACGTGAACAGACGTTGCAAAAGTATCAACAAAATCCAAAAGACCCATCATTTCTCAAATGATATAATATCGCAGAACAACTAACTCGACTTCATACAGCCATCCGTGGTTATATTCAGGTGCTTCCTAGCGATGATATCTGTGCCGGATTTATACCGTTTACTCAGGTTCATGTTGACGAAGCTTTTTGGTACAAACAAAGGGCTGGTCGCACATTGCTACGGTTGGTCTCAAAAAATTCTTCAGTTCATGTTCAATTTAAAACATTAGAAAAGCCATAGCTGTTGAAAATTTTCGAGCTACGGCGTTCTTTAGTTTCAACCCCTATTTTTCACCCCAGAGATGACTGACAGTAACGCCGAGCTTCCAAAGCGAGGTCCAAAGCTAGACCCCAAAAGGGAACTACAAACCAAATTTGATCAATTTTGGTTCATGGCAACTAAGAAAAGTGCGAAGTACGGCGGACGGACAGAAATGTTTTAATTCCATTTTCGGATTCTGCATACCTTGTAACGGAAACCATCAAATTTTGAGGGGGGGGGGGGGGGTGGGGGTGTGAAACATCATGCTCGATTCCAGAGGTTCGTTATTGAAAATAATGAACCAAAACAGTGAAAAAATAATAATTTCATCTCGATATTATGAATATGACCACTCGGCCTTAGCGACTGAAACCGAGCCGAGTTCGTCAGACCTCCGCTAGGGGTAAAACATTCACTAGGAGCCGAGCCCGCTCAAATTTAATTCAAACCAGTTTGCTACCTACCTATTATTGCAGTACTAAAGGTACAAACAGAAAATGTTAATTTGACATCTTGAGAAAATCTCCCGCCAGATCATCTCATTGATCTCTCCGGTACCTTACCTATTATCTGGCGGACAAATATTGTCCGCCAGATTCGAAGAAGTCCGCCATAAATTTGTCTGATTAATCAATTTTGCGACTACAGTTTTCTCATGGTTTTTAGTTAGATACAAACATTAGTAGCTATATTTCTAGGTATGTACAACTTCGTTGGTTTCTATCACCCAGAAATTGTTCACAACTCGATGGAGAGATGTCAGATAACAGATTGGACAGATCACAGATAAGCTGAGGATGAGTTCCTACCTATAATACAGTATTGATAAGTAAATACAGACAATATATTATATTAATTTGACTTCTCTCGAAATCTCTCTCTAACGCATGTCACTGATCTGTCCTGTCCTACCTATAATCTTTGGCGGACAAATACTCGAATTTTGTTTTGGTAATCAATTTTGCGGCAATTTTCCATTTGTTTTCACTTAGATACAACTACTAATAGCTATATTATCGGTATGTACAACTTCGTTCGTTTTTACCACCCAGAAATTTTTCACAACTCGTTGTAGAGATGTCAGATAACAGATTGGACAGTGATCTGTCCAATCCGTGATAAGGCTAGAAGCTCCTACCGCTACCTGCCTATGATTACAGTATTGATACGTACATACAGACAGTATATTAATTTGACTTCTCTCGAAATCTCTCTCAAATGCATCTCGCTGATCTGTCATGCACCTACCTACATAATCTGGTGGACAAATACTCGAATTTTGTTACGGTAATAAATTTTGAGGCAAAATTTTCTAATGGTTTCACTTAGCTTCCATTAGTTGCTATATTCGTAGGTACGTACAACTTCGTTTTTTTTTGTTGCACAGAAATGTTCACAACTGGTTGAAGAGATCTCAGATAACAGATTGGAAGATAGATACCTAACAGATAAGCTAAGCCGAGGAGAAGCTCCTAGCGCTGTCTCGGCCCTAGCGAACATCTGACCAACCTGGCTCGGTTTCAGTCGCTAAGGTCGAGTATATGACCATCAGTTTTGGTGTACGATCATAGGGCCAATTTGATGCATATCAGTTATATGAGCATCAAATTATCAAATTATGAATGTGAGCGTCAGTTTCAGTTCTGAGCGGTGGGCAGGGGATGCTAATCTAAAAACTGAAACAAGAGTTGTCAGGCGTCTACTCATTCATTCTGCGCTGTCCACGCACAAACGTACGGCCGCTTTCATCTCACTGACTACCAACGAGTTTTTTGTTTTTTGCTCTTCTTCCCGTTGAAGGCTTTGTACTGATTTGCAGCGTTCTCAGAGAACGAAGGGGAAGCCTCCGCATGTAAACCACTGTTGGGGAGGAAAAAACCCTTCAACAACCCCCTCTCGTCACCCAACGTGTTTTAGTCGTGTGGGTATCATTAGTCACCGGCGACAACCTGTGTCGCGACAAGCGTAGCGTGAGAAAAAAAAACCCAGAAAAATGTGTAGGAAAGCTCTCTCGCTTGGTCCCGCTTTTGTGGATTCATGTAAAGCAGATGCCGAGTGTATCAAGGGAACGAACGGTAGATGAAGAGCAGACCGAGAGATGGTAGGTATGAGAAAAAAGTTGGGTGGAAAAAGAATATCCGTAGCGCTTTTCACAAGGGACGGGGAGCAGCTATCAACCACCGCAGTGGGTGCACTCCGAAATGCAAATGGCGTCAGTATTCATGGTCTCGGACAATACCTTTGCTTTACAGTAGGAAACGATAATTTTTGGTTAGCACCCCCCCCCCCCCCCCCCAACCTATCATGTCAATGCTTTTTTATTTATTCACAATACATGGAGTATAAAATGAGCAAAATAGTTTGCAGAACCAAATTAATATTGCCGGTCTAAAGGCTGAAGCCCATGGCGACGGGTAAAGAGTCGCTAATCAGGACCCCATGTATGTAATTATAAATTTAAAGAAATGATACAACAACAAAGGAATATCTCTGTCGATATAAGCGAAAACAACTGTTGATGGGGTGAAAACAACTGACCAGAAAAAAACGTCGGTGGTTGAAACAAAGGTAGATGAAAAAAATACAAATGAAATAACTAAACTAACAAACATAAATGCTTTTCAAAATCAAATTAGACTGTACAAGATTCAGCGAAATCAAATAGGATATTACCATGGCTTTATACAGTGAAACCTGTCTATAGTGGAATCTCAAGGGACAAGCAAATTTTTCCACATTAACCAGTTTTTCCACATTACCCAGGTTCCAAGTTACGATTAATCTAATGGGTGAAGGTTGACAATGCAGTGAAAAAGATGAATGTATTAGTGTATTTAACAAATGTATGACAAAACGCGGTTCATAAATAAAATGATTCATTTAAAATAATCTTTGATTTTTTAGCGAATTTTCGAAGAAAAGGAAGCTATTGTTCTCGGTCTAAAATTTTTAAAACTCGAATTTCCGAAAGATTTTTATACCAAAATCCGTTTCAGACCATCCTGAATTCACTGCCCGAAAGACACCAAAAATTATATGTATATATATATTTATATATTTATATATATATTTATATATGTATGTGTCATTCCAGACGATAACTCTAGAAAGAATTGAGATAAAAGTTCAAATTTGCCACGAAAAATCTGTCCTGGCAATCGACAGGCTAAGTTCGAAAATAGGCAGAATCGGGTCACTCTAAGGGGAATTTTGGGGAGTTTTATGGGGGAAAAATTACCCATAAATTCCCAAAATGAAAAAGTCTGCCTAGTGACACCTCATTTTAAAGGTTTTTGTACGCTGAACACGATGGTGAATCAGAATTGCGATATCTCATTCCGTTCTCAAACTAGAGCACTTTGAAGATGAAGGAACGTGGTTATTTCTTGAGATGTTCTTCCTGGTTCGTCTGCTCTAATCTGATAACGGAATGGGATATCGCAATTCTGACTTCACCATCGTGTTCAGCGTTGGAAAATCTATAAACCGAGGTGTTACTCGGCAAAAAATGGAACAAAAAATATGTTACGTAGGTATGCCCATATTTGATGCATACCGAATTAACCGAATAGCGTCATACTTGAATACCTATGATTACCCAATAAGTTTAAGATTGCCCATATTTGAATGGGATATCCCAAAGATCACATTTTATATAAAATCAGTTATTTCTTCGAAAATTCGCTCTTATAGCCATGCTGCATGACTGTGGTTTTTTTGCTTCATATTGTTCTGGGATTTGTATTGAATTGCCTTCTCATATGCATCTCTGAACTTGATGATTTGTTCGCGAAAGGAATGCATCCTTTTTGTTTGAATGGGCAACTTACTGGAGGTCCCTTCAGTAACTTGATGGTTTGTTCGCGAAAGGAATGCAACCTTTTTGTTTGAATGAGCAACTTACTGGAGGTCCCTTCAGTAACTTGATGGTTTGTTCGCGAAAGGAATGCAACCTTTTTGTTTGAATGAGCAACTGGAGGTCCCTCCAGTAACTTGATGGTTTGTTCGCGAAAGGAATGCATCCTTTTTGTTTGAATGAGCAACTTACTGGAGGTCTCTCCAGTAACTTGATGATTTGTTCGCGAAAGGAATGCATCCTTTTTGTTTGAATGAGCAACTGGAGGTCCCTCCAGTAACTTGATGGTTTGTTCGCGAAAGGAATGCATCCTTTTTGTTTGAATGAGCAACTGGAGGTCCCTCCAGTAACTTGATGGTTTGTTCGCGAAAGGAATGCAACCTTTTTGTTTGAATGAGCAACTGGAGGTCCCTCCAGTAACTTGATGGTTTGTTCGCGAAAGTAATGCATCCTTTTTGTTTGAATGAGCAACTTACTGGAGGTCTCTCCAGTAACTTGATGGTTTTTTCGCGAAAGGAATGCATCCTTTTTGTTTGAATGAGCAACTGGAGGTCCCTCCAGTAACTTGATGGTTTGTTCGCGAAAGGAATGCATCCTTTTGTTTGAATGAGCAACTTACTGGAGGTCTCTCCAGTAACTTGATGGTTTTTTCGCGATAGGAATGCATCCTTTTTGTTTGAATGAGCAACTGGAGGTCCCTCCAGTAACTTGATGGTTTGTTCGCGAAAGGAATGCATCCTTTTTGTTTGAATGAGCAACTTACTGGAGGTCTCTCCAGTAACGTGTAACAGACCTCATGCTGAGGGACCTCCAGTTGCTCATTCAAACAAAAAGGTTCCTTTCGCGAACAAATCATCAAGTTCAGAGATGCATATGAGAAGGCGGTAATTCAATACATGTCAGCTACACGTGATTCAACCTCATCTTCATGGTCTTCTTCATCTTCTTCTGGTTCATCCAGTGCAGCTGACACTTATGAATATTCACAAACTGCTACGTTTTCATCGAACTGAACGAATTCAGGGCTTGGTTGGGGTTGTAGCGGCTCCAAAGTTCCTTCTTCCTCCTCGGCAAGAACGCCTTCCATGGTGAAACCACATCGTTGGAAACACTTCTGGTGAATGGAAGCTTTGATTGGTTGGCGGGGAAGGGGTTTCCGCAAAGGCAGGTAGAGGAACCGAATTAGGGTCCTAATCCCATTTCCACGTTAGACAGGTTTTCCACATTAGACGTACAAATGCACAGGTTTTCTGTAGGGACCAGAGATATTTTCTACATTAGGCAGGTTTTCCGCTTCACGCAGAGTCCACATTAGACAGGTTTCACTGTATTTGGCCTTTGAACAAGTAGTTGGCGACTTAAGTTCCCCGCTCAATTTGTTGTACAGCACATGAATAATATAATGAGTGCTCTTTGATGTTAAAACGATGCGGCTCCGAGGAATACAGCATTGCCTGCTACTTGGGAGCGAGTTTTACGATCGTGAGCCGGTTGATCGCTAATTAAGGAAGGAACCTTGCTGTAATAGAACAATAAATTCTTCAAAAATAAGTGACGCATAGAAAATAACTTGGACATTTTGAAAACGGACTCACTATCAAATAGTTTGGGCTTCCTATGATGATTTTAATAATATATTTTTGTAAAATTACACTGCACTAAACTATGGTATACCTATAAGGCTTTGGTATACTTATAAGACTTATTGCACGGCCCGTTTTACAGCTGTTCCGTGCATTTTTAAACGGTGGGGGTGGGGTATATTTGTATAAAAGGATTTCCGGAAAAGGTGTAGTTAATTTGGAACAGGAATTGTTGGCGGGGGGGGGGGGGGGGGGGGGGGGGGGGGGGGGGGGTATTTGCATGTTAGTATTATAATGGCTGGTGTTTGGAGGGGGGGGGGGGGGGGGGGCTCATTGGGGATGCGTGTCATGTGCCTTTGTTGGGTGATGATGAGTGCCATGATGGGGGGGACAGACGGAATAATCTGACGCTTTCAGCCCATATCCGCGTAAAAAGTTAGGGATGCAGCGGCTGTCGGAGAAGTCGAATAATGCAAATTTCGAAATTGGCGATCTGCGCATGCAGGAAGGAGACTTTCCAGTCCGACTCTCTTTTAGCAAAAGCTATTTTTATAGTATCCATGACCGGGTTATTCAGTAACTTCTGAAAGAGTGGCGGCCATATTGGCATTTTCAATATGTATCTTTCAGAGAGACACATAATTAGGTGTGTTTTCTGGAAAGAGAAAGCACTCACCTCTCTTTCTCATCTCTATTTTGTTTGATGGTGATATCGTGTATCATCCTTCGTTCATCCGTTACCATATATTATCGGTCATTTTGATGTATGTTTATTCATCTCTTGAAGATCTCATCGATGTTCGTTAAAAGTATATAAATATCGATACCTACATGAGTAAAAACGTCCAAGTACGGGTTGAGAGCTATTCAGTAAATGTAGCAAAGTAAAGACATAATGTATAAATTTCTCCCTTGAGAGGGAAAAACATTAAATCATGTTTAATGTTTTTCCCTCGCAAGGGAGAAATTAGATATAGTTTTTTAATGTCAAGAAAAAATGAAAGCCACAATTTCACTGAACTCTACAAGTATAATGTTGCATTTACTGTATTTATTATAGAACTCGCCATCAACATATGGTTGCTACAACAGAAGGTAGTAACTGTGTAGTAACCAATGAAAAACGTAGCTATTGACTCTTGTTTCTTTCGAGTGCGATATTCTTTATGGTTGCTACAACAGAAGGTAGTAACTGTGTAGTAACCAATGAAAAACGTTGCATATTTGCGTGTCGGAATTCACAGAATGACCCCCAGCCCTAAAACATTAAACATGTTAAAATACAGTAACCTGGGAGACACTGGAAGAGACTGTGTCCCGAGGGAGACTATCACTCCCAGGAGATTTTCAAAATAGTCTTATTTTCACTACCTATCTCTTTTAGTGAATAGCCCCCCAGGTTGGTCTCAGGTCATCCTCACAAACTTGGTACAATAGGAAATTCCATGCTTGTCTCTCGGATATACCCTTACTCGGGCCTTGCTTCGTTTTTTCGGTGAAAATTCGTTTTAGCATAATAAATGTTTATGCTATGGCTATCTTGGTCGAAATCGACCTCTCAAACTGCCACGAAACTTGTTACGTAGAAGAAGAAATACGTTTATTTAGTAACAGCAAAATAGCATGTCTATACAATACATAAAAACGCGCTGCTCATTATTACACAAAGGTTTATTATTCACCTGTATGGATGCCCCTTCTGCGTAGATCGCTGTTTTTTGTGGTCAGTTCCCTCGAGCTGCCCCCAGGAAAGCCCAGAATCGAGTACTGGAGCAATTAGTTTCCTACAAATACGTGGGATTCAATAATTCAATCATTAATTATTTGTAGTTACTCATGAATCATAAGGCAAATAATAAACCGTTGTGTAATAATTTACCTGTATAGGTGCCCCTTCTACATAGATAATGAACAGTTCGTAATAATTTATCGTTCTTATAATTTGCCTATTAATAATCCTTCAACTGTTCTTCAAGTGCAAAAGTACCTATCAACAAAATTCGAAAGATCTATCATTTTTCAAATGAAATAATATCACAGAACAACTAACTCGGTTATAATCAGGTGCTCCCATGCGATGATATCTGGGCCTGATTTATACCGTTTGATTCACGATCATGTTGACGAAGGTTTTCGGTGCACACGAACGGATGGTCGTACAGCGCTCCGGGTGGTCTCAAAAAATTGATTAGCTCAAGACAAATTTAATATCGTAAAAAAAACTATACCCTTCAATCGAAAGTTTTCGAGCTACGGTGTTCTGAAAATGTCAACCCCTATTTTGTGAACCCCTTAGAGATTGCTGACAGTAACGCCGAGCTTCGAGGACCAACTAGGCCCCGAACGGTACCTATAAACCAAATTTCGTAAATTTTTGTTCATGTTAACTAAGGAAAAAGTGATGCGTACGGTGGATGAACAGACTTTTTTATTGCATTTTCGGATTCTACATAGCTTGAAACGTAAACCATCAAATTTTCGCGTTATGACGGGGGGGGGGGGGGTTAAATTGTATTTTTTCCATGCTCGATTCCAAAGGTTCATTACTGAAAATAATAACCGCTATTTATATAAACATTACGGCATGGTTTTTCCAATCGTCTGCTGGAGGTTCGGGCTATGTTCTTGCTATACCTTCTTAATCATAACTTGAATCTTCTTGTAAATTGATTGACATTAAGGAAAAATTAACACAAAAATTGAGCAAATAAATTAATTGGTGGACAAGCAAGCACCTGAACAGTTGAAAAATAAAATAATAAATACATAAATACTAATTTATTATTACATTCTTCTGGGCTAAACTCAAAAATTGAACTGATAAACTAGCTGATCGGAACGGAATTTACACATTTAGAAGTATACTGTGCTGAAACTACAGTGTGTTCGCGATTAACCGAAAGTTCCTGATAACTGAGACCTTTACGTACCTACGAATGATTTGAGTTTTATGAATATTTTACGTAAAAATGTCATCCATAGCATCAGTCCTGAAGATTGAATATGACATCAGCCTTGCATATAAGTGTTCACACAGTGTGTTTGTGATGTCGTAATTCGGCGTTAAGGTTCGTCGTTTTCTGCCTGAGTGAGGGAAACACGGGCGTATTCTGGCCTGGAACTTTCAGATCTTTGAAAAATACGAATATTAACAAAATGAACGTATCTATATATTTTCAATAGTTTTCTGACCGTGATTAGAGGTGGGTAGTTCCTGACTGAACTACTCCTGAAGAACTAACTCCGCAACTGAACTTCTCGACTTCACTGAACGTTCGTTCACTAAGATCACAGAGTACAAGAGTCTAGGAGGACCCAGTGTCTAGTGATGGATATTTGATGTAGGGAGGGGGAAATAAAAACTATCGTTGTGTGTTTTGAAATAAGAACTAAAGAACTAGTAACTCACTCACAAGGCGACTAAGTTAGTTCTTGTAGTTCGTAGGAACGGTGGATACTCCACGAGGTGTTGATAGTATCCACTGAACTAGTTCATTAGGAGATTCAGATAGGGGTGAATGAGGAGTTTATAGTATCCACAGAACAATAGTCCCTTTACCACATGAGGAGTTGATAATATCCACTGAAAGATAGTTCCGTAGGAGTTCATCAGGAGTTAGTCAGATGGGGTGAATGAGGAGTTTATAGTATCCACAGAACAATAGTCCCTTTACCACATGAGGAGTTGATAGTATCCACTGACAGTTCCGTAGGAGTTCATCAGGAGTTAGTCAGAAGGGGTGAATGAGGAGTTTATAGTATCCACAGAACAATAGTCCCTTTACCACATGAGGAGTTGATAGTATCCACTGAAAGATAGTTCCTTAGGAGTTCATGAAGGAAGTCAGTCAGATGGGGTGAATGAGGAGTTTATAGTGTACATAGAACGATAGTCCCTTTACCACATGAGGAGTTGATAGTATCCACTGACAGTTCCGTAGGAGTTCATCAGGAGTTAATCAGAAGGGGTGAATGAGGAGTTTATAGTATCCACAGAACAATAGTCCCTTTACCACATGAGGAGTTGATAATATCCACTGAAAGATAGTTCCTTAGGAGTTCATGAAGGAAGTCAGTCAGATGGGGTGAATGAGGAGTTTATAGTGTACATAGAACGATAGTCCCTTTACCACATGAGGAGTTGATAGTATCCACTGACAGTTCCGTAGGAGTTCATCAGGAGTTAATCAGAAGGGGTGAATGAGGAGTTTATAGTATCCACAGAACAATAGTCCCTTTACCACATGAGGAGTTGATAATATCCACTGAAAGATAGTTCCTTAGGAGTACATAAAGAGTCAGTCAGATGGGGTGAATGAGGAGTTTATAGTGTACATAGAACGATAGTCCCTTTACCACATGAGGAGTTGATAGTATCCACTGGCAGTTCCTTAGGAGTTCATCAGGAGTTAGTCAGATGGGGTGAATGAGTTTATAGTATCCACAGAACAATAGTCCCTTTACCGCATGAGTCAAGTTGATAGTGTCCACTGACAGTTCCTTAGGAGTTCTTCTATTCAGGTGGGGTGAATGAGTCCACTGACAGTTCCTTAGGAGTTCATGAGGAGTTAGACAGATGTGGTGAATGAGGAGTTTATAGTGTACATAGAACGATAGTCCCTTCCTTAGGAGTTCATCATTACCATATGAGTTGATAGTATCCACTGACAGTTCCTAAGGAGTTCATCAGGAGTTAGTCAGATGGGGTCAATGTTCATTTAAAGTTCCTTAGGAGTTCATGAAGAGTCAGTCAGATGGGGTGAATGAGGAGTTTATAGTGTACATAGAACGATAGTCCCATTACCACATGAGGAGTTGATAGTATCTACTGAAAGGTAGTTCCTTAGGAGTTCATCAGGAGTTAGCCAGATGGGGTGAATGAGGAGTTTATTGGAGTTAGTTCATATGGGGTGGATACTACATAGATGGGTTTATAGTAGGTATCACAGAAAGAAGTTCAAAGGAATAAGGAACCAAGTTAGTACCTATCGTTCAGGAACTATTTGGGTATCATTCATGGAACTAAGTTGGTATCATATTTATCTTTGTTGTAGTTCAGTATTTGTGTCACATGACTGGAAACGAAAAGGAACTGGAATGAACTACTAAACTAACTCAAAAGAACTGCTCCTTTCAAGGATTGAACTAACTGAACTTGTTCCTCAAATGAACTACTCTTCTAACTTCTACCCACCTCTAAACGTGCTCAGGGAAATAATTTCGTTTTCGGCTAGTCAACTGTTTCGCCGTATATAAAATTGATCTACACAGTGCGACGAGTATTAAATAGTTTCCCAAGAAACTGAAGAAAACATTCGAAAGCGACTCGAGGGAAAAACGGGGGGAAAACTCGCAGGACAATATTCTCCCTCATTTAACAGCGTTTGTATTTCTTAGGGGTTCCTCCCTCTAATTGTGTCCAGATTCTTATCACGAGGATGAGAAGGAAGTCCAGGCGAAAGAGATGGAAACTGTGGAGGGGAGGGGAGGGGTAAAATGTGTGCTTTTCAAGCCTCTGAATTAAGCACCCCCGCCGTCAGCTTAAGAATTACTGAATTCAGGCGAGGGTGGAAGTCAACAATTAATTTTCATTAATCATGAAAGATGACAAAGCAGATTACGTTTTATCAAGCAACTTACTTCAACATTTTAATTTTTTTTTTTTTTTTTTTTTTTTTTTTTTTTTTTAAGTGTAACCCCCTGGGGGCGGTATAAATTCTGATGAGGGGTGATGAAGTGCGGTGGTTTTCACGCCTGATGATCCAACCGTTGGTTTCAAAACTTTCCGTGGTTTGATTTTCAGTCGCTTTGCGATAGAATCCCAATCGATTAATGAAATGAGAATTGATATTTTCTAGATGTACGTCGAGAAGTGGGCTTTTTAATTCTTTTTCATTCCCGATTACAGATCACCATAGTTATCTCGATAGATACCAACCGTGTTAACACTTGATTGATGGCTTGACCGAGTTGAAATCATAGTCTCGAAACATCGATATTCTCTATTGTGCACCTAGGTAGGATCGGGATGCCCCTTCTGCGAAGATCACTGTTTTCTGTGGTCAGTACCTACTAGCCGGGCAAATACAGTTTCATAAAATATGCGTTGTATTAAATAATGCTATCAATAATAAGTTTTGGATATTGGTGATAGGTAATTTTTCAACTTGAACGTTATACTTCACGAATAACAACAAATAGGTAATTATTACTGATAGCATTATTCCCCCCCTCAAACTAATTTTTTCAATTATTTTAATGCTATAGGTAGGTGTCTGAAATTTATATTATAATATCAATAGACTGGAAGAGTGCTAAACAACCGAGCAAAAATATAACTATTTCCTTCTCAGATCAAGTCAACCGGCGCACCCCCCCCCCCCCCCTCCTCAAACTAATTTTTCCAATAATTTTAATGCTATATGTAGGTGTCTTAAATTTATATTGGAATTAATTATTAGACTGGAAGAGTGCTAAACAAACGAGAAGAGGTAGGTTCACTCACTCACAAGAATATTATAACTATAATTAAAAACAAATATAATGACCTCGAGTCAATGGGTTAAGTACTTGGAACTAGATGCCGTTTGTCAATTTTTTGAGGTCTGGCTCACAATTTTTGATTGCTGCTCGCAAATCTTCCCTACGATTTAGTGTCCAGCAAGCTCTCTACTTGTTTTTCAAAATTTGTACAGATGAAAAGAAATACTTGCACAAATATGTGGAACCGAAAATAGTTTATTTTTATTGCTCCGCTGTCAACAGTTTTCCAGAAAGATAAGCGGTTGTATGTTGTATAACCAGCTTCCAGCGTTAAATCGTTTTGAAGCTCGAGTATTTCTATTTCTATATTTTTTTGCTTCAACAGCTCCCAATATACTGCAAGTAGCTCTTGTAGTCTAAGGCAGATCTATAGTTCAGAAGTATGGAGTGTGGCTTCAGAAGTATGGAATTTGGTGAAACTGCTGGAACATCTCAGAAGACGATTTCTGCGGCACTTCCAAATGAGCACTGTATTCATCAGCGTGAAGTGCTCCATGTTTGATCAATGTCTTCATGTTCGGAAAGTTTTGGAAAGATTTTACACTCAAATAATGTTTTTTTTAAATTTATTTTATGTTCTAATTTAAATGTTCAGAACGTTCGCGGGCGCAGTGAGAATCTGCCACGGGCACAGAGTTGCCGACTCTCCCATTATAAAGATACTCCTTATCATTCTTATCTTTATCATACCCTTCTATTAGGCCTGCCTTTATTTTAATATACTCCTTATCATACCCTTCTATTCGGCTCGCCGAGCTTTCGAGACCTGCAAACCAAATTTCATTAATTTTGGTTGATGATAACTGAGGAAAGTTCCCCCTCCCGTTCCTACCGCATTCAAACCTGTTCTTCATTCACATAATTTAAAAAAATTACCACTTTCTTATAATTGAGTTGGACTTCCTGAATAATTTATTTCAATTTTGAGGTATTTATAATTTGAAAAAACTTGTATTTTGAAATTATTGATATTGAAATATCGATAGGTTTAATCACCTGTACAATTTTTTCCCAATAGTAAAACCATTTTTACTGATTTTGGCTTATTATTCTGTGAATAATACACTTATGTATTCGCACAGCAAAAATGTTTTTTAACGCCCCTTCAAAATTTGTTCGTTGACGTTCCAAGGTGCGTAGATTCCAAAACATACGTGTATTGTTCTCGGAGTTATGAACCAAAATGCAATGTTCGTACGCCTTATAATCCATAACTACATTGATTTCCGTCTAAAAAATTCGTTCTTTCGCACACAGGCTCCATCTGGGTCCTAGTTGTGCTCCGAAGCCCGGCAGCCCGATTGGAATATACCCAGGGGTGTTATGAGAGAAAAATAGGTTTACAAATAGGGTTTTTGATTTTTTTTTATGTTTTGGGAACTTGAGCTTCTTTGACTCGAGCGACATGTTTGGATGTGTGGTTTGACATGACATTTTGAAAGCATACTCATTAGGCCTCCAGAATTTGCTGTATAGTTTTTTGTGGCACCGTGGTGCTACAATAGTTCCCAGGTTTTTTAGGGCGAGAAGACCGAATATGCAGTTGATTTTGACCGAAGTTAAGCTCCCGAAATTAATTTTATATTAGCCAAAAACATGGGAAATTGTCTGAAATCACCATGCATTTGTATAATAATACTAGAAGTAGTATCAACAGGTGAATCAATACAATTAAGTGGGAATATCAATGATCAAAGAAAACCTGTAAAAAAAGGGGCCTAATTCGTGTTTTTGGAGGCCAAAATTTTTGGAAATAACCAAAAATATCTATTTCAATTATTGCACATGAAAGAAACAATAAACGAACAGCCTGCATTTCTTTAGGTATGTCCAGTAGAATAATAAACCCATGTGACAAGGACTTTGCAGATTTTTTTTTTAAGGTGTTACTGAACTTGAGCTTCTGGGGTATCCTCCTCCTTGTTTTTTGGGCGATAAGACCGAATATGAAGTTGTTTTTGACCAATGAGTGAAGAATTGAGGTTGGAACGAAGTTTCAGCTCCCTAAATCCATTTCTTTGAAGTCTCAAACCTGCGAAATTGTCTGAAATAACCGTAAACTTTAGTAACGCTAGAAGTAGTATCAACAGGTGAGCCGAGACAATTAAATGACACTATCAATGATCGAAGATAATTTGTCAATAATAGGAGCTACTTTCGTGTTCTGGAGGGCCAAAAATTGTGGAAACCACCAAAAATAGCTATTTCAATTAGATTACATGAAAGTAACAATAAATGAACAGCAACATTTCTGTAGGTATGTCCAGTAGAATAATAAACCCATGTGACAAGGACTTTACAGCGTTTTGGTTTATTATTCTGTGAATAATACACCTATGTATTCGCTCGGCAAAAAATTTTTATAACACCCCCTCAAAATTTTTTCTTTTCCGTTTCAAGGTGCGTATATTGCAAAAACGCTGCAAAGTCCTTGTCACATGGGTTTATTATTCTATTGGACATACCTACAGAAACATTGGTTGTTCATTTATTGTTTCTTTCATAATATAAAATAATTGAAATAGCTATTTATGGTGGTTTCCACCAATTTTGGCCCCCAAAACGCGAATTAGGTACGCTCCTTCTTTTTCAAATTATCTTTGATCATTGATAGTACCATTTAATTGTCTTTATCCACCTGTTGATACTTTTTCTAGTGTTATTCTACAAATTGATGGTGATTTCAGACGGTTTCCCAGGTTTTTGACTCATAAAAAATCAATTTTGGGAGCTGAACATCTGATTCAACCTCAGTTTTCCACTCTTTGGTCAAAATCGACTTCATATTCGGTCTTCTCGTCCCCAAAAACATGAAAAACGATACCTCAAAAGCTCATTTTACTAACATGTTACTAAAACACAAAAAGTACCTATTTTTATACACATTTTCACTCATAACTCCCCTGGGTATATTCCGATCGGGCTGAAAAGTTTCGGGACACAACTAGGGCCCAAATGGAGCATCTGTGCGAAAGAACGAATTTTTTGACCGAAAATGAAGCCTGTACACGTGATACGGCGGACGGCGTACGGCGGACGGACATTGCATTTTTTGAATCTACGCACCTTGAAACGGAAAAGAAAAAAGTTTGAGGGGGTGTTATAAAAATTTTTTGCTGAGCGAATACATAGGTGTATTATTCATAGAATAATAAACCAAAATGCAATGTCCGTCCGCCGTCCGCCGTACGCCGTATCACGTGTACAGGCTTCATTTTTGGTCTAAAAAAATCGTTTTTTCGCACACTTGCTCCATTTGAGCCCTAGTTGTGTCCCGAAACTTTTCAGCCCGATCGGAATATATCCAGGGGAGTTATGAGTGAAAATGTGTATAAAAATAGGTACATTTGGTTTATTATTCTGTGAATAATACACCTATGTATTCGGTCAGCAAAAAATTTCTATAGCACCCCCTCAAAATTTTTTCTTTTCCGTTTCAAGGTGCGTAGGTTCCAAAAATGCAATGTCCGTCCGCCGTACGCCGTCCGCCGTATCACGTGTACAGGCTTCATTTACGGTCTAAAAAAGTCGTTCTTACGCACACAAACACCATTTGCGCCCTAGTTGTGTCCCGAAACTTTTCAGCCCGATCGGAATATACCCAGGGGTGTTATGAGAGATAATTTGTATAAAAATAGGTACTTTTTGTGTTTTGGTAACATGAGCTTTGGAGGAATCTTTTTCCATGTTTTTGGGGACGAGAAGGGCGAATATGAAGTCGATTTTGACCAGAGAGTGGAAAATTGAGGTTCTACCAAAGGTTCAGCTGCCAAAATTGATTTTTTATGAGACAAAAACCTGGAAAATCGTCTGAAATCACCATTAATTTGTATAATAACACTAGAAAAGGTGTCGATACGTGGATACGTGGATTGGTGGAAACCATCAGATATAGCTATTTCAAATTATTCCACATGAAAGAAACAATAAATGAACAGCCAACATTTCTGTACTTATGTCTAATAGAATAATAAACCCATGTGACAAGGACTTTGCAGCGTTTTTGTGTTTTAGTAACATAGTAGTAAAATGAGCTTTTGAGGTATCGTTTTCCATGTTTTTGGGGACGAGAAGACCGAATATGAAGTCGATTTTGACCAAGGAGTGGAAAATTGAGGTTGTACCAGATGTTCAGCTCCCAAAATTGATTTTTTATGAGTCAAAAACCTGCAAAATCGTCTGAAATTACCATCAATTGGTATAATAACACTAGAAAAAGTGTCAGCGCGTGGATCAAGACGATTAAATGGTACAATCAATGATCAAAGGTAATTTGAAAAAAAAAAAAAAAAGGAGAGTAGTACCTAATTCAAGTTTTGGGGACCAAAATTTGTGGAAACCACCAGAAATAGCTATTTCAATTATTTTACATGAAAGAAACAATAAATAAACACTGAGCATTTCTGTAGACCAATAAAATAATAGAATAATAAACCCATGTGACAAGGACTTTGCAGCGTTTTATGTGTTGTTTGGAGTGACACAGATGTAAATACATGCAGTTGGTTCAAGAGTCTTTTTGAAAATTCGGGAACGGTGGCGGACGTACGTGAATTGACTTGCCAGTTAATTTAATGTTCACTAATCGTGTTGTACGAATACATCTGCTCCAGTAATTTCAAGGCTCGAACGAGCTGAACGGGAGCAACTGAATGTGAAGGAAACTGCTCTTCGGAGGGAGTCGAAGGGCGAAGAAAGAGAAGAAAAGCGAAGGAGAGTCGCAAGATAAAACCTTTATCTACCGGTTTCCGCCTCATTTGCTCCCTTTATTAGAACACAACCCCCCCCCCCCCCCCCCCGTACGTCTACCAGTTTTAACTTGGCAATTAGTAGCTTCAGATTACACGGGTGTAATATTTTATAACGACTGGTGAAGGAGGGAGGATTGAGGTTGTGAGCGGTAGGTAGGTAGTGTTGGTGGTGGAGGGGTGTAAAGGAACGACTGCCGTTATTTTGGTAATGGGAGGAAAAAAAGGAGAAGTGAGAGGGGAAGGTGGGATTCCTCACATTGATTTAGAAAGGGCATTATTACAGCTCTGCCCCCCCCCCCCCCCACCCAAGGGAATGAACTTTTTCTATTTTTCCCCTCTCCCAACACTTTTGGTTTATTATTCTGTGAATAATACACCTATGTATTCGCTCAGCAAACAAATTTTATAACACCTCCTCAGATTTTTTTCTTTTCCGTTCCAAGGTGCGTAGATTCCAAAAATGCAATGTCCGTCCGCCGTATCACGTGTACCGGCTTCATTTTCGGTCCAAATGGAGCATGTGTGCGAAAGAACAACTTTTTTAGACCGTAAATGAAGTTGTTCTATATTTTAAAAAAGTGTTCTAGACCGAAAAAAAGTTGTTCATTCGCACACATGCTCCATTTGGGCCCTAGTTGTGCCCCAAAAGTTTGCAGCCCGATCGGAATTATACCCAGGGGTGTTTCGAGTGAAAACTGGTATAAAAAATTGGTACTTTATGTGTTTTAGTAACATGAGGTTTTGAGGTATCGTTTTATTATACAAATTAATGATTATTTCAGACGATTTCCCAGGTTATTGACTGATAAAAAATCAATTTTGGGAGCTGATTATTTGTTAGAACCTCAATTTTCCACTCTTTGGCCAAAATCGACTTCATATTCGGTCTTCTCGTCCCCAAAACCATGGCAAACGATAATTCAAAACCTCATGTTATTAAAACACAAAGGTTTTGGGGACGAGAAGACCGAATATGAAGTCGATTTTGACCAGAGTGGAAAATTTGAGGTTCTACCAGATAATCAGATCCCAAAATTGATTTTTATCATACAAAAACCTGGGAAATCGTCTGAAATCATCATTAACTTGTATAATAACACTAGAAAAAGTGTCAACACGTGAATCAAAAGACCATTAAATGGCACGCACTACCAATTATCAAAGGTCATTTGGGGGGGGAAAAGCGTACCTAGTTAGTGTTTTAGGGGCCAAAATTTGTGGAAACCATCAGAAATAGCTATTTCAATTATTCCACGTGAAAGAAACAATAAATGAACAGCCAACATTTCTGTAGGTATGTCCAATAGAATAATAAACCCATATGACGAGGACTTTGCAGCGTTTTGGTTTATTATTCTGTGAATAATACACCTATGTATTCGCTCAGCAAAAAATTTTTATAACACCCCCTCAAACTTTTTTCTTTTCCGTTTCAAGGTGCGTAGATTCCAAAAATGCAATGTCCGTCCGCCGTCCGCCGTATCACGTGTACAGCCTTCATTTTCGGTCTAAAAAAGTCGTGGTTTCGCACACATGCTCCATTTGGGCCCTAGTTGTGTCCCGAAACTTTTCAGCCCGATCGGAATACACCCAGGGGTGTCATGAGTGAAGATGTGTGTAAAAATAGGTACTTTTTGCGTTTTATCAACATGTTAGTATAGTTATTATACAAATTGATGGTGATTTCAGACGATTTCCCAGATTTTTGACTAATGAAAAATCAATTTTGGGAGCTGAACATTTGGTACAACCTCAATTTTCTACTCCTTGGTCAAAGTCGACTTCATATTCGGTCTTCTCGTCCCCAAAAACATGGAAAACGGTACTACCTCACAAGCTCATGTTCCTAAAACACAAAAAGTACCTATTTTGTGCACATTTTCACTCATAATGCACACCCCTGGGTATATTTCGATCGGGTCACAAAGTTTCGAGACACAACTAGGGCCCATGTGGAGCATGTGTGCGAAAGAACGAATTTTTTAGACCGAAAATGAAGCTGGTACACGTGATACGGCGTACGGCGGACGGACATTGCATTTTGGTTCATTATTCTGTGAATAATACACCTATGTAATCGCTCAGCAACAAATTTTCATAATACCCCCTCAAACTTTCTTCTTTTCCGTTTCAAGGTGCGTAGATTCCAAAAATGCAATGTCCGTCCGCCGTCCGCCGTATCACGTGTACAGCCTTCATTTTCGGTCTAAAAAAGTCGTTCTTTCGCACACATGCTCCATTTGGGCCCTAGTTGTGTCCCGAAACTTTTCAGCCCGATCGGAATACACCCAGGGGTGTCATGAGTGAAGATGTGTGTAAAAATAGGTACTTTTTGCGTTTTATCAACATGTTAGTAACATGAGCTTTTGAGGTATCGGTTTCCATGTTTTTTTGAACGAGAAGACCGAATATGAAGTCGATTTTGAACAGCGAGTGGAAAATTGAGGTTGTACCAGATGTTCAGCTCCCAAAATTGATTTTTTATGAGTCAAAATCCTGCGAAATCGTCTGAAATCACCATCAATTTGTAGAATAACACTAGAAAAAGTGTCAAAACGTGGATCAACACGATTAAATGGCACTAACAATGATCAACGATAATTAAAAAAAAAAAAAGGAGCGTACCACCTAATTCAAGTTTTGGGGGCCAAAATTGGTGGAAACCATCAGAAATAGCTATTTCAATTATTTTACATGAAAGCAACAATAAATGAACAGCCAACATTTCTGTAGGTATGTCCAATAGAATAATAAACCCATGTGACAAGGACTTTGCAGCGTTTTTGGAATCTACGCACCTTGAAACGGAAAAGGAAAGATTTTGAGGGGGTTTTATAAAAAATTTTTGCTGTGCGAATGAATAATAAACCGAAAAACGATGCAAAGTCCTTGTCACATGGGTTTATTATTCTATTGGACTTACCTACAGAAATGTTGGCTGTTCATTTATTCTTTCATGCGTAATAATCGAAATGGCTATTTCTGATGGTTTCCATTAATTTTGGCCCCTAAAACACAAATTAGGTACCTCTTTTTTTTTTAAACTATCTTTGATCATCGCTAGTGCCATTTAATCGTCTTGATCCACTTGTTGACACTTTTTCCAGTGTTATTATACAAACTGATGGTGTTTCAGACGCTTTGCTAGGTTTTTCACTCATAAAAAATCAATTTTGAGAGCTGAACATTTGGAGAACTCAATTTTCCACTCTTTGGTCAAAATTGACTTCATATTCGGTCTTCTCGTCCCCAAAAACATGAAAAAAGATATCTCAGAAGCTCATGTTACCAGCATGTTGCTAAAACGCAAGAAGTACCTATTTTTATACACATTTTCACTCATATCACCCCTGGGTATATTCTGATCGGGCTGAAAAGTTTCGGGACACAACTAGGGAGCTCCTGCTCCAAATGGAGCATGTGTGCGAAAGAACGAATTTTTTAGACCGATAATGAAGCCTGTACATGTGATACGGCGTACGGCGTATGGTGGACGGCCATTGCATTTTTGGAATCGACGCACCTTGAAACGGATAATTGTTTCTGAGCGAGTACATAGGTGTATTATTCACATTATATTACACCAAAAGGAGAATCAATCTGAAGGTAAAAGGTAAGTAAGGTTTCTAGCAGGCCTTACACGATCAATATTATTGTCAATATCAGCATTGTCAGTAATATTGATCCTCCTATTCAATACCACCGTCAATATTGCCTTACCCTACACGGTCCTTATTATTGTCAATAGTTAATCAGTAAATGTGTTCAGTGCATCACTTCTGTCATTCTGACACGTGAAGTTGTGGTTTTCCAAGTGTCTTGTGTGTTTTGAGAATATTAATAATTTATTATGGCTGTTGGAAGTATTCGTCGAGTACAGAGAAAACAGTGAATGAAAGACTGGTTAAAAAAACGTGAAGATTATTCTCATATAAGGCTGCTGAGGGAAATCAGCTCAACAGATGCGGAAGACTTCAAAAATTATTTCCTTTCGTTAAAAAAAACGTCCTTTCGTTCTCCGTACTCGACGAATACTTCCAACAGCCATAATTATTAATATTCTCAAAACACAAGACACTTGGAAAACCACAACTTCACTTGTCAGAATGACAGAAGTGACGCACTGAACACATTTTTATTGATTAAGGAACGAAAGGACATTCGACAAATTATTACAGATGGTCCAATTGCTCAATGAAGGTCCGAAGGGTCTTCCGGGGGGTCGATTCTCCTCATCACATCTGAACTCATTTCAGCTGAACTGTAAAAATCACTATCCATGGTGTCGCGATATCCCGTAGTATCCATACATCTCTCCGACACGAAACGTCGGGGGAAACATGTTTGCGGGAAACATCTGGATTCCTCGACACGTTTGCGGAAAGTTTTGTGACACGTTTGCGGGAATGAATATTGACAATCGAGCACGTTTGCGCAAAGTAGTTACCGCTTTTGCTGGTTCTTCGTAATGATACACATTACTGCGTCTGATTATATTCTCCTTTATCGTTCTTCTTCCACGGTGAGTGATTGTTTATTTGGGTGAAGCAGAGCATGATGTCCCGATGTTCTTGGTGCTCAGTCCAACAGTTGACCAGAAATGCGACTTTCTGTGCCAGATGTTTCCGAGGTGGGTTCCTACTGCCCTTCGTGATGGACACGATTTTTAGGCCCGATTCCGCCTGCACACCCTCTAAGGTTTTAATTACACTGTGTATGTTTATTTATTTATTTATTTAGAAATATACGGGCAATGCCCAATTACAAAGAGAAAACAGAATAAAAAACACAGCCTCGTACAGAGTACAGAACAAGGAAATAAAAAAAGAGGTAATCAAAAAACTATACAAAATAAATATATGCGTTACTAAATTAAATGCTATACCGAATTAATCTTTTCAGATGACCAATAGAGTCGTAAAACAAATCAAAACCGTCGTCCGCTGCCAAACGTTTAGGGTTCGCTGTGCTCTGAGAATGGGATTATTAAATAAATAATTAGTGGTACAGGACGGGACAGAAAATAAATCGTTACTTCTAGTATGGTGCAGGGGGGTATGAATATTAATCATTTGCAGCAGGTGGGGGCAGTCAATCTTATTATGAATCAAATTGAAGATGAACGCGCAGTCCGCGATCTGGCGACGCCGATCAAGAGTGTCAATGGCACAAAGCCGAAGGACACTTCTATAATCAAAGCCAAGCCAATCGATGCGCTGTTAAAGGCAACGTACCGCGCAAAACCACGCTGAACACGCGGTTTTGCGCGTGTTCCAATCCGCTCAATCCGTTCAATCCGCTCGCTCGCATTCGCATAGAAAGGGGACCAGATGATCGAGCCATACTCCAGCACAGAACGCACTAGTGCATTGTACAGAGCGACCAGAGCCTTAATATCGGTAAAATCCCTAGTGTGACGCTTCAGAAACCCCAAGGACCTCATCGCCCTCATACAAACACTATCAATATGAGAAACGAATGTCAACCGCGTGTCGAAGATTATACCAAGGTCTTTAATTTCATTTGCTCGGTTTAAACTCACACTATTAAAAGTGTAGTCGAACAACAATTGGTTGGCGGATCTACCAAAGGTTATGACCGCACACTTATCAACATTCATAAACAAATTATTGTTTACACACCATACCGACAATCAATCGAGAGCGCTCTGAATATTCAAACAATCAGACCCTGACCTCACCATAGAATACATTTTTAAATCGTCAGGAAAAAGAGAAAAATACACATTATCTGGAAAAATCGATACAATATCATTAACACAAATAAGAAAACAAAAAGGGCCAACGTGTGAACCCTGCGGCACTCCCGATGTGGCAGCGAACGGAACAGACAATGAAGATTTAAGTTTCACAATTTGGAAATGCAGTGGTTCATGCAGTTGGGAAATGCATTTCATAAAAATGCGCGGGATTAAATAATTCAATCATTAATTATTATTTGTTGTTATTCCAAAGTACCCATCTACCCATCAACAAAATCCAAAAGATCCATCATTTTTCGAATGGAATAGTATATCACAGAACAATCGCGCCTGCTTTGGTGATAACCGCGGGATGCAAGTTTCCTCTCCCTACTAACGCCTCCTGTGGTGATAACCGCGGGGCTTTAGCATGTCTTTCGTATATCCAAACCAACCGTAGTGCCATCACGCCATGATGTAAAACTACGCCCAGGCTTACCACAACAGTAGTACTGTATTATTGCTACAGTAGTAATAATAATATTACTGTAATAACAATAATATTACAGTAATGGTGTAATAATACTACAGCAATGTTACTGTAATATTACAGTAATGATGTAATAATGCTACAGTAGTAATAATCCATTTCAACTATTTGCACAGGGACTCGTCTTTGCCTCAAGTCATGAACCTCGGCGCTCGGGTTGCTAGTGATCCGGAAGGAATAGGCCTTTTTGCCAGTCATTTTTCTTCTGTTTACGATCCACCCTCTACAAGGATCTTGGACGACGACAACTCTTACTCAGCTTTCTCATTTGGTTCCATTTTGGTTTCTGTGGAAGATGTCATGAAGGAATTGATTGCTCTCGATCCTAATAAAGGAATGGGCCCTGATGGGATTCCCCCCATTCTACTTCACAAATGCGCTGAGAGTCTTTCTCTTCCTCTGTCTACCCTTTTTAATAGGTCCCTCACTCTGGGTACTGTGCCTGAAAAGTGGAAGGTGTCATTCGTTACACCCATACCAAAGAAGGGGGATACATCTCGGATTGATGAATATCGCCCAGTATGCTCATTGTCCACTATACCAAAGGTATTGGAGAAGATCGTAGTATCCAGGGTCATGCCTTTGGTTAGCAGGCATTTGTTACATAACCAACACGGATTTATGCGTGGCAGGTCGACAGTCACCAATCTTTTGACTCTTCAGCAATACATTCTCAACGCTTTCGAGTCTGGGGATCAAGTCGATTGCGTCTACACCGACTTTTCGAAATGTTTTGATAAGGTTCCTCACTCTCTTCTCATCAGCAAGCTGAGGGCGTTAGGGTTTTTCGGTCCGCTACTCGAATGGTTTAGAAGCTACCTCACTAATAGATTCCAGATTGTCAGAATCAAGTCAGTTTTGTCCAGTCCCTTCCCAAATACTTCAGGTGTCCCTCAAGGCTCTCACGTGGGGCCTATGTGTTTTTTGATTTTTGTTGATGATTTGTCTAAAGTTATTTCGGGTGATGTTCAGTTTTTGCTGTTTGCTGACGATTTGAAAATTTTTCAACATATTCGTGCGTTCAGTGACATGCAGAGTTGTCTCTACAGACAACGTTGGACTCTTTGTTCGGTTGGTGTGAGGCTAACGATTTGCGGCTTAACTTGGGGAAGTGTGCGGTTATGACGTTCTCTAGAGCTTCATCTCCTCATTTGTTTACTTACACTCTGGGGGGTCAGGCGTTGGGTAGGGTGGACTTGTTCCGAGATCTTGGAATCATTTTCGATTCTCGGTTGACGTTCTCCCATCATATCGCGGATATTTGTTCGCGGGCTATGAAGAACTTGGGCTTCCTGAAGCGTCATACGAGGGGCTTCAAGGATGTTTACGCTTTAGTCGTTCTTTATAATGCGATGGTCCGCTCGATTCTGGAATATGGATCCATCGTTTGGTCACCGTTTTACATGAATGCTGCTGAACGTATCGAGAGGGTCCAGCGGAAGTTCCTTCGTTTTGTTGCTGTTGGGCAGGGGACGAGTTGGGATGAGTTTGATCTGGATGAGACTCTCAGTCTTTGCCGTCTTACTTCCCTCTGCCACCGTCGTCGGATTGCAGACTGCCTATTTCTAATCAAGTTGTTCAAGTCGTCAGTGGACTGTCCTGGGCTACTGCAGTTGATTGACTTCCACGTCCCACGATACTGCACGCGTTCGAACAACCTGTTTTACGTCCAGACAACGCCAACGAATTATCTATTCAACAATCCCATTCTGCGGTCGCTGAGATCCTTGGATTCGGCCATCTCCCAAGCTCAGATAGACATTTTTTGTGATTCTTTTAGTTGCCTGAAGGTCGCACTGTATGATTTTTTCCTTTTTTCGCCATAATTGTTGAGAGTTTATGTTTAATAGTTTTATTGTTTGTTTTGTTAGTTGTAGGAATAGTTTTGTAGGACAAAAATTTTTTATTTCTATTGTAAGACAGTGAGTCATTTATTTTCTATTTTTTGTAATTGGGCTCTAGCCCTCGTAAATTAATAAATAAAATAAACAAAAAATAAAATAATAAAATTACAGTAATACAGTAATTTCTAATATTATTAATACCGTAGCAATATTACTGCTGTAGCAATAATACAGTATTACGGTTGTTGTAAGCCTGGGCGTAGGTTTTACTGTAATATTAGTAATGTTTCCTGTAATTCTTTGTACTGCTGCCATGTTTCTTGTAATAAGCTGCACTCGGCACAACATCCACACGCTTACATTGACTGCTAAAGTGGGTTGTGTGAGTAGTGTAATGTGTAATACTGAGTCGAGAGAAATTGTTTCACGATAAAAGATGATTGTGCAAGGGGTGAAGAAAAAGGAGGGAGGGTGTGATAGGGTCGTCTGGAAGGTGGGTTGTGAGAACGATGATAAGGATGTGGTGGGATGGGGGATTTGTAGGCGGAACAGGTTCCCCTCAGACCGTACCACCGACTACCGTTCGTCCGTTCCCTTCCGACCGACCTCGGTTTCTCCGTCACTCCAGATTGCCCTTCCATCTCACGGCGTGGCTCGGGTGGAACATGAGGGGAAGGGAGGGGAAGTCTGATAGCGGAGGGGTGGACGTGGAAGACGTGGGGAGGGGAGGAGGTTGCCGTGATAACGCCCTGTTATCAAAGGCCCTGATGAAGAGAGGGGTCGAGGAAGGAGAGTTTCATTAGGGATTCATATCCCTCTCCGACCCACCCTCACTGGGTGCCCTTCCGTCATCCGAATTTTCCTCCCACCGCTCGATCCAGCCAAATTCTGCCCTCCAGCGAATTCTGCCTCGCCTGCTCTTGCCCTCCTGCAATCATGTCAGCCCTCCGCCTCTTCTTAAAACCTGTGGGCCTATTCACTAAAAGAGATAGTGAAAAGAGATTGTCTATTTTGAAAATCTCCTGGGAGAGTTTCCCTCGGGACACAGTCTCTTCCAGTGTCTCCCAGGTTCGTCTGTTTTACTGAATAACTCTCAACCCGTACTTGGACGTTTTTACTCATGAATCGATAATGTGCATATATTTTTAATTAACAATCTACTTACCTTTAAGAGATTAAGGGCGGTATTCATAGTCCTCACTTTATTTGAAGTCCTTAAGTCCTTAAGTGAACAAATAAGTAAGCATCGTCTACTTGGGCTATTCATAGTCAGGGATAAAGCATTAAAGCAAATGCTCAAGTCGTCCTATAGAGTTTCCTTTATTCCTATTTCATAGACAATAAGTAAAGAAAAATCTTCACTTTTTGGCCTAAATAAGTGGAAAAAACTGAGGTACGTCGAAAGGTACCTTAAGCATTTCCTAATTGATCGTTTGCACTGTTCTCTTTTCATTTATGTCATCTTTTCAGTTTCATCGTTCTCGGCATTCTTGTTTCTTTTCCTAATTATTCGGGTTTTTTGTTTGTTTTGATACGATGGATTACGAAATTTTGACTTCGATGAGTGGGATGAAGAGTTCGATGTAACGGAGAGCATGCGGGTGATGCATACCGGCCTCATTTTCGGTCTAAAAAATTCGTTCTTCCGCACACAGGCTCCATTTGGGCCCTAGTTGTGTCCCGAAACTTTGCAACCCGATCGGGATATACCCAAGGGTGTTACGAGTGAGAATATGAAAATGGGAATTTTTTGTGTTTTAGTAAAATGAGCTTTTCAGTATCGGTTTCTATATTTTTGTGGGACGAGAAGACGAATATGAAGTTGATTTTGATCAGAGTGGAAAATTGAGCTTCTACCAAAGGTTCTGCTCACAAAATTGATTTTTATGGGCTAAAAACCTGGGAAACTGTCTGAAATCACCATCAGTTTGTATAATAACAGTAGAAAAAGTTTCAACAGGTGAATCAAGACAATTAAATGGCACTGCCAATGATCAAAGATAATTTGGAAAAAAAAGGAGCGTACTTAATTTGTTTTGGGGGTCACAATTGGTGGAAACAGTCAGAAATAGCTATTCAATTATTTCACATTGAAGAAACAATAAAATGAACAGCCAAAATTTCTGTAGGGAAGTCCAATAGAATAATAAACCCATGTGACAAGGATTTTTTTTCAATTTCCTTTACATATTAAATATTCACTCTTCGAAGTAATCCTAACGTGAGCCGGGAGCTTGCCATCGATTTTGATAGTTCATTAAGAATTATTCCAAACGTTTCCAATTTGTTCATTATTGACTAACTTTATGACTTTGCCTACTAATAACCTGACCAAAAGTAGGATAAAACCCAATTATTTTCTTTTTCGAAGGAACTACAGTAAAAACGTAATTTATATTTAAAAGGATAAGTAAAAAAGTAAAAGAGGAAGTATAACAAATGGGAAGAAGGAGTAATACAGAAGGGAAAGGGAGAAGTACATGTACGTCAACATACCTAAACGCCAAGTGTATAATAGAAATATTTCAAAATAAAACAGTTGCTTGCTCCACTGTTTACTTGTCCTGACCGGACAAAACAACGGAAAACCAACAGAATGGCATAGCTAATAGCCGAGGACATATAACTAAAAAAAAACCACAGTCATGCAGCATGGCTATAAGAGCGAATTTTCGAAGAAATAACCACGTTCCTTAATCTTTAAAGTGCTCCAGTTTGAGAACGGAATGAGATATCGCAATTCTGATTTCACCATCGTGTTCAGCGTACAAAAACCTTTAAAATGAGGGGTCACTTGTTAGAAAATAACATTTTGGGGATTTTTGGGTAATTTTTGCGCACTTTAAATGCTCTAATTTGAGAACGGATCAAGATATCTAAAATCCAATTCCACCATCGTGTTCAGCGTGCAAAAACCTTTAAAATGAGGGGTCACTTGTTGGAAAATAACATTTTGGGGATTTTTGGGTAATTTTTGCGCACTTT